>JAZGTN010000146.1:1200000-1781926 GCA_037783415.1 Leptasterias polaris | reverse complement strand
GGGTAAGAGAAGGGGGAGTGATCCATAGAGACACCAAAGTCATGTCCTCTCACCCCCCCCCCCCCAATTATGATCCTATGACATGCCCTCTTACCCTTAACCCACCCCGGATCCTATGACCTGTCCTCTTAACCCCCCATTCCTATGACACGCCTCTTACCCCACCCCCCCATGATCCTATGACTTATGACTTTACCTCTTAACCCCCCCCCCCCCCGATGATCCTACGACCTGTCCTCTAACCCCCCCCCCCCCCCCCCCCCCCCGGAACCTATGAACTTTCCTCTTTACTCCCCTGGTTCCTATGATATGTCCTCTTAACCCACCCCCCCCCCCCCCCCCCCTGAATCCTATGACCCGTCCTCTTAAAATCCGCAAAATAAAGAACGTGTGGTACAGATTATTATGTGGCGGCCGCCAGATAATTATGTGGCGGCCGCCAGATAATTAAGTGGCGGTCGCCGGATAATAAGTGGCGGCCGCCGGATAATTAAGTGGCGGCCGCCGGATAATAAGTGGCGGCCGTTTGGATGGTACTCGTGGTACGGTTTAACACCGTACAACGAACCGGCGAAACGAAAGAAATGTATTTTCGTTGGGTCAAGCCTGAGCGCGTTATTTGAATAGGTATGTAAAGCAGCAAGGAGCTGCAGTGCTTTGGAAGGAGGGTGTTGGCACTGATAATAATAATAATAATAATATGGATTTATATCGCGCTTTATCACACCCAAGGGCGTCTCAAAGCGCTTCGAACAGTATTACCCCTGGTCACTGGGCCATTTATTTCATTCCTTAAACCATCTCAGCTCCCTGGGGAGTATACAGCTTACCGAATTCAATGCAAGCAAAACAGACGTCTTATTTTATTGCTCTAGTTTCTGCTACTCTAAGCAGCGACATGGCCGAATCCGAAGGCAGTTCAGCAAGACCAAACCCCATGGATGAAGCTTCATTGCCCTTAAAGCTATAGGGGATACCATAAAGACAGCATTGGCTGAATTCAAAGGGTACTTTGATTCTTCACTTACAAAACTGAAGTAAGAAACTGAAAAAAGGCAACAGACCACTTCAGAGAAAGTGCAGCAGCTACAACGTGCAGCGGAGTTAACCTTTCGTTTTAAAGGTAACAAGTCCCAGTTTGAGTTCAACGCAGGGGTGCTCGAGAAATTGGAAGGAGCTATCTCCCTTCTGGAGGAAGACGAACCCGTAAACGTAAGTTCTGCCATTACGGAGGCCATCAAAAGCCTAAAGAAACGTAATAAACTTATCAGAATTGCAGACAAGAGCGACGCAGGTTGGACCGCTGTAGACGAGTATCTCAGCGATGAACTCGCCAGTGACTCAGATGACGAGAAAAGAATACGGCAGGCTCAAGCCAGAGCAGTTCGTAAGAAACGGGTTAACAAAGGCAACTTGGGAACAACCAAGCGCCCACGCCAAGGGGTACCACAGACAGCGGCAACTGCTAGTTCTTCTACCAGTGCTGAGTTTTTTCGTAGCCCTTACTACAACCGTATAGATACAATGCTGGGGTTACACAAAACTGGACTCCAACACCAAAATCGTCCGATCTCTGCTTCGGCTGTGGCAAACCCGGACATTGGAGAAGAAATTGCGGCCAGCAGAAACCGACCAATCAGTTTCCATACAAAGATACGGCCATCAGAAACCCCCAGTGGTAGCCTAGTTGGTGATCAGACGGGTTTGGAACTGGAGGATTCCAACCCAAATTCCAAGAATAACGGGTATGAAAATATGGAATTTTACATTGAAAATTACTATGAATATGAACAGGGTAACAAAGAACCAATTGTAAAAGGCAGGTTAAAAGCCGCCATTGAATTCTGGAAGGGAATTGGTGCCAATCCCTTTTGAATAAAGGACTGATCCAGCAATGCTGCAACATTCCAAACATAGTCAACCCCCTATCAGTCTCTGTGCAAAAATCAGGCAAGAAACGCCTTATTCTAGACCTAAGATATGTCAATAAGTTCCTCTGGAAAGATAAGATTAAGTTTGAGGATTGGAAAATAGCTTCCTCTTATCTAGAGAAAGGAGAATTTATGTTCACATTTGACTTAAAGTCCGGGTACCATCACATCGAAATTTTTCCAGAGCACACCAAGTACCTTAGTTTTGCTTGGTCCTCAGGTAACCATACCACATACTATTCATTTTTAGTATTACCATTCGGATTATCGTCAGCACCCTATGTGTTTACAAAGTGCCTAAGACCCCTTGTGAAGCACTGGCGACATCAAGGGTATTTTATTGTCTTGTATCTTGATGATGGATGGGGAAGAGATGGTTCCAAAGAGCTTTGCGGTAAGATTTCTCAGAATGTAAAAGCGGACCTTTTATCCGCGGGCCTTGTTCCAAATATTGAAAAATCAGTGTGGACCCCTACCCAAATACTATCGTGGTTGGGATTAACATAGAACGCAGCAGAATTTTCTCTTATGGTTACAGACAGACGAATTGAAGATTTATTGCATACCATTATTGAGGTCCAACAACGGTTGCCACTAGTGAGTGCACGAAAACTAGCGTCTGTTACAGGATCTCACTTGGGCCAGTTGTTGGAAACGTTTCCCAACTCAAAACGAGGTTTCTACATTTAGAAATAGAAAAAAGAGTACACTGGGATCATCAATATAAACTGAAAGGTGACAGTAAAGTGATAGAAGAGCTTGTATTTTGGAGATCAGAAGTGATACGATTAAACAAACGTATGTTATTTGAATATTCTATCCCACAGGTCATGGTTTATACAGACGCAAGCCACGTGGGTTGCGGGGCATGGACATCTGGGTATTCCGGTGAAATGGTTTCTCAGAGGAACTGGGATGAGGATGAACAAAAGAAAAGCTCCACATGGAGAGAAACAAAGGCAGTGTACATATCCTTGCAATCATTTGCACCAAAAATACATGGACAAGTTGTGAAGTACTTCACTGATAACAAAGGAGTATTGTCGGTAATAAGCAAAGGTAGCATGGTAGAAGAGCTCTTAACATTGAGCTTAAATATCTACAAGTTCTGTAAAGAACATTCAGTTGAGCTTGAAGTAGAATGGATCCCTAGGAAAATGAACATTCGAGCCGATGAAATTTGCCGGGAGGTAGATTTTGATGACTGGGGAGTCTCCACAGAATTTTTCAGATTTATCGACAACATATGGGGACCCCACACAGTGGATCGCTTTGCAGACGAAGAAAACAGAAAACTGAAAACATTTAACTCAAAATATTGGGTCCCTGACACTGATCAAGTGAACACATTCTCATGTGATTGGAGTGGTGAGAACAATTGGTTGGTTCCCCTGACTTACCTTGTCGGCGAAGTCCTGAGACACGTAAAAGCATGTCGGGCAACAGGAACGGCATTCTGCGGCATTCTGGCCGCTTCTCTTCTCTCAGCATAGTTCATTCAAATCACTGGTCAGAAATGTATTGAAGTTTCCAGACCCAACAGGTATTTTTATACAAGGAAGAAATAAGAAGACCATTTTTGGGTCCCATCAGTTAAAGTGCGGAGTAATTTGCTTGAAGCTCGTTGCTTGACAACTTGAAACTCGTTGGTTGACAACTTGAAACTCACACAACAAAAATTTTACCGCATGGTAAGGAAAGACCGGATGGTTATGAAGCCGCATGGCGATATGATAATTATGATATGAACTTGAAACACGTTGTTTGACAACTACTTTCTGAAGCATTTGCTCTTATTTTGTTGTTCTATACCTGTTGGCAAATTTAGCTTTGAAACTTATTCTGCCATTGACCTGCTACCACTGTGGTATTTTATTTGATTTGATTAACATGCAACCCGGCGTATGCCATTTGAGATGCTATTTAACTCTTCCCCTTGCATTTATTAAATGATGATTTCGCGGGTTGGACTACTACCGGAAATCAGTTTTGATGACCATTTGTATGAGATTTCGCGGGTTGGACTACTACCGGAAATCAGTTTTGATAATAATGGTATGAGATTTCGCGGGTTGGACTACTACATGAAATCAATTTTGATAACCATTTGTATGAGATTTCGCGGGTTGGACTACTACCGGAAATCAGTTTTGATAATAATGGTATGAGATTTCGCGGGTTGGACTACTACCGGAAATCAATTTTGATAACCATTTGTATGAGATTTCGCGGGTTGGACTACTACCGGAAATCAGTTTTGATAATAATGGTATGAGATTTCGCGGGTTGGACTACTACCGGAAATCAGTTTTGATAACCATTTGTATGAGATTTCGCGGGTTGGACTACTACCGGAAATCAGTTTTGATAATAATGGTATGAGATTTCGTGGGTTGGACTACTACCGGAAATCAGTTTTGATAACCATTTGTATGAGATTTCGGGTTGGACTACTACCGGAAATCAGTTTTGATAATAATGGTATGAGATTTCGCGGGTTGGATTACTACCGGAAATCAATTTTTTGATAACAATTGTATGAGATTTCGCGGATTGGATTACTACCGGAAATCAATGTTGTTAATGTTTAAGATCTCGCGGATTAAATTACTGCCGGAGATCCCATACAATAAAAGGGCTGCTCAAGCAACACAGTAGAAACGCCATGTGTCTATATTTGTCGTATGTGGTAATAACGGTTTATGCCATATTGTAATCAGATTATGTGAATAATTTATCGTATACACAGATTCACCAATGAGGAATATAAGGTGACTTTGGCCGAGGTCCTGAGAGACTCTAGGGCACCTAACACGGCACAAAAGTATGAGAAATCCTTTTCTGCGTGGGAAAAATGGTGTGCACAACAAGAGGTAACTTCCATACCTGCAAAAGTAGACAACATTACTCGCTACTTCATATACCAGTTTAACGAAAACGCTCCCTATTCTAGGATTGAAACGGCATTTTATAGTATCAAATGGCGTCACGACTGCCTACCAAATCTTTTACAAAATCCTTGTGACAGTAAGTTCTTACATAATTTGCTCCAAGGCCTTAAGAGAAGGTTAGCCAAAACCCATAATTAAAAAGGAACCGGTAACTCCAGAAATGCTGAAAGCGATTGTCGAAAAATTAGACACAAGGATAACCTCTTGGGTATTAGGTTATGTACTATGTTACTCCTAGCATATTCAGCCTTCTTACGACATAATGAATTAATTGAAATACGCAGATGTGATATAAAACTATACAAATTTCATCTTGAAATATTCATAGTTAAAAGTAAGACAGATGTATATAGACAAGGAGCCTGGGTACTTGTGGCAGCAACAAACTCACATACCTGTCCAGTTAGTATGTTAAGGAAATACCTTACACTAGTAGAGTTTAAAGATGAAACGGACGAAAGTTTTCTCTTCCGACCCGTAAGTTATTGTAAATCTACCAACAGTCACAAATTAAGGTCGTCAGACAAGCATCTATCATATTCGAGGTGCCTTGAAATGTTCAAATCTGCATTGGTATCAGTAGGTTTAAATCCCAAACTATATGGACTTCATAGTCTAAGAGCAGGAGGAGCATCTGCAGCAGCCGCCATGGGAGTGCCAGATAGGCTCTTTAAGAAGCATGGGCGTTGGCGTTCGGAAACCGCCAAGGATGGATACATTAAAGATACTATGGAAGAGAGGCTCTCTGTTTCCCAAAATTTGGGACTATAAAGAATAACAATATATAATTAACTGTAAAGTAATTAGAGATCAAAGGAATAACAACCAAAGGTTAAGAACTCAAGGTTAACATCAATTATGATGTAGAAACAAACCGGGAGGCTTTACTGTAGTGTACAGTATGTTGACCCTAATTAGAGATTATAATAATGGAATTAACATAAAGAAATGAACCAATTCCAATTAAGGTTAAAATTCAATCATGATGTGGAAACAAAAAATGAGATTATTATTGTAGATATTAACTAGAGATTAAGATATAGTAATTAAGATTAAGATCAAGCAATGAAAAGATCCCTATTGGAAAGAAACCATAACCCAGGTATTAAAAAATTGATGATATCGAAAAGGAATAGTAAACAAGTTTGATATGAATCACTTATAGAGATATTGTAACCAAGCTTACTGTTATAGACAGAAACGGAATAAATTTTCAGCGCTAAAGTGTGATCATGAATCAATGTTACTGAGTACACTTCCCGTTCTTTAATTTCTGAGATATTTGGGGACCACGTTGATATGTCCAACGCTTGCATCGAAGCTCGGTGTTCCCCAAACGTAATGTCATTTATAAAATGTATTCTTTTTCAGGTAAAATAATTAGGAAGGCGGCAATGAAAATAATTTATTGTCGTTTGAGAAGACGAATTAGACAATAACACTAATATGAACCATAACAAGGCTGTACGAACCTGGGGACGTTTAATCATAATCCTTGCCTTGAAATCCTGTTGGTTGGTAGGGAGTTTACAAAAGCTTATTATATTGTTTTCCTTGCCTTTTCTAAAGTAATATTTAATCAAGTTGAACTTTGAAAATCGTTTCATTTACATAGTCACTATACACGATAGGCAGAGTCAGTGATTTTTTCCAAGGACAGATAAGGCCGCTATACATTTAACAATGGGCGTGTTTCACCTACTTTCGCACGTGACTACCAAGATGAGCCCACTGCATGCCCGCAGACTGATCCCGGTAGAAAACACGCCCATTTATGCTAAGTGGCCTCATTTGTCCATGAAATGAAATCGGTATCCGTCCAGGTACACACTGACCTAGCGATCTGATCGAACAATTGGTTGATCCACATATCGGCTGTTAAACTTGTATTGTCCACATCAATAAAGGTCAGGTTCTTCTTAGCAAAGTTAAATCCAGATATAGTAGTAAGCCCACAATTTGAAAGTTACACTCAACTCCAAAGTTGAAATAGAAGCGTTTTGTGTGCAAAATGGAAGGCCCAACACCCAATGAGTGCCGAGTGAGTTCTGACGGTGTATCCCTCGATAGCCGTGGAAGCAACTCCTCACTGGTTCAGATGAAGCGAACAATCTCTCTCATCAGCGGTGTTGCCATCAATGTCGGTATCATGATCGGTTCTGGTATCTTCATTTCTCCAAAAGGTGTCCTAGCCGGCGCTCACTCCGTTGGCCTGACCCTCACTATATGGACAGTCTGTGGTGTCTTCTCTCTACTCGGTGCACTAAGCTTTGCCGAACTTGGACTCACCTTCCCGTCATCTGGTGCAGTGTATTCTTACCTCAAGGGTATTTTCGGTGACTTCGTGGCGTTCTTATACCTTTGGGTGACTGTATTGGTGGCAGTGCCAGCATTCTTTGCTATAGTGGCGCTAACATTCGGTGATTACTGTATCCAGCCTTTCTTTCCTGATCCATCGTGTCAGCCACCGAGACTCGCCGTACAGCTCATTGGGACGGTTTGTCTACGTAAGTAACTTAACTTTACAAACAGGTTTTGCCCGAACATAATCTGAACTATCCCCTTTGAGAATGTATAAAACCAAAAAGACGACTGGCAGATTACAAAGTTTAATAATGTCTCCGAACCAGAACCAGTTATTCTCAGAACCACCACATTACCTATAGGAGAGATTTGCCGACATGGTTGCCACGGCTAGTAAATTTTTCATTAAAATAAACAAAGTTTCCCATGCTGTGATGTACTTGCTTATTTTTATTGTTTGTTTGTTTTTCTGTGTGTACTTTTGTTTACGTTTTTGGTAATTGTCTTGTTTGTTTGTGTGTTGTTGGTTTTTATGGGGCGGGGGGGGGGGGGGGGTCAGACACAAAATTGTTTGAATATTTTACAAATTGTGCAGTGTTTCAAACTGGTTAAAATCACACGCAGAAACATTTGATACCAGAATATTCTATGTTACACAATGGGACCATGATCTGTGTACTGATAACTTTAGATTGTATTTAGTTTACTTTGTACAAACAAACACACACCAAAGTTGAACTTGTATGTATAAACATCAGTACTGATAAACATTGGGACAAATGGAACCTTTGGTCAACTTGGTTTGTTGACAACTCTGCAAAATTTCTCATTTTAGAAGGACGACCGGTGGTATTGTATACATTTGACAATGATCTGTAAATAAACAGAGCAGACGTGTCATGAGATAGGTCATGCAATGCTTTTCTATATTATTTAAATCAAAAATGAATTCACTGTGCTCATGTTCTTGATCAATCAGCCAATATACAGTTCAACAACCTCTCATTATTGACGAGATGAATGTTTGGCTCAATGGGGCGCGCGCGGTATATCCAACCTCCCCCACCCCCCCCCCCCCCCCCCCAATTGTATATTCAATGTGTGCGTTCAATATCAGAAATTCTTTAAAAGGTTTTAAAGAGTATAAGAGGATTTGTATCAAGAGAGATTATACCAACACACTGCCTTCTATACTTCAATGGTTGTGTGACTCTAAGACGGATCCAAGGGAGGGGGCTATTTTGGGATCAAATTAATATCCCGCAATATACCAGTTGATAAGTTCATAACGAGATGAGTTCCTTGTTTACCTGTTTCTATCGAGTAAACTTGATTTGTAATTGGATTATGAACGAAAAGCTGCAGTTTGGTAATGACTCAACAGGTTAAAAATTAACTTGGTAAAGAATACAGGAGAGCTGTTGATATTATTAACCATTGTGAGAAACAGCCCGTTTTGATGATAAAATGTAGTTTTAGATAAAGTGGTTATTTTTCACCCAATTTGAATCCGAGAAAGGATTCAGGCATGAAGCACTTTATTTTCTAAAGCATCTGATAACATACAATTCTATTCCACAAGGATTGTTTTCTTTTATACTTGGTAGTTTCTTTTTCTTTCATTCTTTTCTTGCAGCTTCGATGACCAATTGCATTAATTTGTTACTGTGTCTTTATAACTGTGTTTACTTTTAATATACTTCCAATGTTTTTGACAGTTGTTTTTCCATTGTTGCTGTTGTCTTTGTTTCTTTGTTTTATTCTGGTGTGTGATCAAGGGTCTCCATTTGGTGGGCCTGTTCAGAGTTTCCCTTTCGCAATGCGTTGCCCAGCTAACAATTTGACGTTCTCACAACGTTGTAATGAAGTCAGACTTTGGTGTAGGTGACGTTATTAACATAACGTTGTCACAACGAAACTTTGTCGACTCCCCTATACGTCTTCTGAACGTAAAGACGCAATGTAACAACCACGTTGTTGGTACGTTTAATAAACGTTCCAAGTGACCTTATGGTAACTTATATATAACGTTACAACAACGTTGCCAGAGTGTGTGTTTTTGGTTGTTATAACGTTATCTATGTAACGTTGTAGCAACGAATCTTTGTCGACTCCCCTGTACGTCTTTAGAACGATGCAACGAAATTACCACGTTGTAGGCACGTATACACAACGTTGCCATGTTGTAAATAATTGTTTTCAAAAGAATGTTGTCACAACGTAACTTTTTCCAGTTACCCAGAACGTTGTCACAACGTATTTTTTTCCGGTACCCTGAACGTTGTCACAACGGCAGATCAATCATTTATTTTATTTACTACATCAGTTAATTACGCAATACTGTTAATTGGTATGTCAACATGATAATTTAATTTCAACAATACAAACTTACCAGTAGGTCTCTTCTACACGTTGCCGTTACCTGACTTCTCTGCACCTGTGTCTACTGTACAGCAAGTACTATATATATAGACCGAATTTTTTTATTTGGCAGTCATGGGTGTATATTTTTTAAAGGGTTGTTTAATTTTAATTATATATTGGAAATTATATTTCATGTTTTAGTTACTGCATTTATTTTATCCATAAAATCCTCTGACAGTCTAGACAAATACAAGAAGAAATTAGTGCACCTAGTTCATAAATTTGGTAAATTTCTTGAAAAAACTTGTATGAATTGTTCAACTTCTAAGCCCTATAGTAAATATCTAAAAATTTGCATATGTGATATTTACATTGTCATAACGTTGTCATGACGTTGTCATGACGTTGTCATAATCATTTTTAATAGACCGCAGCATTCCGTGCGCTACTCAATGCGTCAAGATGAGCGCATGATATCTGAACGGAAACGTAGGTCTTTGTAATTAATAAAGTGATGCAAAACACAATTAATAGTACCCGAGAGTATACTTAAAACGTTGACAGTGTCTTTGAAACATTGATGAACATGTTTTGGCTTTTGAGGAAGTTTTTAGCGTGGAACAAAACGGCCTCAGTGATGATAGACCATCAGTGGACAATATTTCTGTCGAAGATTCTGTCAACTGCTTGGAATTGAATGCCGCTGTACGGTGGTGGTGTGTGGTGGTGGGGTGGGGGGGGGGGTTGGATTCTCTCCCCATGTGCACTGCTTGACACAATAAGTTCAATTAAATGCAATTACCGGTTGTACTGTTTAGATTGATCGATGCAGATGTGATAGGGACGCTCCTCAAGTGCCAATTAATTGTACTAACTATGACAATCGATGTAAAAAACTAAATTGCAAAAAAACATTGTTTGTAATGTCAATTAAGCCTTCTGTTAGATAATAATGTCCTGCAAAACCATCCCGACGAGCTGCTTTTTAGTGAGTTCCAACAACCCCTTCCCCTGAAAACCAAACCCCCCTCCCCCTTTCCAAAACCCACTCCCCCTCAATCCTTCATGAAGTTTCATAAAAACATCAACATTAGCTCTGTTGTAACCATTGCCTGAGTATCTGAATACAGAGACACTTGTCTCCCACCCAAAAACAACATTTAGACAGTCAGGGATGATTTACTACCAGAGACTTAACAACCAGAACTCAGAAACTAAGAACGATAAATTCGTTGTTATTTTTTGAAAACAAATGGTATTTAAACCGCTACAAGCAGTCATGTGACAATTCATACAGGTTTACTTTCGAGACACATTGTCAATGTAACTGTGAAGCTATCAATAATGTACAATGAATGTACTCGTAAAATGTACACAATAGTGTCTAGACTCCGAAGTTTAATTTAGTACATACATTGTGTCAGACAATAAACCATTGCAAGCAGCCATGTGATAAATCATGATTGTTTTTATTTTCGAGACACATTTGTCAAGGTAACTGTGAAGCTATCAAATGTACAATGTATTGGTAAATTGTACACAATAGTGTCTAGACTCCGAAGTTTAATTTAGTACATACATTGTGTCAGACAATAAACAATTGCAAGCAGCCATGCGATAAGTCGAGACACTTTGTCAAGGTAACTGTGAAGCTATCAAATCGTCACCCACGGCCGGTTCCACGAACTGACACACACGTAGACAGTAAAAAGTAATAATTGTAGAAAACGGCATCTGATGTTGAAGGCTTTTATAAAATACCGCTTTCCTTCAAAAAGTCACTAGTTTTCTTACAGTGGAAACTTGTTACTTTGAACTTCATATACATGGTGCTTATGACCGCTTTTTGTCCTAAATTAATAAGCAATAAAGTAAAACGTTTTGTGTTAGTACGTGAAATCAAAAATTGATGCAAAATGTTTTCGAGCTTGAAACATTAGTACCGTAGCTCACAGTATTCCGGGATGGGATGGGAAACAACTTCTGACTCGATCAAGCATATTCTGTAGATTTCAAAATTAAACTTATTTTGTTTGAAAATAGACGATTGATAGAGCGTGCTCTAACAGGGGGTGACTTCATAATTCCTTACATTATAACATCAGAGAACACATAAAGTAGCATACCGCGCCGCACAGTCTTATGGAGGTGTTTTTTTTACCACAGGCCATAGAACAGAAATTGTGGCGAGCGAAATCTATTGACTTTACGTTGGGCACTGGTGACGTCATGATGACGTCGCACAATGTTTTAGCCTAACAAATACATCTACAGTATCCCACAAGTACACAATCGAAATACACAATCGAAAACAGTTGATTGGACTTATACTTTTCGAGATATGGTGGTCTCAAGATTTGCTAATTATATTCATGTCATAATGTATCATACAATAAATGTCAATGTACTGTGAAACTATCAAATGTACAAATGTATGTACTAGTTAAATGTACAAAATAGTGCCTGGACTCCAAAGTTTTATGTAGCGTTTAAATTGTATCAGTCAATAAACCATTGCAAGCAGTCATGCGACAATTAATGACCTATAACTTTTAAAATATCAAATGTGCAAATAAATGCAATGGGTGTACACAATAGTGTCTAGACTCCGAAGTTTCATGTAGTGTATACATTGTATGAGACAATTAACCATTGCAAGCAGTCATGCGACAAGTCATGAATGCTTACTTTCGAGACACATTTTGTCAATGTGACTGTAACAATCAAATCGTCACCGACGCCACACACACGTAGATCCCAGTGAAAAGTAACAATCGGAGAAAACGGCGTTCAATGTTGAACGCTTTTTTAAATCCCGCTTTCCCGCTTTCAAAACGCTTGGGTATTTTTAACTGGTTTTCTTACAGCGGAGACTTGATGCTTTGATTTTCATTTAAATGATGCTTTTGACTGCTTTTCGTCCTAAATTTGAGGGGGGAAAATGAAACTCTTTACGATACCAACCGCGTGTATTGAAAAACGGCTCATCATTCCCCCACCACCGGAACCGAACACCTTGAGTTTGTGGTATGACAAACTCTGAATCTCTAGTTTCCCTACGTTTTTCTCCATTAACAAGGGAAGAATTTGATAAACACTATAACTAAAGCTTTTTGAACACTGTGAGTGCGTTCCGGTATTACTATATTTTTTGTGCATGTCCTCTAAAAAAACACTCTATATGATGCTTATATATACAAAACCATCAAAATGTTCTTTGTGGTCACACTAGTCTCATCTTATAGTCTGCTTGCACAAGATTACACGTTTGATTCGCTTTTCCCCTACACACATGTAAAAAACTAAATTGCGAAAAAACATTGTTTGTAATGTCAAACAAGCCTTCTGTTAGATAATGTCCTCCAAAACCATCCCGACGAGCTGCTTGAAATATTCAATATGATTGTAATTAAACTATTGCCACAATTACGTGATGGTAAAAACAAAGATATCTACTGTGATAAAACTAAAAGACCTGCAAATGATGTGAGGGTCACAATAGTATGTTTGAAGGTTGAGACAACGTGGCTGTCACAACATGAATACAAACATACAACGTAGTGACAACGTGAACACAAAAACTTAAACATTACGTTCTGACAATACCAAAATACAACAACAAGACAACATACAGCCGAAACTTAATAATTACGTTTTTATTGTTACCAAAGTACAACGTGAAGACAACGTGACTGCCACAACGCAAATACTATATTTATATAATACCGAAATACAACGTGAAGACAACGTGACTGCCACAACGCAAATACTATGTTTATATAATACCAAAATACAACGTGAAGACAACGTGACTGCCACAACACAAATATGACGTTTTGATAATACCACAATGCAACGTGCAGACAACGTGCATGTCACAACATAATTACTACGTTGTTATGTAACCAAAATAAAACGTGTAGACAACGTGACTGCCAGAACGGCAAAACTACGTTTTAATAATACCAAAATACAACGTCAAGACAACGTGACTGCCACAGTGTAAATATGACGTTTTGATAAAACCAAAATGCAACGTGCAGACAACGTGCATGTCACAACATAATTACTACGTTTTAACGAGACCAAAAAATAACTTCTTCACAACGTTGGTGCCCTAACTTAAATACTACGTTGTAATAATACCTAAATACAATGTTGTGAAAACGTTCGGTGAAAAACTTTTCGGTAATGTTGCATAAACTACCAACATGCAACCAAAGTACAACATTGGTTAAAAATCATGTTAAGATCTGACGTTCATACAACGTCGTCAAAACGTTGTCAGCCCATCGACCAAATTGCAACCTCATCACAACGTTGTGCAATGTTGTAGCAACCTAATGTGTTAGCTGGGTGTTTTATTCTGGTGTGTGATCAAGGGTCTCCATTTGGTGGGCCTGTGTGCCTGTTCAGAGTTTCCCTTTCGCAATGCGTTGTATTTTGATGCTTGCTTGTTTGCTTGCTTGCTTGATGGTGTTTTATTGTGCAGTCTGAGGCTGAATGGGTTTATAACGATTGGAGCGCAAAGTAGTAACTTTAAGTGAGCCAATCAGCGTTGATTTGTTAGTGCTTCCTACTTCCATGCGTTAATGAATAGAATAGAGGTATCGGTACGGCGCGCTGCCCATAGCGAGGCTGGCTTTCATTGTTTGTCATCAAAGATGATGGTAGTCTTGGCCCAAGACGTCAGTGATCGATAGTGGATAGTGTAATGCGCTCGGTTACAACTCGTTACAGCGCGCCCTCTTGTGGCTTGAATTACCCAACTTGACTAGCTCTCACACTAACGTCTTGGGAATCTCGTAGCGCTGGCAGCATTGGGGGCGTCGCCTTTTTATGTAAATTAAGACCGTTGTCAAGGTTGCTCAATGAATATTCAAACAATCAAATCCGCGAACAAGATGGCAGCTCCCTGTGAGTCGTCGGACGACGACCTACCCACGTAATAGGTTTGCTCAAAAGAAATAACTATGCAGGGTTTCGCTCGTCCAGCTATTTTCCCCAGTAAATAATGTGAAATTGCTGACTCCAGAGAATGTCGTCGGTTTTTAATTTCTGTTTATAACGGTTTGTTATGGATTTGTTGCGACGAAACGGATCACAGACGACCTGCTACTACTACTACTACTAATACTATAGTACTAGTGCTATAGTACTAGTGTGTAGCAAACAAACACCTCGTTGTGAACGCACTGTTTTTGGATTCGAATTGGAACAATTCACTGCTGTCAAAGTTTAGGGCTAGTAATTTTTTACAAATTCATAAAACAGTCCATATCAGTGGATGCCTGAAGTACACATACTGTACATGACCTGACATATGTATCCATACAAGTTTATATATTTGTAAATACATGAACGTCAGTTTATTTCTCTTGTGAGTTCTCTGTCACATTATATATTTATAATTATAGTCATTATGTTGTATAAACTTACATCTATAAAAACATCTGATACAGTTCAATTACAATTATTTCCAAACAATACGGCAAAAAGATATTTCCAACATCATAACATTTATAAATGCCTCTTTCTACTGGAATGCACCATTATGAGGCAAAAATGTGATTTTGAATATAAACCATAATTAGTTTAAACTTGTTTTGTTATGACTCATTTCAGTATGTTTGATCAAAAAATCACATAGAAGAAAATGTTGTTGGCTTAAAGGGCCTATGAAGTGGTATTTTTTGTGTGTGTTTTTTATAGCTTTACTAAATTAGTTCATATGAAAAGAAATTATTTTTAAAAACTGTTTAGTGTCTGGAGTGCATTTTTGTATTTTAATTCAATAAAAAAAATACCCCCCCCCCGAAACTTTCGTATTTTAGACGCCACAAGAGGGCGCTGTTCGTGACGTACACAAAGGCAGCGGCTCCCAGATCGAGATCTCAGTCGTGGTCTGGTGCCCAGGCGCGCGCAGTTTAAGTCTACCCCCTATATCAGGGTTATTTTTTTTAATAAGATGGTTTCTTTAATCCTCCATCCAAGCTTTAATGTTACTGAATGAAAGACTTGATTCGTGCATAAAAGACAACACGCAATATTGATTATAAGCAGTCTCATAAAACAACAACGAGTGTGTATAGAAGACTGCAGTACACGTTTGTATACAATGTGTTGATCACAGTCGACCCGGCCGGTCACAGGGTACCGTGAAACGAAGCGCAAGCCTCCACCGATGGACAATAACGCAACCATATTTGGGGGGTGGAATATAAGTGGAACAAGTACGTGTTCAGTCAGGGGACTTTTGATACATTCTATAAAACTACATGTATATATTAGAATATAAGATCAGATATGATGTCGTCAACAATAATGCGAAAAAGGACGATATGTTTGTAGAACATGACTGCGGTGTTGAGGGGTATTGTGAATTGTGTGCACGCACGGGTGGTTTCCATACAGCCAAAATTACTTACCCTGAGTTTTTCTCGCTTCCAAAAAGCACCTCTCCTTTTCTCCGGTCGTTTCTCCTTTTCTCCAGCCTTCTTGCTTACTGGAAAAATTGTTGGCACGGCATCTGGCAACAGCATAGCCTTGTACTTTATGCCAAACTGGTTGTGAAGGCCACGTTCAAAACAACTTGACTCAAAGTGGGCACTGCAGAGCATAGGCTGCTCGCTCCGTCCAGACCACTTGGCCCTGGTCAGCTTCACATTTGCCGTCCATATCCGTCTGAATTTTGGGTCCGCTGGAAATTTATGGACACTAACTCCATTTTTAGTGGTGTTGCTACACCCAGCAGCAACACACCTTGATGGCATTTCTTAAAATCAACGTAAAAAGACGTAACAAGACCCCCAAAAGAGAGAGACAAACTGTTTTGAACGTTTTCCTTCCGTGTGTTCGCTCGGCGGTGCGGTCGGGTGGCCACACACACATGACGTTACGTATGACAAGTCGTTCTGCTGAATTGCCTTTGTTTACGTCACGGATTTTATGTTAATGAGGAGGTATGGGTGGGGCGCTGCGGCCCCCCTAAATTTCGAAATGATTTTTTTAATGGTGTAAAATGGCTTGTGAAAAAAAAAATATATATATATATATGTTGTAATAGGCATACTTTATTGTTTCCAGCATTAAAAAAATCTATTTCATAGGCCCTTTAAATAAATTTTAAAAATTCAATAAAAAAGTCTCACAAAAACAAAACGTTTGTTGAAATACTTGTGCTGCACTGAAATGCAGACTTTAGTCAATAATATGTATGTGTCACACTAAAGATGAAGAAGAATGACAAAAGAATGCTTTTCCTTAAATAGTTGATTTGAATAGCTGCCTACTTGAATTATGACTGACTGATTTGTGGTGAACCTATAACTAAGTTACTGGTCTATGAGCCAAAGTGAATAATAACACGTCAACTTTGAAATGCTTCAATAACTGTAAATACAACACATAATTCAGCATATTCATCAGCATATTCACCGTAAGCTGCAACATACACTGTATGCGGATAATGAATTGATTAGACTGATCTGTTAGAAATGGCCCAAACACATTCTTAATTTTTTTTTTTTTTTTGGGGGGGCTATTGCCAAAGACAAATCTTTCACAGAATTGTGATTCTGAAAATGATTAAGTTTGAACAGGCTAAAACAAGAAATACCCCACAACAGCAGTTTAAAATGCACAGTTATCACAGCAGTTATTGTGGCACAAGTCCTTGTACTTGTGAGCCTGCTAACGTGTGCTACATGCACATGGAATGCTGCATGTATCATAGCTTCTCTCCATTGTTGGGTGTCAAGGAAGTTTTTCATCTGTTCCTAAAGTGCTTCTGTTTCTATAAGATAGTTTATTACAATTGATAGACTCAGTTTCTCATCACGCCGAACTCTCCCACTTGGGTGTACATAATAATCGTCAATTTCACTTGGTGCCAGGTGTTCATAAATGACAAAGTTGTAGGTCCCTTTACATCAACCCCCAGTCTAAAAGCAACAGTTGCGAAGAGTATGTGCACAGCTCCCTCAGGGTCGAAAAAGCTACGTAGAAACTTATCGTAAACATCACTCTCTGTAATAGTATGATGCATATTGAACAATTTGTGATGTGATGATGGAAGCTTGCAGCAGAAAACAGCACAGTTCTGCACACGTCTTTCTTGACTGACAGTATATAACGATGCGCCCCATCTTTTCCTTTTTTCTGTATTCATCATCTGCAAGCCATCCAAAGATTTCTTCTGCAACTTTGAGTTTTGCTTGATATTGTCACGGGCCGGTCCCTGTTGAATAAGAACTGCATTCCTCATGATATTTTGCAAGGCATCTCTGATTGCCAATCGTGTGGCAAGACTTTCTGTCACTGTCATGGCAGCAATGATACTTCCCGGTTCTCCAAGCTTGGCATACAATTTTCTGAAAGCTGATTCCTTTCCTGATGACTGGCCCCTGCAAAAATTAAAATTAAATAAAATAAATACAATAAGCTCAGATCTTGGTGTGTATTATTAGAGAAGAATAAATGGAAACTAATAATATTATGCAATAATGTATATTGGATGGATCACTTCAAGCGCTTTTGTGGTCTCTATATGAAGCTTGAACACTGTACACATTATTTATTTATGTTTATTTGTTTATTTATTATTGATCTATTTATTAACTTTTTTCGGTTGGGGGTTGTGTTAAAATGATGTTTTACCGATTGCTAGTTGAAATGATCGCAATACGCAACCCTTGAACATGGAGGATAGTGCGATCATCATTGCAAATAACTGATTACAAACGAGTGCTTCAACAATACACAGAAAGTAGATATCAGACACAAATCAACAATTTGAGCCAATGTCAAATCAATGGATAATGCATACTTGTGCATTCGGAATATGACTTGCTTTGTCAGGATTGCCTTAGGTAAAATTATTTATTATTATTATTTATTCGACCTCAAAAAGAAAAACCTCAGCTATCAGATAGCTGACAAAATGTACTCATCTATTCTAACCGCATAAGTTAACTAAACTAGCCCCTCTCTGCCGGGACTCTGGGAGAGTACGACTACGACTGACAACTATGTGGCTTATTAAGACTACAAATCAATTCAGTTTTATCCACAATTGAACAATAAATAAGTAAAACAAAATGGGATTTCTCTCATAACTCACCACTTTGTGACCAATGACTCTCTCCTGTGATGAATAAACCGCAGACAAGCCTGTACACCGAGTACAACTGCAGAAATTCACGTCATTTTATGCTGATAAGGGCTTCGGGACTCATGGCAGCCTTAAATAATGTTCATCTGTGAATCCACAAACTGCGACGACTGAATCTGTCTTGTTTGGCATTGTGTATAAATAAAGCATAGAGAAAGTTTTTCTAAAATCACATCGACATACAGAGGTAAATGACTGGAAAATTAAGCTTATACCGAAGCCGGTTTGTAAGCAGACGAACGGGTAGTTGCCATCTAGAACATCATCAATAGCTCATGACTGCTTTGGTTTAATTAGTTTGACTTTTAGTTTTTCACGAGCGTGTTTCTTTTCTAAATTCTAGTGAGAATCGCTCACAGCTGGCAGCCATGTCGACATTACTGCATGCACTTATATGCAGCTGAAGCATGACCCTGGGTCACATAAGTAATTATGCAAATGTTTACTACGATCGCGCGCTGATTGGCTCCCTAGGAAAGGCTAGGGAGAAAACAATGAAAAAGTTAAGCCAGCGCTACGAGATTCCCAAGACGTTAGTGAGAGCTAGTCAAGTTGGGTAATTCAAGCCACAAGAGGGCGCGCTGTAACGAGTTGTAACCGAGCGCATTACACTATCCACTATCGATCACTGACGTCTTGGGCCAAGACTAAGATGATGGCGGCTAATGCATTGGATCTATACCCGAAATTAATGTCCAATGGGATTTTGTTGTTGTTTATAGTGCTGCTGGGAATGACAAACAGCATTGGTACCCGGCTGTCTACGCAGATACAGAATATCTTCTCATTGTGTAAGGTGGTCTCCCTGGCGATCATTATAATTACTGGAATGTCACAGATAGTCAAAGGTAATGGGCTTTGTGTTTCTGGATGTTTGTAGTACAAAGGGCAGATTATCAAACTTTGAACAATAGAGACCTGTTTAGGGCTACTCGCGAAAAGGCCGCCTTCGGCGGCCTTTCGCGAGGCTGTTAGTTCCCTGTTTCAGTAAGTTTTCGTGTTTTGAATGCAGGAAAAAAAATAGATTAAAAATAAAATAGAGAGAAGTTTATGGGAAAATGAATATATCCTGGATTTACCGATACCCCGGGGAGGTAATAAAAATATGGACGGACTGTCCAACCCCAAACCATGTTACATTTGTACACTGGTTTTTGGAAATTGTAAGTTTGTGACTCTTTAGTCTTTCAAACACGTTGGATGGATGAAAGTTCAGCCCAGATTTTGACCGAAAATTACTGCTTTGCTCAAAATAGTAACAGACACAATCGAAACTTTTTATGAACCGTGCGTATCCCTGGTGTATTTAAGGCGAGTTTGAAGTATTTTGTACAGGTATTTGATAGTTTTTACCAGTCAATGGCCCAGGTAAGAAAGTGCTTCCTTTCATTTGCTGCGATGACCGTCATGGTTGTGCATAAACAATGAGCTCGGAGGATACGTTGTTAAAAATTCATTTTCGGAAAATTAACAATTTTATCGAAACAAAAACATCACATAACGAAGCAATAATGCTTCGTTTTAGCTTCAAAAATTATGACATCATTTTCTGTGTTCAAAATAAAGAAATATGAGGCAAAAACATAAGCATCCGTGTGCTTCATAAGGGTCTCCAGAAAAGTAATTTGCCTAATAAGTTAACGGAATTGGGCAGAAGAATTTTACTATTAATGGGATGTTAGCTACACTATTGAACTAGTCTTTCGCTGTGTTCTTTATTTCCCAAGGATTCTCGAAGCAGTCAAGAACACTTAAAGAATCAGTCTTCGTCAGCGTTACCGTTCAGAATCGAAATGTCCGCCATATCTCGTTTGTAAAATGAGGGCCCTAACTTGATTGGTCAAACCGTGAACTGATTGTATCTGGCCTATATGTAACCAATCAACTGCTGCGTAAGGAAACGCTATATATAGGCAAAATGGTCATGTATGACTCCTGACTTACTACACAAAACTGAATGCGGTGTTGGGTAAACATTGAGGTTCATATAACTATCTCGTGAGAACACTATGTACACGAGTTATTGCTAGTATATTATTTCATCGTTGTTTAAAAGGTTTTGTTTGTTTTGTTTGAAAAACTTTGACATCAGTCATCTAATTACTGAGAGCTGAGAGGGAAAAACCAACATTGGTACATTTTGGGGTCTTACAAACTTTTCACTTTGGCAAGCAGTCCTAGCGCCAATTATAACAAAAAAAAATAATAATAATAAACAAATATTTTTAAAGCATTATTACATTCCTCCGAAGGTATAAGCATTCTACCTCCATAAGTAGATCACTATATTTTACACTTCTACTGAGGGAACCTATGGTCAGATAATTAATTTTAATAACTGTTTACCACCAAAATGACAACTCTTTCATATTTGATTTTCTTGTCTTACGGAAACATTTATTGAAATCTAAGTTTCTTCTTTCAGCTGCATGAATTTCTTGCACACATTTTTCTTTATATTAAATCCACAATGAACATTGCGTTTTCTTTTAATATCTTAAAGTTATTATACAGAACTGAAAACTTTATGAAGTTCACACTTGAACCTTTTTTTGTGAAATAGAAATTCATAATAAAGAAAACTGTATCTGAAAACCTTAAAACAAACGTACTTCAGCTGATTTCGGTTGTTAGAACCCAAAATAATGACAATGTATTCAAGTGTCGAAATCTGGGCCAGATTCTGCACTATTTTTCTCCTGACTCACACAAGGGGTTGAGGAAAAAATGTCACAGATTTGTTATTTCAAGTCAGTTGATCACACAAAACATCAATCATGTCTACGACTATTTTTGTCGGCTGTACCAATCCTCCATAACACCAACTAACATTCACAACTAACAGTACTTTGTTACAACATTAGTAATAAATTACCTAAAAGGTAGGGTCGTAGATTGATTTTTGTCTATGTAAGGCTTATTTATAGGCAAAATTATGAGGAAAGATACAATAAAGTCACAAGTGAAAGTTCAAGCTGAATACAGTGTCTATATGCTGAGAAAACAGCAACAAAAAAACTGTCACAGTATTTTCACAAGAACGTTGAATCCATCCACGTTTAGCGAAGTGACAGATAGATCGCATCTCTGGTTGCAGCATTCTTGAACGGGACACCATTACACAACCCACATAAATCTGACCGGGTTACAACATCAGGGGTCGATTTCACCAAACTCTTCCTAACTTAGGACTAGTCCTAGGCAATGCTAAGAGATAGGACTAGTCTTAAGTTACTCTTCCTAACTTAGGACTAGTCCTATCTCTTAGCATTGCCTAGGATTAATCCTAAGTTAGGAAGAGTTTGGTGAAATCGACCCCAGGAAGATACCGCAAGATACCAGTCACTATACCTCCTGATGTAATTGGAATCCTCCAAAACTTTTACTTGAAAGAACGGTAGGTCACAGAGAGTGCTAGGCCTGAAATTTGAGGTAAAAAAAAGAACCAAAACGTCATAATTATTTTAATAATGCCAAATTACTTTTTCTTGTTCAACCAGATCCAATCAGTTACTAAAAGGGGACTGAAAATATAAGTTTATTGAAATAACCAGGCTTACTGTCAACAGAAATGTCTGGACCTGAACGTAAACGGTCAAGCTATTTAAATACTAAAATTTTGCATCTGTGCATATATCAAAATAAGAAAGAAAAAAAAAAAAAAAAAAAACTGAGTATAGCGACCCAGTTGGGACAACTCAATGCAATAAAACAAGACACATAATACCCTAATAAAAAGAAAAAAGATGGCTAAATCAGTTTGGGTATGATCATCATACATCATGTACATAAAGCAAGAACAAATGATTAGTGAACTTCATTGGTGCACATAGTGCTTCATGCATTTTTGATGAAGGAAATGTTTTACTAACTCTTGACTAACAAATACTGAGTTTTGTCCTTTGCAAGAGACTTGGTGTTGTAATGAAAAAATTCAGCATGAACATACCACCAAGACATAACGAATAAAAAGCAGCCACATTATTGTATTCACAAGGAATGTTGGCCCTTATATTACTAAAGTATTGTTACGACATTACGCAACAATGAGTGCCACGCAGCGGCGACATTTCAGATTTTTTCCTGAATTTCCCAGAGCGAAAAAAACGACAACGGTTTTAATAATGGGCAGAAGTGAATGTGGCATCAATGGCACCGATCATCCTTCGTCTAACCATAGAGCAAGGAAAACGAACGTAACGTATAATCGACCTCAAATGTTTCCTTCCTGCTCGAATCAGTCAGGTTCACCAAAAGTATGAATCTGTTCATCGAAAATTGTCAAAACCTATAGGTACACTTCAGGTGAAAATTTAAAAGTCTTTGAGTGGTTAAATTGAGGTGGAACGAAAGGGGGTTTTTATACTACGTTATTTGTCAAGAAATCTACTTACCACTCGAAAGCGGCCGGGTTCGCGGGTGACTTGGCTGCCAGGTTAAGGGCCAGGTTTTGGTGCCGCACGTGTACGTTGTTTTTGTTGCGCATGTTTTCGTATTTCATCAGCCGCGCTTTCGTACCTTGCGTTCGTTCATCCTCTTTCGAAAAAATTATGTGAAATAAATCACTTTTTGAAATACGAAGGAAATAAAAAATCGTACCCCCTTAGTATGATCACCGGACCGAAAAGGGGTCTTCTAAAAATTTGCAGCCCGATCCATATAGGCACCTGGGAGTTTTTCTTACACAAACAGACACCTTACTCGCATTAGTATATAGAAGATAGAAGATAGAAGATAGATAGATAGATAGATGTTGTCCATGTGCATTTACTATCAGAGGTACACTGCAATCAACATAAGTCAATATGAACACAGATAAAACATTCATAAATAGATAGGTTGCAGTATGACGTAAGTCGGCCATCTTTACAGGCAATTTGGAACACACAGTCCCGCGTTACGCGCGAGAACGGCGTGCAGCACGCGCACATTTCACAAAACTCATTGCATGATTGGTTAGTGAACGACGCGGCTGCGTTAATAATTTGAGCGCTTGACGCGCCTGCAAGCCAAAATGCTATTTGCCCGTAAAGATGGCGTCTACTGGGAACTATCTATACCTTGGACAGTTTATCTAATCTGATTGGTGGAGAGCACGTCACGTGGGGGTGTTTAAACGTGTGATATAAACACGGCTAGAAGTGTTTAAACACGGCTGGCTTCGCGTGTTGGGCGCGCAAGCTTGTTTACGCTAATTTACTTACGCGGAACGCAATATACATATATTAGTATACCCGCGCGTAATCATGTCGACACGCGCGTGCACACAACCCAACGCGCTCAAAACAGAATTTTACAAAAGTTTTTGAAAATGTACAAACTTCGAAAATTCGCTAAACAAACAGATTGTCTTTTTACCACCGATTTTCCTTATTCTTTCACTTTTTAACAAATTGGCATTTATGAATGGGAATAAAAGAGTAGTGACGAGTTCTTAAACGGTCGTTTAAAACCTTGCAGGGTCGTGGCCGTGCGATAAAGGCCCTCGCCTTCGGCTCGAGCCTTTATCGCACGGCCACGACCCTGCCGGTTTTAAACGGCCGTTTAAGAACTCGTCACCACTCTTTTATTCCCTTATTCATAAATACCTTGGACAGTTTATCGATTCTGATTGGTGGAGAGCACGTCACGTGGGGGTGTTTAAACGTGTGATATAAACACGGCTAGAAGTGTTTAAACACGGCTGGCTTCGCGTGTTGGGCGCGCAAGCTTGTTTACGCACGCCAATTTACTTACGCGGAACGCAATATACAGCTATTAGTATACCCGCGCGTAATCTTGTCGACACGCGCGTGCACCCAACCCAAACTCGCTTAAAACAGAATTTTACAAAAGTTTTTGAAAATGTAACTTCGAAAATTCGCTAAACAAACAGATTGCCTTTTTACCACCAATTTTCCTTATTCTTTCACTTTTTAACAAATTGGCATTTATGAATGGGAATAAAAGAGTAGTGACTCGTTTTTAAACGGCCGTTTAAGAACTCGTCACTACTCTTTTATTCCCTTATTGTAAAGCGTATCAAATATCATGTGGTCTGTATACATTGAAAACGTTTTTCTTTTATAAAAATGATGGCAAATAATATTCTCGGGTCTTTGAAATTTTGGTTTGCAATTCCTTTAAGGTGAAACCCAGAACTTTGAGAATGCATTTGAAGGCTCGATTTTCAGTGGTCTTGGAATCGCTCTTTACTCTGGATTATTCTCGTACACGGGCTGGTAAGTATAATACTCTAGTTATTATTCTCGTACACGGGCTGGTAAGTATAATACTCTAGTTATTATTCTCGTACTCGGGCTGGATAATACTCTAGTCAAGCCCGTAACCACTTTTTTAATTTTTTTATTTATTTATTTTTATTATTTTATTTTTTTTTTTTAAGGGGGGGACGGACTTTTTGGGGGTATTTAAAGTGGGGTCATATTCAAAAGTTAAGATGCAAATGTTATTGAGTTAAATAGACATAATTAATGTTATTAATACCTGAATCAGCTAATGGAAAAGTAAATAATTTTTCTTTGATGAGTATCTTCATTCAAATCTGATAAATCTCAACAACACTCTATCACGTGTCCAACAAACTGTTGATTGTGTCATTATAAGGGACCCCTTTTCAGACTCTTCGTTTTCTAACAGTTTGTGAATTGTGCAATATTCATATACAGGGAAAGTCTCAATTTTGTGTCTGAGGAGGTGAAGAACCCAACCAGGTAGGCAATAATTGTATCATTTATAAAACTAAAGCCGTGTCTGAATTGACGGCTACGGCTACGGCAACGGCTACGGCTACGGATATGGCTACGACTACGGCTACGGCTACGGCTACAGCTACAGCTACGGCTACGGCTACGGCTATGGCTACGGCTAGATTGCTGCGTCATGCGGTGAAGTACTGGACGATCTTAGCAACAGTCTTAGCCATAGATATAGCCGCCAATTCGGTAATTAGCCTCCTTACGTTATAAAATCTGTTGGTTCTTGTTTTTAGAAAAGTCCTTAACTTAGGTTAAGCCGACGTATAATGTTATGTTTTGTCTATACATCGTGAAACATGGAGGATCTTTCAGAGATTAAACAGTCATTCTAAATATAATTTTTCCCGCCAGAATTGTTGCTGTTCAAAGACAAACATTACAAACGAAGGGGAATTTTAGTTTATTTTATTCTGTTATCTCCAACCAACAGCCAAAAATCGCCAATTACAAATATAACATTTATAAACATTGCACTCTAAAACCAGTTTCCGGGTCAGCCTAACCCAGAAATGCGTCAGGCGCCCCTGGGACTCAAACTCCGGGTCAATTATGACCTGGATGTTTTTAACAAGTAAATAATGATACAGTGCTGTCATACAATAACTGCAGGAACCTACCACGTGCAATAATGATAAGTGTATCGTCTGTAACTGCGTTGTACATATTAACCAACATGGCGTACTTCACTGCAATGACGCCCCAAGAGCTTATGGCGTCCAATACGGTAGTAGTGGTAAGCTTCAAATCGTTTCAAAACAAACTGTTTTCATTCATTTATTCACAATCATAGTTATAATCATTTCAGCAAATAAAACGAATTTGTAATTTGAAACAAAACTTCACTTTTGATTTTCAATTTATTGGACGCTAAATCTACGGGCAGGCTAAAATTAGAATATCGGATTTTTTGAAAAAGCAAACTTTGGGGATGACATTTAATTTTGTTTAGAAAGTTTATCTGTCCATAATTTATTCGCAAGGAATTTGCTGCGGGTTTCGCCAAATGTACATCATCGTAGTTTTTGTTGAGCCTTGGTTTTTTGTAATAGATACCTGATGCTTATATTTTTGCCACGCTCGCTTTATTTTTTATTTCAGACGTTTGGTAACAAGCTATTGGGTCGTTTTGCAGTCATCATGCCGGTGTTCGTAGCACTGTCGACGTTTGGCTCCATTAATGGAAGTATAATAGTTTATTCAAGGTAGGATTGTACGACTGCTGATGATTTGCACTCATTTGACTCATTTCATTTGATTTCATTTCATTTATTTTGGTTGTGAAGCCGAGGACTTTCAGAAAAGCGAGCTTAATCACTGTACTAGTCAAGAACCCAATGGGGAGAAGACAAAGGAAGTTTTAGAAGTGGGAGGAAAATCCTATATATTTATTTCAGGGAAAACCCATGCCATCAGGTAGGGACTGAAACAACCCAATCCACGTAGTATCGTTAGCGTGAATCGAGCCGGGTTCCTAGACAGGGAAGGCCAACCCCACCACCCACAGTCATGTTTGATGGTTTAGACTCTCCTTCCGAGTCAAGATGGTCAATGACTCAGACCCCCCCCCCCCCCCCCAATGAACACTGGACTCAATGTTAACCCAATTCACCTACTCCATCGATCCAAAACTACTTTTCACTCGGTTAGAGAAGCTTCCAAGTCCTTTTTAAGTTAATCTTTAGTAAATTACGTTTCAGAGTTGCCTACGTAGGGTCACGTGAGAAGCAGTTGCCA
Source organism: Leptasterias polaris (assembly GCA_037783415.1). Taxonomy (NCBI): domain Eukaryota; kingdom Metazoa; phylum Echinodermata; class Asteroidea; order Forcipulatida; family Asteriidae; genus Leptasterias; species Leptasterias polaris. The sequence goes on along the minus strand of JAZGTN010000146.1, from coordinate 1,754,712 downwards.
TGTTTACTGTCTATGATACATGTTAAACATCTCACACCTCTGCCTTCCATTGCAATTACGGTAAGTGTCCACAAAATCAATTAATAAATGAACTAAGATTGTTTCACGATAAGTCTCTCATTTTTGAGTGTAGCGAAACCGATGCAAAAGTTAACACCAAAGCAGTTGTAGATTAGAAAAGATGAATTGTGTACAATTATGTGTTTGAAAGGTACTATTGTCGGTTTGCTTCACGTACTCCCAAGATGTACACAGCTTAATCAACTACTTCAGCTTCGCTGTGTGGACGCCAATAGGAGCTACCGTAGCTGGGATGGTATGGTTGAGATGGAAAGATCCTGACAGAGCACGTCCTTACAAGGTAAGTGCTATCTCTTGTAAACTATTCTTTTGTGCGTGCATTTTTTCCTAATGTAATAGCCGGTTTTTTTAAGGAGGCCGACAATTTAATTGAGTACAATGGATGACCTTTACAAAATTGTATACACGATATTGGCTTGCATAGACTTTTTCAAATTGTTCTGACGGCAAAAAGTCGGAATTCAGAATAAAGTAGGATTAATAACATCATCTTTTTCTATTCAAAGGTGCACATCATCATACCCATTCTCTTCGTGATTGCGGCCATATTTATTGTCGTCATGGCAACCATTGATGCCCCATTAGATACAGCAATAGGTGTTTGTATATCACTTACCGGAGTACCAGTGTATTTTCTTTTCGTTCATCCTAAGCACTTGTCAAGACGGATGGCCAGACTGGACTGTAAGTTACCAGTTTGTTGTATCCAAAACTATCGTATATGGATAGAGGTAGAGGATCGATGTTTGACCGTTTTCGCTCATCTTGGGGGTGGGCAGATTGGTTCACATGTCAGTTCGTTGGGACGCAGAAAGGTTGCTAGGCAACTTCAGTTCAGTTGATCTAGAGCTTAGAGCTCAGAGCAGCTTCATCCTTGTCTGGGCTCCAGTGTTACATTCAACAGTCGCAAGTTAGTTGATCTATTAATAAATCTAAAGGAATGTCTATCAGAGATTCACACTGGACACTATTGGTAATTACTCAAAATAATTGTTAGCATAAAAACTTACTTGGTAACGAGCAATGGAGAGCTGTTGATAGTATAAAACATTGTGAGAAACGACTCCCTCTGAAGTAACATAGTTTTTGAGAAAAGGGTAATTTCTCACTCAAATAATAAAAGACTTCAGTAAAGCCTTTTATTATAGGCATCTGAAAGCACTGTTTTTTCTTTCATTATTCTCTTGCAACTTCGATGACCAATTGAGTCCAAATTTTCACAGACTTGCCTCAATGCGCATGATCGGCGCGCAAAGGATTCTTGGTGAATCTGAGTCCAAGCAACACTGGCAACCATCATTGCGTGCCGGTTTCCCAAGATGAATGGTGGTATATTTTTTAAATGACGCTAATTGTGCATAATTATTGCAATTTTAATGTTATTTCAGGTACTATTACGAGATGGTTTCAGAAAGCATTACTGGTAATTGAGGAGGAGAAGGGGTGATACTGATAGCTGGTTATCTCTCTTGTGAACCAAACGTACTACATGCTGATGGTTAAGTTATACATTATTTTGACATGACGGTTTTTTCTAAAGCTACATGACAATCCTATTGAGAGTCATTATAGTGTCTCATCTTCTGTTTTTATTTGTTTTACGAGTAATTGCATTGTTAGGGTTTCTAACGCGTGTGTCCAGAAGGGAAAATCATTACAAAACGTCTTTCCCAAGATATGTATCAAATACAAAAGGCCTAACGATGTGATTAAAAACAAATAATATAGCATTCATCCTCTGAGTTATTTTTGTTTTCTTCATTCAACATAAGTTTTAAGGATAGATCTGAAAGTTTAAACAAAATCCTTCCGTAGCCAACATCCTCTGGATATTTTTAATTATTTTTTTCTTTTTTTTCTTATGGTTTCAATAAAGCCGCGATCGCAATATTTTTCGTCAGTTGACGGACAGGAACATTTGCGTAAGTAATTCTGGGGCAACTAACATCTCAAATTTACAGATAAGCTAATTAATATGTTTTTTATTTAATTATTAAATTACTGAAGTAGTTACTAACGTAAACAAAAATACAGTAAAATAAATCATTTGCGAAAGGCCTGTTTATAGTGTAAACGATTAGTTTATTTACAACATTAATATTACCACCCATAAAATAGACTCGTCCACCAGGCAGTCTCAATGGCTACATGCTCGAGTGTAAGTGTTCACTACACACGCAAGTGTGGACCTGAGAACACAAAAAGGCCACATAATGTAGGGACTTGAAACACTATGTTGACTTAAACACGTCCACACAGTGTTTTTACAGTGTTGAAGAATAGGATTTCCCTAAAGTAATATCCACAGAGTGACTGTGGGATGGAGACAACCTTGAGAAGATCATTGTGCAAGGATGTGTTGAAGGTAGTCGCTCACGTGGCCGTCAAAAACTTCGTTGGACAGACGGAATTAAAGAACTCACAGGCTTATCAATAAATGATGCATATCGATCTTCACTGGATAGGCAGAAGTGGAACTCCATCATAATTAGGGTCACAAAGGGTCAGTCATGACTCATAGGACGACGACGACTGATAATCCAGTAGGCTCACGGAAAGGTCCTTGTGGGGTCTTTTGCTCAACAGAACAATGGACCCCACAATGTGTTTCTTTGTTCAACTTAGACCCCTAGAGGAATTCCACCAGTTGAAGTTCAGTATTCCACTTGTTTTTTTTTGTTTTTTTTGATTGGCATAGTGTTTTGAATGGTAGCAATAACACATAATGAATGCTATTGACTATAAGTATGCTAATTAGGAACTGAATTGGCCGCTGCTGCCAACTAGCATCGGTTTATTGCAATGCAAAAACAACCTCTACACAAGGGGTTTAACGATAACGAAGTGACCCAAACTAATACTGGTAATAGTAAATTTGACTTTTACTGCTGACTTGAACTTGATCTTCATAATTCTATGACAATTTAGGCAATAAACTAAGAACATCAATAACGTATAACATAGGTCAAAAGTCACAAAGCCAATTTAAAGCCAAGTTTGATTCTACTAAAAAAAATAATTATCGCAAAATCTTTTGAAAGGGAGACATCGTTTGTGACGCCGTTGGCAGCAGACACACCATGTTTAAGGTTGTACGTAGTCTTGGCCCAAGACGTCAGTGATCGATAATGGATAGTGTACTGCGCTCCGTTACAACTCGTTACAGCGCGCCCTCAGCGCAGTACACTATCCATTATCGATCACTGACGTCTTGGGCCAAGACTAGGTTGTACGCTGCTCAGGATTTGGGCAAAGTTTGGGCACCGGCTCTGGCTTGATCTCCGTTATAAAAAAGCAAAATACAATACATGGTTCTTCTTCATCAAACGGAGCCCAGAGCTCATATCACGTTAGGAGTGTACTATCAGTGTTCAAACCAAGTATAAACTGCTCACAAGCCCCGTGCAGTTTCTCTACGCAATGCAAACAAAATTATGTTCGTGCTGGAGTGAAGTTATTTGCATCAAAATCATTACTAATTTATCATCGTCTTAAATTTAAAAATTCAAATCTAAAGAATCACATACAACAGTATTGTGAAGTGTTTTGTGCAGTTATACTTTGTCAGAACGCCAGAAGTACAGAATCACAAAGGATTTTAGTCTGTTACGTAACTATGTGCTCAACACAATACTTTAAATATGTTTAGGCCTAATATTCTTCTGTTTTCTTGTCGGATCTGTGTGATCATTGCAAGGTTCTAATCGCGTACCAGTATATTCATTTCCCCAAAAATCCCTCCGCATTTCATCCATGCTCCTTCGTTCAAGGAAGTGATCATCAGGCATTTTCAGCGTTAACGATAGCGGCCCATGCATGAGTTTATGTCATATAGATCAAAGGTCATCCTCCACACGTTATAGACCATTGATGGACAATTAGAGATAATTTGTTAAAAAGCCCCTTGCATTGGCCGCCATCTTTGATGACAGTGGAAACGTGCCCGCGTGTACGCGCTGCGAACGACTCTCAGCCAATGATAGCTCTTCACACCACGCGTGCACGTTTCAACAGCGATGGCGCATCATGGCGGCCAATAAACGGGAAAGCTATCCATAAACCCAAGGTTCCATGTTCAACTAAGCGCACAATTTGTGCGGTCTACATGAAGCAATTAGCGTTCAGTTTGTTTGGGATTGGTGGTTGTCATGCAGATGAATGGATCCTTGATTTTCTCTTGTTCACATTCCTGGGGAGACGTAGCGGTGCAATCGTCTTGTCCGTAGTTATGCTGTCCATAGTCACTCTCCGTCCACACTGACAACACTTTCAGACAAAATGAGGGGCAGCTTTTAGTTAATATGAAATAAATCTTAAAAACCAAGTACGAATTTTAATGTGGCTAGCTCAGTCGAATCCTTTTGACAACGCAAGTGGCAGCAAGCGAACATGTTCAAAACTGCGTAAATATTTCCTCCATTGCAGTAAGATAAGTATTAACAATGGACTTTGGAATGAGCATCTGTATTTATAAAATGTTACAAGAAAAAGACAAACCTGGTTTATTCAAATCACTGACACTGGTCCTGACTGTCTTCCCTGTTACGGTATAAAAAGAACAAAATAAGTCATTGAGAGCGTAGACCATAGAGAAGTTCCGTGATATTCGAGATAATAATGACCTGTTTGGTTACACATCAAAGGCGTTGATGGGCTGACGTATACGCATGCTCATTGGACCATTTCCCCACACCCTAACCCTCTTTAACCTCTTCCTGTTTTCGAAAGATCCAAACTCTATCAATAATAATTGTAGCTCCGTGGGGTTAATCCATTGGAAATCACTGTAGTCATTATTTGCCTTATTAAGACTGCTGTCACCAAGCGTCCATGTAAGTCCAAACCGAATCAGGCATAAACAAATGACATTCCTAGTTGTGCGCATAGCATCTCGTAAATGATTAACGTAAGAATAAACTGCCTACAACAAAGCCACGTCTATACCAAAATGGTGGGATTTTGTTGGAAACAGTTTTTTCAATAAAAAAAAAAGCACCGTACCTTCATAGATAATCGTAGTTGCATTGTTGAGTCCAGCCTGAGCTTTGCATGCTATGGCCATAGGACTGACTTGACTGAAACTCATCACCAATGTAGAGCGAACTACACACGTAGATACAACCACTGATTGGATCGTGTAGCCATCTCCTGAAGCGTGTAAATTATCCCAACTATCGGTTTGTTTGTGATACATACTCCACGTAATGATCGGCACAGATGAGTCGCTAGCCGTGCACTCGTACTCGAGATCGCTCTTCATAATCAGACTGCGCACTCGTGAATCCCACTCTGTTTAAATAGAGGGGATAATAAATACAAATCAACACAAAAACAAAAGCCTATTAACGTTTACAGGAACATAAGACAAACATCAAGAGAATTTTTTTTAGCAGTGATGGGTTTACAAAAAGCGCGTGACTATTCACAGACTTTTAAATTACTGCAATGTTTGAATTTCACTAAAGCCTAAAATTGACCCTTCAGATGAAACTTTCAATACAAACCGTATACTTACTGAGGGATCCACAGGCGTGTATCGTCCTGATATCTTGTAGTCTAAGGAGATGATCAAATACCATGAGATTACTGTAAGCTGCACTCCCACTCCACACACTTGATAAGTATTCTTAGTCACACGTGTTGCTCATGCCTAGGTACAACTGTGTGCATACATCTGCGTTTCCAGCTCCTAATGTGTAGGCTAGTCATCGTGTCCTACAGTCGCACCAATGATGTATAAAGTGAACGGCAGATCATGCGCTATGTTTTGTACCACAGCGAGGTGAAACCATTCATTAAGTGGTATCTTAGAGCTGCTGAATCTCTTGAAATGATAGTTTGATGCTGTACGTATTATCCATGAGAAAAGATTCACTGAGCTGGTGTAAAAGAAAGATACACCCCTTGCAAAACCTCGCTACTAACATAAAAACGAGTCCCAGTGAAGCCTGATGACGAATCTATCTTGAGTCATAAAGACCACGTCATAGATTCACAGAGACCCGGGTCAGAGATGCAGGTATGTCTGAAATCACCAAGATCCAGGTACGATCCTACTTGGGCATTCACTGCCCATGCGTGATCGATTACGTCAGGAGCAGGAATCATCTTCATAAGACATGGGTTACCAGCGATTTCATACTCATTGCTACTGCTGACTGCCCAGGTAGCAAGCACATATGGGGCCCATATGGGAAATATCTGGGCCATATGACCTGGGCCTACCCATATGGTACCCATATGGGGCCCTTATGGGTGTGGGTTATGGGGAATATTCCCATATGGGTCCCATATGGGAAAAACATGGGCTAGCCCATATGGGCAAAATATGCAGTGTCCCATATGGGTATCATATGGGGAAAACATGGGCTAGCCCATATGGGCAGAATATGCAAGGGCCCATATGGGTATCATAATGGGGAAAATGTGGGAAATCCCATATGGGCAGAATATGAAGTCGCCCATATGGGTATCATATGGGGAAAACATGGGCTAGCCCATATGGGCAAAATATGCATTGTCCCATATGGGTATCATATGGGGAAAACATGGGCTTTCCCATATGGGAAGAATATGCAGTGGCCCATATGGGTATCATATGGAGAAAACATGGGCTAGCCCATATGGGCAAAATATGCAGTGTCCCATATGGGTATCATAATATGGGGAAAACAAGGGATTGCCCCATATGGGCAGAATATGAATTGGCCCATATGGGTATCAGATGGGGAAAACGTGGACAACCCCATATGGGCAGAATATGAAGGGGCCAATATGGGTATCATGTGGGGAAAACATGGGCTAGCCCATATGGGCAAAATATGCATTGTCCCGTGTGGTTATCATATTGGATGGGCATTCTCATATGGGCTGAAGATTAAAAAGACCAAATATGGAAAAATATGGACAATCCCATACGGGCACAGGAAGGCTCATATGAGTTGTATTAAAAAGACCTGGGCAAAGATAATTCAAAGAAAGACCTCGGCCATTACGGGGTTAATATTATAGTTTAGAATAGAATTGTCTAGTTTAGCAAGCCAAAGGGTTTATGACCCTTCCAATGGATTTTGTAATTTCCTCCGGACACCCCTGGATGAAACATTTATGGAAAGGACCACATCAGAATAGGAATTACCTTTAAGCAAAAATCCCTTGTGAGCAGTGATATGAAAAGGTTCATTTGGTTATCCTATAAGCACGACCTAAGCAAACTTTAGGGTTAGAATAATATGCAAAGACCCATATGGGTACGATATGGGTAAGACCTGGGCAAACCCATATTGGCAATATGCAAATGTATGGGACAGGGCATTGAAGTAGTGTGTTTTTGATAAATTTTTAAAACAATTTAGTGAAATTTAGCTCTGTAAAGTTGTTTTTGTACTTTTTTGTAAGATATTCGTCTATAAGAAAAATACATACATAAAATTAGACGCTTTCATTTAAAACAAGCTAATTCAAATAATGACATTTTTAATTAAACAACTGGTAACCATGACTGTAGGTCTTCAGTTTGTGGACTATATATATAATACATGCCAAGTAGGGAAAGGTATATACTTATACGCCATATTATAAATGAGTAATATAGTTTGTATTTAGTGGTATTGCAGATACATGTAATCGTTCATATAATTAGACTTATCATTAACATTAAATAATTACTTGAATATATTATAAGGCTCTCTGGGCCCCACATGGGCCCCATATGTACGCCACCCACATGGGACCCTCATTTTGGCCCAGAATGCCCATACGAATCCCTGGTAATGCCCATATGGGCCCCAGATGTATCCCAGACGGGTTATCTGGGCCGACCCATATGGGACCCATCCATATGGGCCCCATTTGGGCCCCATATGTTGGCCCATGTAGGCCCCATATGGGACCCATATGGGTTCTGGGCCATCCCATATGGGCCCCATATGAATCCCGGGTGCAGGATACACAGGGCCCCATATGGGTTATCCCCACATGGGGCCTATATTCTGGCCCATATGGGACCCATTTGGGACCCATATGGGCTTGCTACCTGGGTGCAGTTTCCTTGCTTGGTGTTGAGTCCAAGGCACAGTGCAGAATAGGATGTAAGTGTTGGCTTGCTGGTTGGTAATCTGTCAGTAAGGTAAAAAAAAATTAACTTAGTGTAAGACATCAAACCAAAAGGGCACCAGGGAGAGTGGTCTGACACACAGGACCAGTGGGGTCGTATAAACAATGAAACAATGCTTCATTCGAGGGTTCTCATTGAGCAGACTTATATGCGTTGTTTTTCTGTTGTTGTTTTTTTTTATTTGTTTTTGTTACTTTGTTTGTTGCTATAGTCAGGCTAAAACTGCTCATATCATGACATTTTGGTTAAGGTTAATCATTTTAAAATACCTTGACAAACAAAGCAAATTCGATTTAATTAAATAACATAATGACAATACTAAAACTATAGGCCTACGTTGTTGAAATGAACCCTTCCACAAAAAACAACAACCGGCCGATACGTGTTTTTTTTAAAGGTAAACAAAGAGAAACTTTGGTGAACGTCAGGTAAATTCATCGTTCTCGGAAATGTGCGCGTGGTACTACGTGAACATTGGAAAATCAATTGGCATGTGTGCTGCCACCTAGCGTTCAAAAGTCTCCCAATGGTTGCTAAGGACGTCCTATACTTCAACGCATGATGACGCGGAAATCTAGGCGTAGCCGTAGCTGTAGCCGTTAATTCGGACACGGCCATAAGTAGGGTTAGAGGCGTGTGTCTCATGAAAAGGTCAAAACAAGTTTACCGATGCCAGCAGAGATAGACCTATATATGTAATTGTATAATAAGTAACTTTAGTTCTCTGGTGGCGGGACAGACGTTTTCCCATACTGTGGTTTGGGCACTGGCCTGGTAACCAGTCTGTTTTCTTTATCTTGTTCTTCCATTCTGTGCAACATTATAGTTATGCGCTTTTGATCATTTGTATGTGAGAGGCGCAATTATTAACAGCAGCAACAGCAACAGCAGTATAGCAACAGTCTTGATTGATGTTGATGCTTTTCACGTGGCACAGTATATGCTATACTGTTCGTTTTGCTGCAATAAGGTGTGCCACCTGGAGTTTGCCCCGGAAAGGTCGTTTCACATTATCAACCACATTCAGTTCATCACAGCACATTTCGTGCTTAGAATGAATCGTTCCTATAAATGTACTCGGGACCGCAGACAAAATTAGAATTAATCACGCTTCGTTTGCAACACATTAACTCGACCCGGAGTATCATCAAACAGCTTTATTCTCAAAAGTCGTGCGTGGGGTGTCACCCCGTGTCAAAGTTGCCTCGCGGAGCAAGCTGACATTCAGTTGGTCCTGAGTGGTTTTGTTCAAAATTCAATTTTGATTACGCCCATCTTTTATTACTGATGGCCATAGGTCGGTCGATCTGCACCATGGTCCGACACGAATGAGCGTTGTGGGATCGGTAAATCATGACGCGATGAGTTCATTACACTGCCACCAGTCAAACACCTATAATTTAATTAATAATTAACACTCTCCGCTATGGTATAAGTAAAGTCCGATACATCATTATACAGAATCGACCCGCCGCAAACGCGAACGTCGACCGATAGGGTGCGCAGCTCGACCGATTGTGATCAATTGTTTTTCCTATGCCAACAATTGCATCCTCTTCGTAAGTAAGAAAAAACAAATGTAGTTAGTGTTTTAATGTATAATGATTGCAAATTAAACTTGGAAATTTACTTGTTCTTGAAGTGTGCTGCACAAACTCAGAATTTCATACCGCTTTTTGCCCGACACTCACAAATTTGTCCTTATCATAATTTTCACCATTGTTATAATCAACGTTCAACTTTCTTTCGCTATTTCACTGTTCGAGAGAAGGACTTGCTTGCTGATCTTTAAGTTGCACTGCCCCATTTTTGCCTGAAGTAGTAATATTTGTTTGAAGATTTATTTTAAGTCTGAACGAATTTTGACAGGTAACTGTTTCAAAACGAAAAATATAGGCCTACACAAACTATGCCCCGGAATGCACAACAATACACGTATAAACATGTTGTTTGTACATGGCTCGTGGGCAGAGCGTTACATTAATATCAAAGCGGGTAATGAGTGCCTCATTCCTTGGCAATCCTGTCACAACAGTCATAGTTGCTTACTCTCCAACGAACACGAGCAACATTGAAGACACAGACGAATTCTATGAAGATCTAAGAAGAGAAACCAAGAACGTACCTGCACATAACTTCTTAGTGACTCTTGGTGATTTTCAACGCACGTCTAGGAAAGGAATATGTCGCATATCCATTCCATGACGAAACTAACCGAAATGGAGGGTATCTGGTTGACCTGATGCAGGAACAAGAGCTGCTTGCGGCTAACACACTATTCTCTAAACGCCCTGGCAAAAGGTGGACACATCTCAGCCCCTCAGGCACCAGGTATCAGCTCGACTACATCCTGATAAGAAGAAAATGGAGAAATAGTGCCATGAATGCTGAAGCATATACAGCAGCTTTTCAAGTGTAGGCTCTGACCACAGGATTGTATCTATGAAAGTTAGACTCAGTCTTAGATCTCCACCGTCACCATGTGGAAGGAAGCCGAAATACGACTGGAAAGCCTTCTCAAGTAACACTGAACTCCAGCAAAGATATACTGTGGAGGTAAAAAACAGGTTCCAAATACTTGATGATGATGAATGCCCTACCACAAGATATGAGCGCTTTATCCATGCAAACAATGCAGCTAAGGAAACATAATGTTCCTTTGCAGAAGAAAGGAAAACAACAACAACAATATTCCAAACATCCTGAAATCACGGAAGCCCGGGATCAAATGGAAAACGCTTAGATCTTCGTTAATGACCTGAGCGATGACAGCAGGGAGCTCTTAAAGGTGGCAAAGACAAAACTCTACAATACCAACGACAAAGTAAGGGATCAAGACATAAGGGAGAAAATTAAAGGAGTGGAAGCTGCACATGCCAATCAAAAGCTCAGCAAATCATGGTGCATTATCAATGAAGTTGCTGGCAGAAGGAGGAATCAACTTGGGAAACTTGAGGGTGACACAATCGAAGACTAGAGGATCAAGGCTTGGTACATACATTTTAGCCAACTGCTAGGAACTCCCCTATTGTGGAGGGGGCTGACAATGAAATATCAATGGTGCTTGACAATCTCAATATTGAAGATGGGCCCTTTGGCATCTCAGAGTATGAGAAAGCTAAAGAATCTCTCAAACTTGGCAAAAGTTGTGGACCGGATGGAATAACTCCTGAAGTAGTTAAGCTTTGCAACATGGACAGCGACATACTGGACATGTGCAATCGGGCACATATGGGCGGGCAGAAACCAGAGCAGTGGTCCTTATCGAACATTATCGCCTATTCCTAAATCAGGGGATTTACGTAAAACAGACAACTACAGGGGAATAAGTCTGTCATCAGTCATTGCTAAACTTTACAACAGAATGCGATCCTCAATCGAATCAGACCTGCTATTGACCCATATCTTAGAGAGAACCAGAACGGCTTTAGAGAAAATAGGTCAACGGTAGCTCAAGTGTTAGCTCTAAGAAGGATCATTGAAGGAGTGAAGAAAAAGAAACTACCAGCAGTCATAACATTCAGATTTCAAGAAGGCATTTGACTCCATACACCGGGAGAAAATGATGAAAATACTAGCTGCTTACGGGGTACCACTGCGGCTTGTCCAATCCATTAACGACATGTACGTGACACTAACACCAGGGCCAAGGTAGTGTCTCTGACGGTGAAACAGAGGAGTTTGAAATATCTGCAGGTGTGCTTCAGGGTACGCTAGCACCCGTTCGTCATCATCCTAGACTATGCTATGAGACAGGCTGTCAGCGGCAAGGATGGGGAGCTTGGATTCATAATCAACCCCAGACAAAGCAGGAGAGTAGGACCTACTTTGTAATACTCACAGACCTCGACTTTGCAGATGACATTGCCCTACTCACAGAACAATCAGTCAAGCACAAGACCCAGGTAGCAAGCCCATATGGGCCCCATATGGGCCCCATATGGGCCAGAATATGGGCCCCATGTGGGGATAACCCATATGGGGCCCTGTGGATCCTGCACCCGGGATTCATATGGGGCCCATATGGGATGGCCCATAACCCATATGGGTCCCATATGGGGCCCACATGGGCCAACATATGGGGCCCATATGGGTCCCATATGGGTTGGCCCAGATAACCCGTCTGGGATACATCTGGGGCCCATCTGGGTTATCCCATATGGGCATTACCTGGGATTCGTATGGGCATTCTGGGCCAAAATGAGGGTCCCATGTGGGTAGCGTACATATGGGGCCCATGTGGGGCCCATATGGGCCAGCCCAGATAGCCTTATAATATATTCAAGTAATTATTTAATGTTAATGATAAGTCTATAATTATATGAACGATTACATTACATGTATACTAATCTACAATACCACTAAATACAAACTATATTACTCATTTATAATATGGTGTATAAGTATATACCTTTACCTACTGGGCATGTATTATATATATAGTCCACAAACTGAAGACCTACAGTCATGGTTACCAGTTTTTTAATTAAAAATGTCATTATTTGAATTAGCTTGTTTTAAATGAAAGCGTCTAATTGTAAATTTTATGTATGTATTTTTCTTATAGACGAATATCTTACAAAAAAGTACAAAAACAACTTTACAGAGCTAAATTTCACTAAATTGTTTTTAAAAATTATTAAAAACACACTACTTCAATGCCCTGTCCCATAAATTTGCATATTGCCAATATGGGTTTGCCCAGGTCTTACCCATATCGTACCCATATGTGTCTTTGCATATTCTAACCCCAAAGTTTGCTTAGGTCGTGCTTATAGGATAACCAAATGAACCTTTTCATATCAATGCACACAAGGGATTGCTTAAAGGTAATTCCTATTCTTATGTGGGCCTTTCCATATATGTTTCATCCAAGTTTTTTCCGGAGAAATTTAACAAAATCCATTGGAAGGGTCATAAACCCTTGGGCTTGCTAAACTAGACAATTATATTCTAAACTATAATATTAACCCCGTAATGGCCGAGGTCTTTCTTTGTATTATCTTTGCCCAGGTCTTTTTAATACCACCCATATGAGCCTTCCTGCCCATATGGGATTGTCCATATTATTTTTCCACTATTTGGTCTTTTGAATCTTAGCCCATATGGGAATTAAATGCCCATGTTTTCCCATATGATAACCACACGGGACAATGCATATTTTGCCCATATGGGCTAGCCCATGTTTTCCCCATATGATACCCATATGGGCCACTTCATATTCTGCCCATATGGTATTGCCCACATCTTCCCCATATGATACCCATATGGGCCGTTGCATATTCTGCCCATATGGGCTAGCCCATGTTTTCCCCATATGGCCCACTTCATATTCTGCCCATATGGGATTGCCCACATTTTCCCCATATGATACCCATATGGGGGCCTTGCATATTCTTCCCATATGGGCTAGCCCATGTTTTCCCCATATGATACCCATATGGGACAATGCATATTTTGCCCATATGGGCTAGCCCACGTTTTCCCCATATGATACCCATATGGGCCACTGCATATTCTGCCCATATGGGATTGCCCATGTTCTCCCCATATGATACCCATATGGGACACTGCATATTTTGCCCATATGGGCTAGCCCATGTTTTTCCCATATGGGCCCCATATGGGAATATTCCCCATAACCCACACCCATAAGGGCCCCAATATGGGTACCATATGGGTTGGCCCAGGTCCATACACACACATATGGCCCAGATATTTCCCATATGGGCCCCATATGGGCTTGCTACCTGGGGAGCTTCTTAACAGGGTGGAGACTAATGTCAAAAAGTGGGTCTGCAGTTGAACATCAAGAAGACAAAGTATATGACATACAATACAGATAATGAGGGTACATGCCTCAAAGCAATCAATGGGGACAAACTTGAAAGACAGGCCGACTTCAAATATCTAGGGTCATGGATTGACAACATAAGCAGATCGATATCAAAGTTAGAAAAGCTCTGGCCTGGAAAGCTTTCACTCCACAACAAAATGTATGGTGTACAAAAATGAGTATAGTAGACACCTGAAGTACAGCTCTTCGTCGTGGCCACTGTTGAATCAGTGCTACTTTATGGGTGCGAAGCATGGACATTAACATCTGTTCTAGAAAAACAACTTGATGGTTGCTACACCAGAATGCTACGCCAGGTGCTCGCGGTGTCGGGAGGGAAGTACACATATCAAACACAGATCTCTATCTCGGGTTCCCCAAGCTTTAGTGCCAATCTGCGCAAGAAGAGTGAAGTTTGGTGCACTGATCGCCACCCTGAGCTTCCAGCCAGCAAGCTTGTCCTCTGGGAGCCTAAGCAAGGTCAAGCTCAAAGAGGTCGAGGTCACCTGACCTATGTTGATCTGCTCAGAAGGGACACACTGGATTTGTGACAGCTGGAGAAATATCTACATGCATGAGGGACAGGGAGATCTGTGGGGACAACTCAGCCGTAACATCATTGACCGAGGACACCACTCGAAATAGAAGAGGCTCTAACTAAAACTATAGCTAGTTACACATTTATTCAAAATTTCCTGCAGAACTTTTCAAAAATCGGACCTATAGTCTAAAATAATAGAAGCTTTGGCTATCCTATGTTAACAGAGTGACCTTAATTGTGTATTTCACTGAGGGCCCTATTTTTAGCAGAAGAAACCGCCCTATAGTGCATTATGCAAATTTTACTCCCTGTGTTAATTCCACATAAAGTTATCAAAATAACAGAATGATGAACCAGTTTTTAGATACGCCCCTTGTCTTCATGTCAAAAGTATTTGTTGTGCTTTCTTCCATTGGTGACACGTTGGGGGCGTTGTCCCTCCGCAGTCCCCCGCCTTCGAACGTCGTTACAGGTGCTAACGTATGTTCGGTACCCATACTCTTCCATACTCTTCCATACTATTTCTATGGAGTCGATAGAAATCAACCTCGTTCTCATTACGATCGCCTTTTAATGCAATTGCCTTTCAATGCGTACTGCCAGGGGTTACTACTGAAACGTGACAACGACGCTGTTAATTGACAAACACATGGGATTTATGCATCAGAAAACAACAAACCCAAGTATTCAGCTTTGAAATTAATAGCTAAGTTATGTTAATCAAGAACTTTACAGTTCCATTCATTAACCGATAAGTAATT
Organism: Leptasterias polaris; assembly: GCA_037783415.1. NCBI lineage: Eukaryota > Metazoa > Echinodermata > Asteroidea > Forcipulatida > Asteriidae > Leptasterias > Leptasterias polaris. The sequence goes on along the minus strand of JAZGTN010000146.1, from coordinate 1,739,377 downwards.
AAATATTGTACCAGACGACATTTATCGTAGACCCAAAATATGGCACAGGTTTCGTTTTCATTCCAGAAATGTGTGCTTGTTTTGTGTCCGTTTGTTTTGACGGAGATCATTTTCTCAGTGGTGGCTGTTGGTGCCACGTCGACGGGTTCACGCAACGCGTTTGACGGCCTCAGGAAACGACGAAATGGCGATGAGAACAGCGGTGCAATTCCAAGTTCGCAGTTTTTCATTGAGGAAATTATCAACACTTTTGGTTCCAATGGGCAAATGAATCAAGAACAACTGCAGTTTTTGCTTCAACGAGTCAGCGCCGAGGTATTATTGAGTGGTCCAGTCACTGGTGCCTGGTCACTGGTGGTGGTTAGGTTTGAATTGAGTGTTGTTCAGTAGAAAATAGATGAAAGGAGATAATAGTATTCAATTATTAAATTATATCATCAAGATCAAGATGGTGATGTTTCGTTTAATTATATTTTTATTTTTTAGGCTATTTGTATTATAAAGTTAGTTTATTTTAACGAATTGTCTGTTGGTCGACCGAAAATTGGCAGATTAAATTTGTGTTTTAAGCAGCCTTTAGAGAGAAAAGGGGGTGATAATAACCCTTTTTAGGCCAGATTTCATTTATTTAAGTGACAGTCACCCCAGGTACCATCTTTTTAAAATACAAAATATTCATTGTCGCAAAACGTGTTTACTGAAAAGGGGGAAACCATGGTAACTACGCCACTTCAAGGGGCCTTAATTCGCAAACGACTTGGAGTTGGATTTTTGCATGATATTCATTACACACATATAAATGAATTTTAGCCAAATTTGAGAGGTCGCCCAATAACAATTTTCAGAACATTTGTTGATTTGACACGGAGTATTAACCCTCATGCATGTCATGTATGAATCAGTTCTCATTTGTATAGGGTTAGGGTCCATTTGCAAGTGCTACAGCCAGAGATGCTGTTGGTACCCGCTGTCATCTGGCTAAACGTGGATAGATTTGACTTTCTTTTGAATATCGACACTCGACAGTTTTTTTCCTGTTTTCTCAGCACAGACTATATTCAGCTGAAACAATTTTTAAGTAACTTTTATTGTATTTTTCTTTATATTTTCTGCCTATAAATCAGTAACATTGACAACAGCCAATCTTTGACCCTACTGTTACTTAGTTGTCTTATTCCAATCCTACAGTGCTATACCTCATCAGAACTACTAAGCCTTCATTCTTCCACTGAGGAGCAATTACTGAATGACACAGCAGGTGTTTTAAAGGCTGTCTGTCCCATTGTACTGTACCAGGCTTCAACTGATGATTGTGTAGCTCTGGATGAGACAGGTTCATCTAAAGATAGAGGACCTCCAACTACTGCACAAGGTATGTCAAACTCACTCAAGGAACACAAGTTATTTTTCTTAAAGATGGAACATGTGGACAATCCTAAAGATGTGGTGAAGTGAATGAGCTGTCAAACTCATTGGACACAAGCTACATGTATCTAGTGTACAGTGTTTTTAATTACAAGAGTTAGGATTTGACTTGTGTCCTTTAAAGCAAGGCACTTAACCATGTTAATCATTAGCGCCTATTGCTTAGCCCTTTGGATGCCCCCAGCATGCATCGCTAGCGTCAGCACCACGAAAAATTTTGCTCCGTGACATTGATCACGTTTTGATAAGTTTTTCCACCTATTTTCTTTTTTTAACAGTTTTTTTAGTTCTCTGGATGTTTTTTAACCCCTCAAGTGTCGACTGGATTGTGCATTTTGCACATTTTAAACATTTTTGGTGTACTTTGACTGATTTTAAAAATTTAGGATTTTCCTGTGTTCGGCGCCATTTTAACTTTGTATCATTGTCATGTACGTGTACTGTGTGTAACGTAACTCGTCTTGCCTGTATGTGTAAAGTGGACTACGTGTATTTTAACTGGGATTGTGAATCTGATACTGCATTTCAAGATGGAATCCAAGCCATCATGTGTCACTATTACATTGACTACACATTGTATATTTTACTTTTTATCTTCATCCGAATTCTGGGTACCAAACACTCTCCGACAAATAATGAATGTCTGCAGGGGCAGGGCTTCTCAGACTACTTGCCGCAATGGAGATCCCCGATGAGTCAGTTCCATTTATCACTCAAGTTAGCCACCTCTCATCGCTATTTTAAACGTCATTGTCTTCGTTCGTTGAACACCACAACAAAACTTACACTTCTGCTACTTTTAGCTGGGGATGTGAATCCAAACCCTGGTCCTGAATGTAAACTCAAGTACCCTTGTAAAATATGCAACACTGCTGCAAGATGGGGGTCAGGAATGCCTGAAATGTGAGAACTGCAACATTTGGTTCCACACTCATTGTCTTGGTATGAATAGCGAGACTTATAATATACATGTACTAGCAAATCATCCATCATACTCCTGGATTTGTTGTGACTGTGGAATGCCAAACTTTGAATCTTCTTTGTTCACCGACTTCAATAATGTTGGGACAAAAACCGATTTGACATTTTTTCAAGCAAGTCAATTAACTCCATGTCTACATCTTATGACTCGAACTTAATTCATAGCCTTCCACAAAATGAAGACACCGGACTCGGAGTGCCTCTCAAGTCTTCTAGTCCAAGTAAAGAAACTACTTCTGCACCTAAAACTCGTAAAACGAGAACTAAGGAGCGTCCGCTCAAACTTTTTAAACACTAACTGCCAGAGCTTACGTGCCAAGTTACCCAGCTTTTTAGAACTACATGTAGTTGATAAAGAAGATCCTGACATACATAAAAATGTAGTAGGGACAGAATCATGGTTAAACCCCAACATTACAACGGGTGAAATTTTTCAAAATTTTGTCAATGTCTTCCGCAAAGACCATACCACAAATGGTGACTCTCATGGAGGGGTGTTTATCGCAGTCAGTGATAAACTAATTGCAAAAGATGAAGACAGCCTGGATCAACCAAACTATGAAATGAAATGGGCTAGCATACACGTTAAAGGGATCACTCCAGTTTTTATCAGAGCTTTTTATCGTTCTCAATAAACAATGAATACCTCAATCTTCTTGATGATTCACTTCAAAAAATTCCTAAAAATGCCTCTATTTGGCTCCTCGGTGACTTCAACATGCCAGACATTAACTGGCCTTCAAACAGTTTTGTACCATGTGGGAGATATCCAGGTCCAAGTAAACTGATGATTGACATCGCTCTTGATCACAATCTTGAGCAAGTTGTCCTCATACCTAACAGGGAAAACAATATTCTTGACTTGTGCTTTACAAATGATGTTTCCTCTGTCAAAGAGGTCCATGTCACAGCTGGCATAAGTGATCACGACACAGTGATTGTCTCAGCATTAATCAAACCAAAACTGGTTCACAAGCCTAAGCGAAAAGTTTTCGTCTATGCTAAAGGCTAAGATCTGGGAGGAATTGGAGGTTTTTGGTGCTAAACTTACTGATGAATATGTCAACACATGTGACATAAATCAAATTTGGACTGATTTCACGGACAAAGTACATTTATCTATGGATACTCACATTCCATTTAAAATGAGTACATGTAGTAGTAAAGTCAAACTTCCATGGATGAATGACTCAATGAGAAAACAATGCAACAAAAAGCGTAAACAATATGACAAAGCCCGCAGAACAGGTGACTTTCAACAATGGGATAAATTTAAAGAAACCAGGCGTGATATTGACAGAAAATTAAAGAAGCTTCGTTGTGCTTACATCCGTGGCTTATGTGATACTCTGGAAAGCAACAATACAAAACCCTTTTGGAGTTATGTCAAATCAATCAGACGAGAAGTATTTGGTGTATGCCCTCTACAATCTATGGGACTCATACTAGCATCCAATGCCAAAGAGAAGGCTGAGGCCTTAAACAACCATTTCTGCTCAGTCTTCACGAAGGAAAACACCCAAGATATTCCTACTTGTGATAGCTCACTACCCGATATGCCAGACATAAAGGTCACTACTCCTGGGATTGAAAAACTTTTAAAGAATTTGAAAGTGCAAAAAGCTACGGGCCCTGACAACATCCCGGCCAGCAACAATTGTTCAGCAACAATTGCACCAATTCTGCAAAAGATATTTCAGAAATCACTGTCGACTGGGTCCTTACCTCGTGAATGGTGTAATGCAAATGTTTCTCCGGTTTTCAAGAAAGGTGATAGATCCCTTCCATCAAATTATCACCCTGTATCTCTCACAAGTATCATCTGCAAACAACTTGAACATATCATTGTTAGCAATATTATGACTCATTATGACAAGTATTCCATCCTAAGTGATAAGCAACATGGTTTCAGGCATGGAAGATCATGTGAGACACAACTTGCTGGTCTTACAGATGATCTACATGTAGCCCAAATACTAGATAACCGCGGTCAAATCGACTTGTGCATAATGGACTTCAGTAAAGCTTTTCACGTAGTACCCCATCAGCGTTTATTAACAAAACTAAACTCCCTCGGCATCAGACGCAACACTCACAAATGGATTGAAGCCTTCCTTTCAAATAGATCTCAAAAAGTCATCATTGAGGGTGAATACTCAACCAGCTCTTCTGTTATCTCCAGAGTCCCTCAGGGTACTGTTTTAGGGCCGCTGTTATTCTTAACGTACATAAACGACCTCCCTGAGTGTGTGACATCAAACGTCAGATTATTTGCGGACGATCTCATCATATACCAACAAATAAATTGCACTGAAGACTGTAGCATCCTTCAAAACGACATCAACTCACTCTGTGCTAGGGAGTCAACATGGGAGATGAAGTTTAATAAATCTAAATGCTTCATCATGAGAATGACACACAAGAAGAAAAACGTCATAAAACAAGAGTACCTTATGGGAGATGCCGCGCTTCAGGAAGTACAACACCATCCTTACCTGGGCATTGAACTTTCACATGATCTGACTTGGGCGAAACACATCACAAAAACCGTAAACAGTGCAAATAAGATTCTGGGTCTTATTAAAAGGAATTTTTGGAACTGCTCATCAAAAACCAAAGATATTGCATACAAAACTCTTGTTAGACCCAAAATGGAATATGCAAGTTCGATTTGGGATCCTCATCAAAAAACCTATAAAGACAACCTTGAAAAGGTACAGAGACGTGCTGCCAGATTTGTTAAAAATGACTACAACCGGACAAGTAGTGTGTCAAACATGCTGAATCAACTAAACTGGGATGAACTGGCTGTTCGCAGAAATAAATCACGACTAGTTACAATCTACAAGGAAGTTCATGGTTTCACTCCAAACAACATCAGTCACCTGCAAGTTAAACTACATCAACTTAAACTGACATGCTTATCTCATGAACTAAATCTTCAAAACCCACAAACAAACAAGGACTGCTATAGACAATCTCTTTATCCACGCACTATCCCCCAATGGAACAAATTACCACCTGAAGCAAAAATGGCCCCAGATGTCCCGGCGTTTAAGATCATGTTAGAAAAGTGCAAAATTTAGCGATGCATGTGGGACTGCATGTCAACAGCCACATCTGAGGTGATTTGTGCAGACAAAATATCAAGAAGATCAAGATGTAAAACCGTAAGTCTTGTGTAACGCACGCAAAAGAACCCAGTACACTTTCATTAAAAGAGAAGCGTTGACCCTGGTGTTTTCTTGTATGTTGATTGGCTGCTGCTTGCTCCAGGGCACCTTCACTTAGACAGCATTGGTTACTGTCAAGGAACAGTTATGTAGCCCAATGTAACAAACCTGTGAAAAAATAAGCTCAATCAACCATCAGAATCACCAGGAAATAGTGAACGAACAAATGCTTTCACTATTAATCATTGAGTTTTGGTCTCACAAGATCAAAATGAAATGTTTTACTCATTTTTCAAAACTATAGCATTTCACTTTCAGGCTATATTCATTTTAAGGAAAGTTTTTTCACCATGGCCATCTTTATACCACATTCATGCAAGTTGTGTAAAGTCTGTGAGCATTAATTTTTCAACCATACTTGTACCAAAAGACCGCCAATCATCAAACCTAATTTACTCCTCTAACATTAATTGTTTTTCTACAGTCTGGGGTTACGGTGTCCTCTTTGTGACCATCATAAATGCCAGTTCACTGATGGGAGCTTGCATCATTCCCTGCATGAATAAGAAGATGTACAAGATGGTTCTGAACTACCTCATTGGATTGGCTGTGGGAACCTTGAGTGGAAATGCACTGCTCAGTCTAATACCAGAGGTATGTGTTATTGGAGTAGGCAATGGCTAGAGCACTAACTCCTGTTTCCTTGAAATCTCCTGGATGCAGGCATGCTTTTAAAAGTCTTGTGCATGACTGAGGATTAATGGATTTGTCATAGTAACTGCCCAGTGCCAAGGCTGGCGCACATGTTAACCAGTTCTCTTCAGAATCCTCTGTTGCATTTAGCAGCGTGGTAGGTACAGTGACATGTAAATCCCCAGCAAACTCCAATGCATATTGGTACATGTATGCAGTGTTCTCCCCATAGGTACAAGCTTGTGTTTCTGGCAGATACACACACATTTGGCCTATATGCAAAAACAATAAACATTTTTTTAAACTTTTTTACATAACAAACACCAGGTAGAAAACATTTCAATTCTGCTCCTTTGGCCAAACTTCAAAAATGTGGTTCCAGAATAATAATAATGATTTGGGAGGCTAACAATTCTTAAACTTGACGCTGAGAAGCTGAATTGCGAAGGACGCTGCTACAACGTGTTGAGAAGCAGGCATGCAAGGGCCCCTTTGATGACCAAGGAGCACAGCCAGAGATTGATAGTGGTTGATTTTGAATGCCCCACAAATTTGAAGAATCCTGGGGAGAACCCTGGTATGCTTAATATGGTAAATACTCAGTGACAAGGCTGGCCTGAATCATTCACTTCAGATCCTCTGTTGCACTTGTTGCATTTATATGTAGCAGGGTTTTCATTTCAACTGTGTTGCATTTTGCTGCATAGCATGATGTTTGGAAAACACCTGTTATGGTTTTGGTTTGGTTTTAATGGCCTTACAATTCAACCTTACATTTAACTAAAACGGCCTTTAAAAGAAAGACTAGGCTTGGGTTGAAACGTCAGAAGATTGAAATACATGTATGTATTTTGTTGATTAATAGACACATGGAATGCTAGTCAGTACACATGGACTTAGCTTTGTATGGAGGAATACAACAATCCTTGGTGGCATCTACCTCTTTTTCTTCGTTGAGCGTATACTCAAAATAATATCACTTAGAAAGGAGTCCAAATACAAGGTAAGTACAAAATAACACTACAGTCCTGATATTGAACAGAGTCAAATTGGTGATTGCTTTGGTGTTCCTTGCAATGTTGCAGTAGAAATTATGTTCCCGTCTTCAAGGAGGACAAACTGCCTTCCCCTGCTACAGCTTTATGAGTTCAGTACCTACTGTCAATTACAGGACTCAAATGACATGGATATTTGCTCTCTTTTGAGAAGTTATGAGGTATGCATTCAAAGTTAATAAAAAAAAATCGCTTTAAGAAATGGCTGATAACCGGCCATGGTATGCTGGAATCTAGGACCACTTGGACTTCCATCCTGTTATACCGAATACATTGGTAAGCAATGGGGGAGCCTATCAAACACTCAGAATTCTTGTTTGTGTAACAAAAGGATGAAGGTCTGGAATCTTGCCTCCACAAAACAATTTTGCTTACCAGAATAATGTCACCAGCTTAAAATGCCATTTAACATGTACTATCTAAGGCTGGTTTCCTGGCAATTGTTGCTCAGCAGAAAATTATTAAGCACAGTTTCCTGCTTAAAAGCAGCTCTTTGAACTTGGGCCCAGGGCAACATAGGCCAAGACCTCCATAGTCTACGTGTAATTCCAAGCTTGGTAAGAGTAAAACAAAAGTAATTAAGGTAGAATTGATCATGAATTTAAGTGATTATCTTTTTTGTTTTTTAAGCTACAGCAGAAGTCTTTGCAACCTGACGACACAATACACGTGACTGCCATGCATGATTTAGAACCACATCACGATATGTATAAGATCACATCTGGAGACAGTGCGCTGGGTATAAATAATGTTATTATAACATCCGAGAACGGCTTAGTGGCTGCTGATACAAATGAGGTAAATAATAGCATATGGTGGGATATGGCTTAGTGTCACAGACCATTAGCGTGTCTGCGATGTAACTAATTATTTTGGTTATATAGTTGAGATGAATGGTTTCAGGAATGCATAAGGCCCAATGAACACGGATAGTAGTAGTGTACAATGTAAGATGCTTTGAGAGTGTTACTGTACCATTTTCCTGTGTACAAGATTTGACTTATCCAACTTTTAAAGGTCCAAAAATAAACCACTATGTCTTATCTAACTGTCCACCTTTCTGGTATTGCTTGAGTTTATTGCGATTATCACTGGGAAATCTTACATTTACAGTACATGTGTACTGTAAAATAATTCCTTTGTTTTTGTCCTGGGTAATCCTACATGTACATGTTATCATTTTATGAAAGTCAAACTTACAAATACACCCATTTTGCAATTTTCACAAGCTCTGACGAACATTACTAAAGATCAAAGTCCTTGTCCATGCTGCTGCCCACATTAACAGCAATACTGGTGGAACCAGTGACATGCTGCTGCCCACATTAACAGCAATACTGGTGGAACCAGTGACATGCTGCTGCCCACATTAACAGCAATACTGGTGGAACCAGTGACATGCTGCTGCCCACATTAACAGCAATACTGGTGGAACCAGTGACATGCTGCTGCCCACATTAACAGCAATACCTGTGGAACCAGTGACATGCTGCTGCCCACATTAACAGCAATACCGGTGGAACCAGTGACATGCTGCTGCCCACATTAACAGCAATACTGGTGGAACCAGTGACATGCTGCTGCCCACATTAACAGCAATACTGGTGGAACCAGTGACATGCTGCTGCCCACATTAACAGCAATACCTGTGGAACCAGTGACATGCTGCTGCCCACATTAACAGCAATACCTGTGGAACCAGTGACATGCTGCTGCCCACATTAACAGCAATACCGGTGGAACCAGTGACATGCTGCTGCCCACATTAACAGCAATACCGGTGGAACCAGTGACATGCTGCTGCCCACATTAACAGCAATACCGGTGGAACCAGTGACATGCTGCTGCCCACATTAACAGCAATACTGGTGGAACCAGTGACTATACCCATGTGGCACAGGGCTAGCGTGCACACTAGTGACATACTAGTCTTTAGTATTCAAGTATTTTTTGTATTTTACATTATCGTGTAATGCACTGTTAGACTTTGCCAACAGAGGGCGTTAATTCTTTTAATATGAAAGCATTGTTGTGAATGCATCCCCTAGCGTTCGATTGTTTGTGCATGTATTATAGCATGCAAAAAAAGGAGATAACAAAGACATGCGGCCCAATCATTAGGAAATGTTGCGACAAGGTGTGTGTGTGCGCTCGATGTACAAAATGAAAAGCCATGCAGCTCTGTTTTTAGAAAAAATCATTAAACAAGAAATTGTACCAACTTGGAGCTGGTGAGCCTCTATACACGGCGGTGCACCTTATAATGTTAACACTTGAATCTTATTTTGGTAATTTGGGGGCACTGTGCCTTATACATTGAGTGCCTTACATTGAGTGCCATATATTCAGGAAATTAAGCTACTTGGTTTCAGGGTTGGGTCATACTTGGGTAGTGACTCTGAAAAATAAAAGGTGCAATTTTTATCCAAAAACCTACTTGTTATAAAATGTTAATGGTAGTAAGCATCCTATGAAATTATTTGGTCTGAAGTGCCCACCTTGTTAAACAAACCCAATAAATACATGTCAAACGATCTAAATCTCCAAAACTCACCTCAAGGTGCATTTTGGAGTTGAGTGGTGTCCATTTGTGAATACTGGCGCCAGAGATGTGGTTGGTACCCACTGTCACCTGTTACCTGGCTAAATGGAGATGGATTTGACACTCTATGAAAATACAGTGACTGTTTTTTGCTGTTTTCTCAACTCTGCTGAACTTTTCACAGGCGACTTTTATTGTATCTTTCTTGATAATTTTGCCTATAAAAACAAAATGATGACCCTACCTGTAAAAAGAGTGTAACTTAAATGCAAATGTTTTTATCATTACTATGATCATTTCTTAGAGTTAGTTTCCTTAAGATAAAGGTATTCTTATTTTTAATCTACTTTACAAGAAGTTATGATTATTTATTTTCAATATTTTTGAATGATATTTTATCCGTAAAAGGAGGTGTTTTTACAGTTAAACGGTGTCAAACAAGGGTACCAGCGTATGACAAAAACGCAGAACAATGACCAACAAAACACACAGGTAAAAGTGTGTATTTATTTGACTGTTCTGTACTCTCTCCTATATGGGCATGAAATCTGTGTAGCCTTTTTTCTTGAAATTTTAACATTTAATATTCAAACTTCTTGACATCCATGACAACTACTCTAAATTCACTGTATGTATCTTTGATTTTCTTCTTCACCCTAACTTCCTGGAGTGATTACTAGGATCTTTCTTGACTCTAACAAAGTTCAAAATAATCATAGACCTTGTGTTCGTATGAAATCTTGTGCCTTCCTTCCTTCCTTCCTTCCTTCCTTCCTTCCTTCCTTCCTTCCTTCCTTCCTTCTCCACTCTAACAAAGTCCAACACCTAAAGTGTTGGCCTCTGATTATGCTGATTATGCTGATTATGCTGATTATGCTGATTATGGTGGTATGCCAGATGCTATGTAAAGCATAATTAGTTTGCTAGTGCAGTCCTCATTCCAACAGAATCAAACAAAACACCTTTTTAGTTATTTTTTGAAGGGTTTGGATGGTAATACATGTACTGGAAGATGTGTCGCCCAAATCAATTTTAAAACAAAATACATAGCGTGGGACTTGAGAGTGGGCAAGGCCTGTTTCAAAGTTTGTTGAAGCCCCAATTTACACTGTTGTTGACTGGCTGTGAAGATTTTCATTTCGGTGGAAGGTGGAGCAAAGAACTAAGTTGACTTGGGGGACAGGGGGGGGGGGGGCCTATACATGTACTTTATAAAGAGAAACCATTTGCAAGACGTGCAAGACGCATGCCTGTACTTAAAGTCGTCTTAGTTGAACCATACTCATAATTTATACCTTTTCCAAATGGTCTTTTAGTTTACTATGCACAAAAAAGAGGTTTTATTTGGGATACAAAAAAAAATCCTACATGATACATGTACATGTATGTGCAAATACAGTTTATTTAAATTTTTTCCTCGAGTCATTTGGGCTCTGATCTAAGTGGGAGTCTCAAATTTTTCCGGCCTGGAATTTCTACTTTGAGAGGGCAAGGCGCTTCCTTTGGAAAATCTGGTGCACAATTCTATGGTAAGGCCAAGACTAGGGGCAACAGAGACTATGGTCTCCATGTTATTGTGGCTTTGTGGACTACTAACAAACTTAAACACTGCGGGTTGTTTTCAAACACTTATCTGCTTATTGACCTCTTTCTTGATCTCTTTCTTGTGCTACAAATGTATGCTGTGAACATGGCCTCTCCTGGATTGTGAATATATGTACATGTGCATGCACACCACCTTACATCTCTGGTTTGTTGGGTCCTGCCGTTGCTTGTCTATTCTTGTTTTTCAAGAATTCCTTTGTGGGGTCCAAGTTGAACAAAGAAAACCTTTGTTGGATCTATTGTTCAGTAGTGTAAAAGACACCACAAACACATTTATCAACATGCCCAGTGTTGAGCAGAGAACAAAAGTTTTTAACATTCTGTAATGTAGGGTGTTGAGTCGACCAGTGTACATTGTATGGTACATTGAATGCGGTAGTCTTTCTTGAAGTAATGGAGAGTGATACATTGAGAAGTCAGCTAGTCTGTATTGGCTTCCATACACATCTTAAAAGCAAATGCCAGTCGGCAAATTGGTTTGCTTACATGTAAACACCTTAAGCCTTTTTACTTGAGTGATACTGAAATTGTCGAGATTGTTTCTTTGGAGACTACATTTTTTTTGTAATTTTTATTTGCTGTGGGAATGACTAACCATAGTGTTGTTAAATTCCTTACTAACAAAAGACATAAATGTAACTACTTTTAACCATGTAGTGTTTAAAATGTTTGTTTTGTTTTTGTCTTTTTGAGTGTGTGTAGCTGTTTTTGTTTTTATAAGTATGACCCCAGGGATATGTCAACAAACCCACTGGGGTCAAGTATTCAAATAGCTGAACAGCCATGTGTTATTTTCCAGTTTATTTGCATTGATATGAGAATAGACTATATAAAAAAATGCACGTTTGTGATAAATAAATTAATTAGTTAAAAAGAAAATATCATGATTTTGTTGGGTCAGCTACAATAGGGCTGCCAATGCTAAGGGTTTAAGTGTAAATTGATACTGCTGTGGGCAAGTACTACGTGAGGAAAGTGGGGAGTAAACCGTATAATGTCAATACAGTAGAATTACAAACATGGAATTGACCAGCTTGTTGTCGCATTTAGAATTGTTCCTAAATGAATAAATCCCATCAGTCTTGATGAATAAAATATCAAACTTTTCTTTCCAATCCTAAGGTACAGAATGGAGATGTCCACTCTCATTCACATCTACCCCTCACAACAAAGTCAGGAAAAGTACGCATAGCATCAGTGGCTTATATGATTATATTCGGTGATGGTCTTCATAATTTTGTGGATGGACTCGCGATAGGAGTGTCATTTTCTACATCGGTCTTCCAGGGAATCTCTACATCCATTGCAGTCATTTGTGAAGAATTTCCACATGAATTAGGTTTGTCTGGTACTTGTGAATAGACTTACAACACTTTTTACCTTATTGATGAGTGATATAAAAGTGAATTTACCTGCACGATACTGTGTTGATTTTGGTTCTCTTTATTGAGTCTTGGTCTGAGTTCAACTCCTCAGTGTCAAGTCAAAGTCACAAGTCACAAGTCACTTGGGTCCAAATCAAAAGACACAAGTCACTTTAGGTTTCAGATATTTTGTAAAACATCACGTTCTTGATTTCAATAACCAAGTTTGAGTCCATGATATGACTCATTTATGTCAAGTCTGTGTCTACAATGTCAGTCCTCAGTGTTGAGTCATATGTCTATGGAGCCATATTATGGGTCAAGTCTTTGTCCAAATCCAAGTCAGTTGGGTCAGGTGTGAGTCCAAATCCAAGTCGGGAGTCATTTGGATCAAGTCCGAGTCAAAAACTAAGTCAGGGGTCATTTGGTTCAGGTCTTTGTCCAAATCCAAGTCAGGAGTCATTTGAAAGGGGTTTACAATTTACCAATAGTAGTTGCTCAGAAATAAAACCCACAGTTATTTCTCCATATCATTGTGCACCATGGCGGATATTCGTCAGATGTTTAATTTTTTTCACAAACTCAAAGTTGATCTCAACCTTTGTGACTCACGAGTCAAACTTGGACTCAACCCAATCTGGGTCTTGAGGACTTGAGTTCAAGCATTGACAAGACTGTTTTGAGTACTAGGAGTATGGCCATAATATGACACTTTGTTTTTATCTAACTTTCTCACAGGTGACTTTGCAATTCTGATCAAGTCAGGCATGAAGGTGAAGCAGGCCTTGATGTTTAACTTTTTATCAGCGCTGACGTGTTACGCAGGGCTGGTTGTTGGCATTCTAGTCGGACAGTTGACATCTGCTGAGCCTTATATATTTGCCCTGGCCGGTGGAATGTTTCTATACATCTCTCTTGTTGATATGGTAGGTCAGTACCTTGAGTGTAAATCCAGGGTGGGGGTTCGGTACCAGACCCCCTTCCGACTCCATTCTCCTCCCCCCTCCTAGCATTAAAAAACAACTGGGAGAACATAACTTTACACATGACCTGCTGTTTGTAGACTTCAACAGTGAACACTTGCGTATAAATTTGGGAAGAGTGGGGGGGGGGGGGGGGGGGTTGTGATTGGGCTAATTCTGGAGAGTATGCACTCACTATTTGTACAGGTGGTTACAAGCCATACTCATCAGCTAAAGACATGATTTGCTAAAGACAAAGCATCAACACTTCTTTGAGTACTTCACAAATGCTTGGTAAACACCACTGATAAAGTTTATGTACCAAAGGCAAACATATGCGGGTACTGGTGCTATATTGTGTATCAGTTTTGTAGAAGTTATCTTAATATGAAATTCTAAACTGCTGTTATTCTGTTCTGTTTGATTTTGTATTAATTATGTAGTTACCAGAGCTCAACGCTAACACGGATCCCAAAAACTTCAATTTAAGAAATTCCCTGAAAACATTTGCAATCCAGAATGCTGGTCTGCTGACTGGGTATGCGATCATGATTCTACTTGCTGTATACGGAGAACATATACAGATTCTATAATGGTAAGTTGGATAAAGTAGAAGTTGAAACTTTGCGTGGTGGAGATACAATCAAGTATGGTTTGCAGTAACACCATATGACATGAGTAGGATTTGAAACGTTGTATGGTGTGAACACAATATAGGAAAAGGTTTGTGGTAGCACCAATTGCCACAGGGCTTTTTGTCTGGGCCCTCCAGTTTCCTTCCCTCTGAAAAAAATGAAACACTTTGGATCTCTGATCTCTGATCTCTTTATGCCTGCAGCTTGAACACATTGTAGCCCCATCCTTCGCAATTCAGCTCTTCAGCTGTGAGTAAGGATTGTTAGCCTTCTAAATTATTCCATATTCTATGTCACTTCAATCCAATACTTTTGGACTTAGATAAGATTGGATTGCCTAACCAACACTATGATGAGCAATAGCTTTTGGGTCTACAGCCCTCAATCATTCTGGGTTTTCATTTTAGCAAAGAAGATACAGATAGATTGTGGAGGATGAAAGATGTAGCAAACTTAATCTTGTTCTCTCTCTTGTGTAACAAAAGAGAGGCGACAAGGTCTTGTAAGCTTGCACACCAACACTATGATTGCCAACAACACTTAAGCCAACCAGTCTTAAACAGCCGTGTAAGCTACCACACCAACACTATGATTGCCAACAACACTTTGGCCAACCAGTCTTAAACAGCCGTGTAAGCTTGCACACCAACACTATGATTGCCAACAACACTTAAGCCAACCAGTCTTAAACAGCCGTGTAAGCTTGCACACCAACACTATGATTGCCAACAACACTTTGGCCAACCAGTCTTGAACAGCCGTGTAAGCTACCACACCAACACTATGATTGCCAACAACACTTAAGCCAACCAGTCTTAAACAGCCGTGTAAGCTTGCACACCAACACTATGATTGCCAACAACACTTAAGCCAACCAGTCTTAAACAGCCGTGTAAGCTTGCACACCAACACTATGATTGCCAACAACACTTTGGCCAACCAGTCTTGAACAGCCGTGTAAGCTACCACACCAACACTATGATTGCCAACAACACTTAAGCCAACCAGTCTTAAACAGCCGTGTAAGCTTGCACACCAACACTATGATTGCCAACAACACTTAAGCCAACCAGTCTTAAACAGCCGTGTAAGCTTGCACACCAACACTATGATTGGTTTGCCAACAACACTTTGGCCAACCAGTCTTGAACAGCCGTGTAAGCTACCACACCAACACTATGATTGCCAACAACACTTAAGCCAACCAGTCTTAAACAGCCGTGTAAGCTTGCACACCAACACTATGATTGCCAACAACACTTAAGCCAACCAGTCTTAAACAGCCGTGTAAGCTTGCACACCAACACTATGATTGCCAACAACACTTAAGCCAACCAGTCTTAAACAGCCGTGTAAGCTTGCACACCAACACTATGATTGCCAACAACACTTAAGCCAACCAGTCTTAAACAGCCGTGTAAGCTTGCACACCAACACTATGATTGGTTTGCCAACAACACTTTGGCCAACCAGTCTTGAACAGCCGTGTAAGCTACCACACCAACACTATGATTGCCAACAACACTTAAGCCAACCAGTCTTAAACAGCCGTGTAAGCTTGCACACCAACACTATGATTGCCAACAACACTTAAGCCAACCAGTCTTAAACAGCCGTGTAAGCTTGCACACCAACACTATGATTGCCAACAACACTTAAGCCAACCAGTCTTAAACAGCCGTGTAAGCTTGCACACCAACACTATGATTGCCAACAACACTTAAGCCAACCAGTCTTAAACAGCCGTGTAAGCTTGCACACCAACACTATGATTGCCAACAACACTTTGGCCAACCAGTCTTAAACAGCCGTGTAAGCTTGCACACCAACACTATGATTGGTTTGCCAACAACACTTTGGCCAACCAGTCTTGAACAGCCGTGTAAGCTACCACACCAACACTATGATTGCCAACAACACTTAAGCCAACCAGTCTCAAACAGCCGTGTAAGCTACCACACCAACACTATGATTGCCAACAACACTTAAGCCAACCAGTCTTAAACAGCCGTGTAAGCTTGCACACCAACACTATGATTGCCAACAACACTTAAGCCAACCAGTCTTAAACAGCCGTGTAAGCTACCACACCAACACTATGATTGCCAACAACACTTAAGCCAACCAGTCTTAAACAGCCGTGTAAGCTTGCACACCAACACTATGATTGCCAACAACACTTAAGCCAACCAGTCTTAAACAGCCGTGTAAGCTTGCACACCAACACTATGATTGCCAACAACACTTAAGCCAACCAGTCTTAAACAGCTGTGTAAGCTTGCACACCAACACTATGATTGCCAACAACACTTTGGCCAACCAGTCTTGAACAGCCGTGTAAGCTTGCACACCAACACTATGATTGCCAACAACACTTAAGCCAACCAGTCTTAAACAGCCGTGTAAGCTTGCACACCAACACTATGATTGCCAACAACACTTAAGCCAACCAGTCTTAAACAGCTGTGTAAGCTTGCACACCAACACTATGATTGCCAACAACACTTTGGCCAACCAGTCTTAAACAGCCGTGTAAGCTTGCACACCAACACTATGACTGCCAACAACACTTAAGCCAACCAGTCTTAAACAGCCGTGTAAGCTTGCACACCAACACTATGATTGGTTTGCCAACAACACTTTGGCCAACCAGTCTTGAACAGCCGTGTAAGCTACCACACCAACACTATGATTGCCAACAACACTTAAGCCAACCAGTCTTAAACAGCCGTGTAAGCTTGCACACCAACACTATGATTGCCAACAACACTTAAGCCAACCAGTCTTAAACAGCCGTGTAAGCTACCACACCAACACTATGACTGCCAACCACACTTTAGCCAACCAGTCTTAAACAGCCGTGTAAGCTTGCACACCAACACTATGATTGCCAACCACACTTTAGCCAACCAGTCTTAAACAGCCGTGTAAGCTTGCACACCAACACTATGATTGCCAACAACACTTTGGCCAACCAGTCTTAAACAGCCGTGTAAGCTTGCACACCAACACTATGATTGCCAACAACACTTTGGCCAACCAGTCTTAAACAGCCGTGTAAGCTTGCACACCAACACTATGATTGCCAACAACACTTAAGCCAACCAGTCTTAAACAGCCGTGTAAGCTTGCACACCAACACTATGATTGCCAACAACACTTTGGCCAACCAGTCTTAAACAGCCGTGTAAGCTTGCACACCAACACTATGATTGCCAACAACACTTAAGCCAACCAGTCTTAAACAGCCGTGTAAGCTTGCACACCAACATTATGACTGCCAACAACACTTTGGCCAACCAGTCTTAAACAGCCGTGTAAGCTTGCACACCAACACTATGATTGCCAACAACACTTAAGCCAACCAGTCTTAAACAGTCGTGTAAGCTTGCACACCAACACTATGATTGCCAACCGCACTTTAACCAGAGCTCCTGCTATGTCATGTATGTCAAAATAGCAATTTAAAACCAGATAAATAAGGTCATGCGACCAGCTTTCAACCAATAGGACTGCTAATAAATGAATGTCAAATTGATGCTTCTTTGGTGTAGTCATAAGAAGCAACAGTGATTTTGAGGGTTTTTAAACGCCCCCAGCTGGAGATACTTCTGTGGATGACTGGTACTAGTAGGAATGTTACAGTAAGTCTGCTTTCAGATTGAAACTAAGCTTTATTCAATGACTTCCAATTCTTTAACGATGTTGTAGATTGTGTACACTGCAAGTCTAGTCAAGGAATTCAGACGATGATGAGGCATTTGAGATGTTACACTGCTGCAAAACACTCTCGCTGAGTCTTTCAAAAGGAGCACAAATGGAAAGTTATTATTTTAATCCAGATGAATATAATGGCTCACAAAAGCTTTAATCTTTTAAATTGTATAAAATTGTGTGGAAGAAGTATTATTTCCTCAACCTATTATAGAAATATTGACTGCTATGAGGGGCACAGTTAAAATTATAGGCCCAAGGTGATGTCAAAACCATGACTATGCCCGAAGCGAAGCTGAGGGCATAGTCATGGTTTTGACATCACCGAGGGCCTACAATTTTAACTGTGCCCCGAATATTAAGCAGTCAATATTTCTTTTATATAACGAAGAAAGGACATCAGTTCGCGCCGTGACACGAACGTATACAACGCGTACAGAAGTACACAAGCGACCTATGAAATACAGCAGTGTGTTGCGACTGGCGGGCACAGTCGATTGCTGTGCCCCGGGCACAGTTAATTATGACGTCATCTTGATAGAAAAAGGGGGCCCAGCTATTTCAATGACTCCACTTTTAACCAATCAGATTAGAGGATTCTATATATGAGGTATATAATACATGTTAGTCACCCAAATTCTGCCCTCGGCTGAAGGAAAATAGTCACAGTAATTTTAAAATGTTATAATGGCTGATGAGTTTGAACTCCAGTCATTTTCCCACATAGCTCAGGTTGGATTCTCCATTGAATACAGCAGAGAAGTAAAGTCAGAAGTCCAGCCTGGGCTTTATCCATTCCAAACAGAAGGTGTAGACAGAACTATTTATTGAGAGAGTCAAAACAACTTGGGATGCTTCCGGTTAAATAAATGCATGTGTGTACACATGGTGCCAGACATTGGGCTATAATGCTGCTGTCCAGCAACCATGGACAATTTCATAAAGCAGTCAAACACTCTGCAAATTTCTTTACAAAGACAAAATAAATGTAAACATGTATTGAAGCATATTCTTCTCTTAGCAACACCCTTGGCAATAGCTGCAGCTTCCTATGCAAACACAGCCTTAATGTTGGGAAATAGTCTGGCACCTCTTTTATTGTACTGAGAACCAGCAGTAGCTACTATGTAGTGTATACAAGGAGCTTGACAAAGACTCACATTAAGGTCTTTACACACAACCTTATTCCCATCATGCCATAACCCCTGGAACTTACTACGGTCCTTGGCTCCGGATCTGGCTTAGGCTCCTTCGGTCATTTTTTTAAATATGCGAACTTTGAACGTAGCCTAAACCTTGTAGCTAAAGCAGAAGTTTCAAAAAGACCCAATGGTGTGAGAACCAACTGTTGAGAACTTATATGGGAATCATTTAATTAGGTGGTCAAATCATTCTAGGTAGCCAACCAAATTACACTAAGTTACAGTGCAACTATACCCTGTCATTCTTTTGTGGTCTTTCAACATGTTTGAACTGCATGCAGTTTAGGGTGACTTTGTGTGATCACCTTCAACACATGTACAATATAACGTGACCTACATAGAGCTCACAAATGTTTCAGCAATTGTTATATAAAGTAGTCATTTATCTGGAACAAATCAGCATTTTTGATAGTAGTCTTTCCAGGGGTTAGTGACAAGAGGAAACAATATAGCATGCCCGTGGGAAGGAGGTTGCTCAACCAACAGAATAGTAATTCTTTGATAAAATATTGTGAATAACTTTGGATGAAAAGATACCAGGTATCAATTCAGTAACTATTTTTACAAAACTAACATGTTGAGGTATGTGTGATTATGATTCTATATATTTTGGATACAATGTACATCATGTGTCACCATAATTAACTCTGTGCTTTGAATATTTATCTTATGACATTACAGTATTATACAGCGGGGTGTAACTAATCCAGCTGTCTTGCATATTGCACTTAATTCTGCCCAGTAAAAACATCATAATATTATAGCATCGATAATTCACCATCGATCTAGTTAATAATTCTTAGAAATGTTTAAGACAGGTTTGCTAAGTTTTGTTTTTTAATTATGAGACCCATTAATACAATAAGTAAGGGTTTACAAGACACTGCAGCACAATCTGCTGCCAACCATGCAAGGAAACACCACAGCATAATACAATAAGTAAGGGTTTACAAGACACTGCAGCACAATCTGCTGCCAACCATGCAAGGAAACACCACAGCATACCCTTTCTCTTGATGATAAATGTACTGGGTTTTTGTGTGTGCATTATACAACATATGGGACCTACATCCCATCTCTCTTAAAAACGTAGCAATAATGGAAGACTGTGGAACTTGTGTATAAAAAGTGCTTAAAAACCAAACTATATTCTTTATCCCTGATACAAAATTCATATTATATTGAAGCAATAAAGGTTTAAAAGTGTCTCGCTTAATGACGCAAGTGTCAAGACAGGGACTCTTTCTAACCCACACTCTGCTGATCAGAAACACCAGAGCTCGAGTCTGTTGCACTAGACACTCTGCTGATCAGAAACACCAGAGCTCGAGTCTGTTGCACTAGACACTCTGCTGATCAGAAACACCAGAGCTCGAGTCTGTTGCACTAGACACTCTGCTGATCAGAAACACCAGAGCTCGAGTCTGTTGCACTAGACACTCTGCTGATCAGAAACACCAGAGCTCGAGTCTGTTGCACTAGACACTCTGCTGATCAGAAACACCAGAGCTCGAGTCTGTTGCACTAGACACTCTGCTGATCAGAAACACCAGAGCTCGAGTCTGTTGCACTAGACACTCTGCTGATCAGAAACACCAGAGCTCGAGTCTGTTGCACTAGACACTCTGCTGATCAGAAACACCAGAGCTCGAGTCTGTTGCACTAGACACTCTGCTGATCAGAAACACCAGAGCTCGAGTCTGTTGCACTAGACACTCTGCTGATCAGAAACACCAGAGCTCGAGTCTGTTGCACTAGACACTCTGCTGATCAGAAACACCAGAGCTCGAGTCTGTTGCACTAGACACTCTGCTGATCAGAAACACCAGAGCTCGAGTCTGTTGCACTAGACACTCTGCTGATCAGAAACACCAGAGCTCGAGTCTGTTGCACTAGACACTCTGCTGATCAGAAACACCAGAGCTTGAGTCTGTTGCACTAGACACTCTGCTGATCAGAAACACCAGAGCTTGAGTCTGTTGCACTAGACACTCTGCTGATCAGAAACACCAGAGCTTGAGTCTGTTGCACTAGACACTCTGCTGATCAGAAACACCAGAGCTTGAGTCTGTTGCACTAGACACTCTGGTGATCAGAAACACCAGAGCTTGAGTCTGTTGCACTAGACTGCTCGTTCCTTTCCAACACCTTATTGGGGCCCTTGTTTTATGTATATATCAATCAATAGACACAATCGGCGACCGGAGTCACGTGACTCATAGTGGGTATACAATGTAAACAAACCAAGCAAACCATGACTGCTTCCCACCTTACAGCAGGAGCGCTCGGAAGCAGCCATGCGTTTCCATTCACCCTGCGCCTTGCTTGCTTGGTTTGTTTACATTGTATACCCACTATGGGTCACGTGCTGCAGTCGCTGATTGTGTCTATTAGAATGAGACATCACATAGATTTCAAAGCTGATGTTTCAGTTGTCACATTTATTAATGCCATCTCACTGTTTCCAAGATGTGTTTATTGTTGGCATGGGGCATCACGATAAAATAAAATAAATAAAATTTAATGTCTCAGAATCACCATGAACAACTAGTTCATTAAGTTGAAATGTGGTCAACTCTTGCAAAACATTTGCTGCGAATAAAGAGATGTTAAAACATTTACCTACGACTAGAAAGATGTTACTGAAAAATAGTTATAAACAGTTGAATGCTAGGTGGCAGTATACATGTACATGCCTGGTAAAGAAAGGTCCATTGCTTTTGCATTTCTGACCATGCATTTCCAAGAAAGACTTTGCCACACACATTGTTGGGCCACACAAAGTTCACAGAATGTTTCTCTTGATAGTAAGAAAACAGTTTTTAAATTTTGAAGTGAAACAAATAATTTGAAATTGTAGCAAGTACATTGTGTACTTTCTGTTATTCAGTTTAATAGTGTATTTTTCATGGTCACAAACACTATTTTATATTTGAAATATTTATTTGATATCGACAACTTTTTTATTGAAAACAGTGTGTTTTAACTAAGAGATTTTGTTTTAGAAAATGTGTTCAGTTTTTTATGTGTATTCTGTGTGATGATATGTTTTTAAACTTGATACTGTAACACTCGCTCTTCCCTGAAAGTTTTAAATTCAATATTATTTGAAAACATCAGTTGTGATAATGTATACAATGCAAAGGACAGTTTTTTACGCTCTAGTTTGGAGTGTATTTGTAGGCCCCTACTTCTTTTGATTTTTTATTTAATTCAATTTTAGTTTTTAGTAAACAGTGATGAAACACAATATTATGTACCGTATTCTCAGGGAAACCAACCACCATTTTAATCAACCACCATTTTACATTTTACAATGAGTGAATGCTAGTCCTGTCCTGCCTGACCATTTATGTTTTCCACTGTGGTATTGCACCCTACAATGTGATAACATGCAGTGCATGTACAGTATCTACACAGTACACAGTCTACTGTCTGACCATTCAATATTATCCACTGTTTTTCACTGGCGCAACAAACTCTCATACACCTTGTAACTTATGTTGAAATTACACTTACATTAAGTTTTATAAATAAAACTTAATGTAAGTGTGATTTCAACAATGATGGCCCTGCTTACTGTCAAATTTCTGTACTTAGTCACTATTTTGTGCATAAAAGTTAAGCCAAATTTCTGCAGTAGCTGTGCAAGCAAAGAATGCTTCATAGAGCATAACCACCTGTGCCGACAACAATTCCTTGCTTATTAAATATGCTTTCATTTAGCGCGTACCTTGATGTCACTATAGGCCTGGTTTTTTCTCTTTAGAACCAAATGTATTGGTTTGATGTCAATCATGTAGAGCAGTTAGGAACCAATTCATGGTGCTGCATTCTGTTAAACTTTGGGTTGTTGTAAGCGCAGAGTTCTGTTGAAGCAGTGCCATGGAATTAGATGATTTCGTCTGCTCAGAACTATAAGAGCCTAATAGCAATTTCATATTCATAATGATAAAAAGGTCATTAAATTAAAAAATGCAATCAATTAGAAAAACAAATCAAAATCAACAAACGAATGTTTCTTTTAAGACCACTCCTGATCACAATATTTACATTGTATCTGTGTACTTTTATTTTACTTTTGCAATGCATCCCTAGGTTCATTGCTGCACTGTCAAGAAATAAATGTAACTTGTGCAATTTGGTTTCTTTAATATGTGCACAGCCACAATCATGGGTACACTTTTTGTTACTAAGACACCAAATGAACAACAGATAAATATTGAGTAACTCTTTGCAGATCTTGTATTTGACAAACTCAAGCACTTTTTATTCATCATTGACACAGTGATTGCTAATTGATATATAAATAACATTGAGATAACTGCTACCAGTGGTTTTCAAACTGTTGTTCATAAAGCGGACACGGACAAAATGTGTACCCATGATCGTGGCTGTGCACAGTATATGTTTTAGCAACTTTTAATAATTTTAAGCTATACTTTGAATTTTTCTGTGAACAAAACAACAAACCCACTGCTTACCATTTATTTTGTTTGGCAAGTTTACAGATTACCAGTCACAAACTATGTACACAAAGAGTACTGGTTTTGGGGCTGGTAACCTGGTGCAAGTCTCATATTTGGACCAGTTTAGAGTAAGAATTTGTTTTGCTTTGCATAAAAGCGGTACTCAATGCAAACAAGGTTTGATAGGAAAGACTTGCACCAAGTGCATTTTGGTTTGTTGTGTTTAGGTTTTATTCTTGACTGTACAATGTACCTGGTAGTAGTTATTTTCTTTTTTCTTTGACGAACTTATATGAATAATCAATGCAAACAAGGTTCCCAAACTGTTAGATATGACAGACTTGCACCTAGTGCATTTTGGTTTGTTGTGTTTAGGTTTTATTCTTGACTGTATGTACCTTGTAGTAGTTATTTTCTTTTTTCTTTGAAGAACTTTTATGAATATTTTAAGATTGTATTGGACTAAACATATCCGTCATTTCAGTCAACAATTTTCACTGAGTTTTGATAAAAATATTTTAAACAAACAAACTTATGTACATACATGTATATCAGGAAAATGTTGTTTTATTCTGAAATAATGTACTATGTAGCCACCCCAAATCACCGTTGATCATTTCAATTGTCAGCATGAAGAAAACCAGGGTTTGTGATTACCAAGTGTAAACCCCCATTCTTTTTTTTTAATAAAAAATTTAAAATTACCCTCACATGATGATGTACATGTAGCCGCCAACGTTTTTTTTTAAATAATGTCTAAAACATTTTTTAACACTAGACAAGGAAGTTATCCTTCAGTTAATGCAGATTATTTAGTTTGCTATAAAATGTTGCCACTTACGTACATGTAGTGTGTTTATGGTTTGGCGTCACATAATTATCATTTGAGATACATTGTATGCAAGGTGCAATGTTTTTACTCTGACACTAATGTTTCCCCCAGGCTGATGAACTGAGCGAGGTGGACAAAATCAAATTCATGATTTACGCAGTTTCAAACTGACAGGCATTTGTGCATTATAGACAAGCAGGGCCTATACAGTGCTGATAGTCATTATACAATGTGTAGGTCAAAAACTGTATAATCCATTTATTTATTGATAGAATAAATTACGGCCTACACATGTAACTAAGCAGGACTGTACTCCAATGCTGTAATATTATGCAAAGAATCCCACAAGGGGTTATTTGTTTCCATGAAAAATGCAATTTACATGACCTCACTTCACTCCTAAACCAAATTCAGTAAAGATAAGTAGTTTGTAATTGTATATCTTTCTGACCTTTGACCTCATCACAGCGTGTCTTCAACGATGTTAATTCTGTTATGAATTTTAAAATACAATATTTAATTCAAACTATCTTGTCAACTTGTTTAATTTTGTACACTGGTGTAATTTATGAAACGTCCAGTAAAAACCCTTCCAAGGACCTCAATTCAACAGGGTTCAGAGTGCCCCAATGTGTTGACAATTCCTGGGGAGCACCCTGCACAGATGTAGATCAGTCAGCCTGTAACTTGATATATCAATTGAAACCCAACGGCATAAGTCTTGTATAGTGACACAACTGTGCATGAATTGGTTACCCAACTGGCTTACACATTTTACTGAGAGTTCATAATTAATCGTCATCAGTCCTTTCTCTAAATCGCTTTCTCTGCTTAAACTTCCTACTCTTAAAGCTTGACTCTTTATCCTGCTCCGATTGGTTGCTCATTGATTCCTCTTGCGTAATGCTGTCTTCTGATTGGACAATATGTGTCTCTGTGTTGTTGCTGAGATGATCCAAGACTGGATCATCCGTCTGCTGCTTCAGTGAATCCATCAACTTGAGCTTTTTCGGCTTCTGCACTGACGAACTCATACCGATTTCATAGTCTGCCATTTTGTACACACTGCCATAAGCCCTTTTCTTAGGAGATTGTTCTGTCGGCTCTTTGGATAAAACTGGTTTCTGAAAGACATGTTTACCCTCTTCACAAACCTCGTCGGATGACTTCGACTCACTCTCCTTCCTCTTCTTTAAGTCATTCAGAAAGCCTAATGCAATACTTCTATTAGCTGCATTTCCACACATGTTAGTCTCTTCCAGTGAGTACTTGGTGTACTTTTGAGGATTCTCGAGGTGGTCAGGTGGTTGACATCTTCCACCTCTAGGACTTCCATTCCAAGCTCCATGACTTTGTCCTCTATTCCCTCCGGGAGATCTGTTGGTGTATGAAGTCCTTTCCTCTTGAGTTTTATTGCTCTTGGGGCGGCTGCCAGGTTTGCGGAATATAGTTTTAGTATCTTGTGATGAGGACTGTGACGTTGATTTCACCAGCTGCATAGCTCCAGTCACTGGAAGGTTAGACTTGGAGACGAGAGTGCTGTAATGTCCTGGAAGATTTCTTTCTTTGTTTGTTTCCAAGTCAGTTTTCCCTGACAGACTGTCATATAAAGATCTCTTAGGCTTCTTGAAGATGCACCCTCTTTCAATGGATTGTCTTTCCCCCTTATCACCACCTTCATCATCGTCAACAACACTGAAACTTTTTGTTTCAGACTCATATTTCTGCTCAATAATCCCCAATGACCCAAAGATGTCCGCACTCTTTGATTTAAAGTTGTCACTGTTTCGGGCAGAGCCAGTCTGCAGCTGAAAGCTCTTGGATGTCTCATCCATGCAGTCTTTATTTACGTTACTTGCTCTATCCATTTTGATGTACAGAGTGGGCTCACCTACTGCAATAAAGCTGCCTACTGTACTGCATTCATTTGAAATCTGTTTGTAAACAATATAATAGGAAAGTTGTTATTGTTACGCTGGTTACAAATCCAACGGTTCACATATACAATCATAGGCGCAATGCTGGTCCACAACAACCAATGTTCTGTACGTGAATCATTAATAATCGTTACCAGCGTAGCGCGCAGCATTACCAGGAGGAAAATTTCAACGGCGGCCATATTGTTAACGGAAGGCGAGGATTCTGAAAACGGTGAGAATTTATCATTTTTTGCGGAGTGGATTTTCTAGACCCGCGCCGAGCTCACTGTGAGAACAAAGAACACATAAAGCCTATTTTTGGCCAGATCCGGTTTGGGAAAACAACTGTAGGTGCAGAAACGTGAAGGAGAAAAAGTTTCGAATAGGATTTTGTACATGTCACTCTATGAGGTTCGTGGAGACGATAGCGGATCGAACCTCATAGTTCTAAGAGTCAGGTCAGAAGAAATAAAACTAAAAGCTTTTTTTTAAATATCACCACAATTTGTGGGATTAGTGTCAATTAAGGATTAGATTTGCACAGAAATAATGTAAGGCAAGTCACTGATTGCTGACATGACTATAGTATGTGTAAGTAATGTATAATAATACCATCAATCATGACCATCATGACCATTAATCCAGCCAGGACCCATTTTCTCGCTAAAAAAGCTGTACGACATTATATCATATGTACGACGCACGCGTAAACGACGTCGTTAGACGGTGTTCAGACAACTCGACGGTAGGATAACTCGACGGCTGGTTCGTAAAACTGTCAGACAAGTCGACTTTTGATCAGACAACTCGACGGATGGAGTTCAAATCCTGGTGCGGGGGGGGGGGGGGTGGGAAACAGTGTAATTGGACTATATTATAAAAAGGGAAAATAATGACATGAGAACGCTGAAAGGGGACTTCTTTCACTGGCGGTCGGAGGCAGGATTATTATGTTTCCCGGAGATTGGCAAAGCATGACTCGAATAATATTTTTTGTGCAATTCCAATCGATTGGCAGACTAATTGAATTCAATATGGACGTCTGTTTAAAAAATTAAAGAATGTGTATTTCGAATTTAAATATATTTAGCTCTTTTACTACCCAGTAATTTTCTTTTTGTAGTGTTGTGCCACTGAAGAAGTGACTAAAGAAAATAAAACTAAATCTTTGGGACATTCCTGTCATTCATTAAAAGGACGGCCAATGGATCGCATACTTCTACTTGTTTAAAGTTCACGCAAATATTTTGTGAAAACATTGTCAGTATGTCACTTTGTCAGTAATTGAGATCTGGGGTGCGTTCCGTTTTGGCGGTCGTAACCAATAACCACTGTTTCTGTCAATGGCCAGTGGTTAACCAATGTTGAATGTCAAGTTGAACCGAAACACTGGTTATTGGTTACGACCGCGAAAAAGCACGCCAAATCAGATTCACCAGTCGACTTGTCTTGGCACTCCGTCGAGTTGTAAAGCTGTCGAGTTGACCGACCGGACGAGTTGTCTGACCCGTCGAGTTGTCAGACTGTCGAGTTGTCGAACCGTCGAGTTGTTTATAGCTGACATTCCGTTAGACGTTTATAGCGATCGGAAATTGATGAAAGTGCTTTCACTACACTGGCGGGCGGGTCGGCAGTAAACCAGCTTAAGTAAATGTGTTCACTTACCTCTAGCTTACCCTGGGTGGGTGGGTGTTTGGGATGCTTAAATAAATATACTTTTAAAAGATATTTAAAGTAAAGAATTTTCAATTTCCACTGGATTTCTTCACACGATGTCTCACGAGCGCGGCCATTTTGGATTGATCTCAATCATGTCAATCAAAATATGACGTCACCGGCCGGCGACATCATCACACAAGACAAACGACGCTCTGTTTTTCAACCGTTTGCACTCTCGCAAAGATATGGGGAGGCCTACACCAAAAGTTAATGATTATTCTACACAAAATAGAGTGTTCCATAGGTTTCTTTTCTAATTAATAGGCTAAACAATGTTATCGTACCACACCAGTGAACACAAATCACTCAATTGAAGAATGGGGGCGGTGCCGTTTGGTGGGGGGGGGGGGGGCGATGGCCTCTGTGGAAACTCTAGAGGGCGCAATTATTTGTAACTGGATGATGCGAAAAAACCTCCCACTTTCGTGAATATCAAAGTGTAGGAAGTGAGTGTCACACTGGTTAGCACAAAAGCAAAGAAAATGGTGAGTAATTGTTGTTAAATTGTGCCTTTGATGTGTCCCGGCAAGTGAAGGAAATTCATGAGGATTAGTAGGTGTGAATTATTTGTTGCAAATGTCGTACAACAGCGACTTTGTCATTGTGTGTTACTGCATGTTGTACTCGTCTCGTCTCATGTACTGCTTGACTCAGTCAGTGACGTGACTGCCTCTTGTCTTGGTCAATGGTGCCTTGTGTAGGCTAATATTTTGCCCAGTATCCGGACAGTGTAGCTATGTTTTTTTTAGTTGCAATAAAATCCTAACTCTCCATCCTCCCGACCGACGGTTGCAGACAATCCCAGTAACAAAAAAACATATGTATGTGCAATTTCAACCTTCAATTCAAATCAAATTCAAAATCCATTTTGTTTGCAACGAACTTGCAAGTAGGCCTATTGTCAAAATACAATTACAAATTGAAATACAATATAAAAAAAAAATATAGTTAAAATAAAATTTAAAGGTACAAAAAAAGTACAAATCAGAGATTTGCCCAATTTTTAGCACTCAATTCATGACACACATTATAATCTTATAAAAAAAGTTATAGTACACCTATCATTCAATTGTAATTTTGTATGACGCACTATAGGACCCCCGGGGATGGTGCGTCACTGTCCATATGTGGGGACGGATTTGCGTGTCCAAAGACCCACCCTGGGTCAAAAAATTTACACACTTGTTGCAGATTTGGACGGTCTTCCGAACGATTTTTTGACTCACCTTTCGCGGATAGCAACGCACCACGGACGGACAAATCGACGCACATAATCGCTTGCAAACGATGCACGCGCAGTGAATACCAAGTATTTCAACCTTGTACATATGAGTTTCCCGGCACACATGCTGAAAATGCATGGCAAGTGTATATGCACGAGGCTAGAATGTACTACTTGATCTTCGAGAAGTGCGGTTCCCAACGCACTATCAAACACACGAAATAATAGAGAGGGAACCAGTCTACTAAATAACGCATCCTCGTATCCATCCATGACTCGACGATCGACCCCAAGTATCGTGCGTGTGAGAGATATATAATATACCACGGCCCCTGGACGGGTTAATATGGCCGATATGTCGATATATCGTGAAAAAATTTCGAACACGGAAAAACAGTTTTACCGCGCGCTGGGACGACATGAGCAATAGAATAACAAACAAGACATGACTGTATGGATAAACCGCTGAGAAAAAATCACTGAATTTAATATCCATATTCCATGAAAACAAAACATCTTACAATTTTATGTGCTTTTTATAACACAATTAATTCATGGTTTTACCTCGACGATTGAACGTTGCGCTCTCTAAAAGCTGGTGCCTCGACGTTTATTCCGATCACGTACATGTGACGTTTCCCGACCACGCAGCGATTTCTCATCAAGGGAATTTCCCTCGCTGTTTCGCTTCCACGGCTACACGCCCTTTCTTCACCCCCTTACTATAAAGTTTACTAAGTTAGGAGCAAGCACATCTGCGGGATCGAGGTGATAAATACTATTGAATGGCAGCGCTGTGAAAAGAATGACGTCATAATTATTCACGCCAATCTAGTGAATTTCGGCCAATCGGAAAGCGGCCGTCATAAATCGGCCAATCAGCCTGTGCACACGTTCGGCGATACCACCAAAAAAATAAAATAAAAAAATGGCTAGATGGGAAGACGTACACAATGGGACCGGTTTCACGTCATTTTATGCTGATAAGGGCTTCGGGACTCATGGCAGCCTTAAATAATGTTCATCTGTGAATCCACAAACTGCGACGACTGAATCTGTCTTGTTTGGCATTGTGTATAAATAAAGCATAGAGAAAGTTTTTCTAAAATCA
Source organism: Leptasterias polaris (assembly GCA_037783415.1). NCBI lineage: Eukaryota > Metazoa > Echinodermata > Asteroidea > Forcipulatida > Asteriidae > Leptasterias > Leptasterias polaris. Next base: position 1,708,754 of record JAZGTN010000146.1, on the reverse strand, counting down.
CATCGACATACAGAGGTAAATGACTGGAAAATTAAGCTTATACCGAAGCCGGTTTGTAAGCAGACGAACGGGTAGTTGCCATCTAGAACATCATCAATAGCTCATGACTGCTTTGGTTTAATTAGTTTGACTTTTAGTTTTTCACGAGCGTGTTTCTTTTCTAAATTCTAGTGAGAATCGCTCACAGCTGGCAGCCATGTCGACATTACTGCATGCACTTATATGCAGCTGAAGCATGACCCTGGGTCACATAAGTAATTATGCAAATGTTTACTACGATCGCGCGCTGATTGGCTCCCTAGGAAAGGCTAGGGAGAAAACAATGAAAAAGTTAAGCCAGCGCTACGAGATTCCCAAGACGTTAGTGAGAGCTAGTCAAGTTGGGTAATTCAAGCCACAAGAGGGCGCGCTGTAACGAGTTGTAACCGAGCGCATTACACTATCCACTATCGATCACTGACGTCTTGGGCCAAGACTAAGATGATGGCGGCTAATGCATTGGATCTATACCCGAAATTAATGTCCAATGGGATTTTGTTGTTGTTTATAGTGCTGCTGGGAATGACAAACAGCATTGGTACCCGGCTGTCTACGCAGATACAGAATATCTTCTCATTGTGTAAGGTGGTCTCCCTGGCGATCATTATAATTACTGGAATGTCACAGATAGTCAAAGGTAATGGGCTTTGTGTTTCTGGATGTTTGTAGTACAAAGGGCAGATTATCAAACTTTGAACAATAGAGACCTGTTTAGGGCTACTCGCGAAAAGGCCGCCTTCGGCGGCCTTTCGCGAGGCTGTTAGTTCCCTGTTTCAGTAAGTTTTCGTGTTTTGAATGCAGGAAAAAAAATAGATTAAAAATAAAATAGAGAGAAGTTTATGGGAAAATGAATATATCCTGGATTTACCGATACCCCGGGGAGGTAATAAAAATATGGACGGACTGTCCAACCCCAAACCATGTTACATTTGTACACTGGTTTTTGGAAATTGTAAGTTTGTGACTCTTTAGTCTTTCAAACACGTTGGATGGATGAAAGTTCAGCCCAGATTTTGACCGAAAATTACTGCTTTGCTCAAAATAGTAACAGACACAATCGAAACTTTTTATGAACCGTGCGTATCCCTGGTGTATTTAAGGCGAGTTTGAAGTATTTTGTACAGGTATTTGATAGTTTTTACCAGTCAATGGCCCAGGTAAGAAAGTGCTTCCTTTCATTTGCTGCGATGACCGTCATGGTTGTGCATAAACAATGAGCTCGGAGGATACGTTGTTAAAAATTCATTTTCGGAAAATTAACAATTTTATCGAAACAAAAACATCACATAACGAAGCAATAATGCTTCGTTTTAGCTTCAAAAATTATGACATCATTTTCTGTGTTCAAAATAAAGAAATATGAGGCAAAAACATAAGCATCCGTGTGCTTCATAAGGGTCTCCAGAAAAGTAATTTGCCTAATAAGTTAACGGAATTGGGCAGAAGAATTTTACTATTAATGGGATGTTAGCTACACTATTGAACTAGTCTTTCGCTGTGTTCTTTATTTCCCAAGGATTCTCGAAGCAGTCAAGAACACTTAAAGAATCAGTCTTCGTCAGCGTTACCGTTCAGAATCGAAATGTCCGCCATATCTCGTTTGTAAAATGAGGGCCCTAACTTGATTGGTCAAACCGTGAACTGATTGTATCTGGCCTATATGTAACCAATCAACTGCTGCGTAAGGAAACGCTATATATAGGCAAAATGGTCATGTATGACTCCTGACTTACTACACAAAACTGAATGCGGTGTTGGGTAAACATTGAGGTTCATATAACTATCTCGTGAGAACACTATGTACACGAGTTATTGCTAGTATATTATTTCATCGTTGTTTAAAAGGTTTTGTTTGTTTTGTTTGAAAAACTTTGACATCAGTCATCTAATTACTGAGAGCTGAGAGGGAAAAACCAACATTGGTACATTTTGGGGTCTTACAAACTTTTCACTTTGGCAAGCAGTCCTAGCGCCAATTATAACAAAAAAAAATAATAATAATAAACAAATATTTTTAAAGCATTATTACATTCCTCCGAAGGTATAAGCATTCTACCTCCATAAGTAGATCACTATATTTTACACTTCTACTGAGGGAACCTATGGTCAGATAATTAATTTTAATAACTGTTTACCACCAAAATGACAACTCTTTCATATTTGATTTTCTTGTTTTACGGAAACATTTATTTAAATCTAAGTTTCTTCTTTCAGCTGCATGAATTTCTTGCACACATTTTTCTTTATATTAAATCCACAATGAACATTGCGTTTTCTTTTAATATCTTAAAGTTATTATACAGAACTGAAAACTTTATGAAGTTCACACTTGAACCTTTTTTTGTGAAATAGAAATTCATAATAAAGAAAACTGTATCTGAAAACCTTAAAACAAACGTACTTCAGCTGATTTCGGTTGTTAGAACCCAAAATAATGACAATGTATTCAAGTGTCGAAATCTGGGCCAGATTCTGCACTATTTTTCTCCTGACTCACACAAGGGGTTGAGGAAAAAATGTCACAGATTTGTTATTTCAAGTCAGTTGATCACACAAAACATCAATCATGTCTACGACTATTTTTGTCGGCTGTACCAATCCTCCATAACACCAACTAACATTCACAACTAACAGTACTTTGTTACAACATTAGTAATAAATTACCTAAAAGGTAGGGTCGTAGATTGATTTTTGTCTATGTAAGGCTTATTTATAGGCAAAATTATGAGGAAAGATACAATAAAGTCACAAGTGAAAGTTCAAGCTGAATACAGTGTCTATATGCTGAGAAAACAGCAACAAAAAAACTGTCACAGTATTTTCACAAGAACGTTGAATCCATCCACGTTTAGCGAAGTGACAGATAGATCGCATCTCTGGTTGCAGCATTCTTGAACGGGACACCATTACACAACCCACATAAATCTGACCGGGTTACAACATCAGGGGTCGATTTCACCAAACTCTTCCTAACTTAGGACTAGTCCTAGGCAATGCTAAGAGATAGGACTAGTCTTAAGTTACTCTTCCTAACTTAGGACTAGTCCTATCTCTTAGCATTGCCTAGGATTAATCCTAAGTTAGGAAGAGTTTGGTGAAATCGACCCCAGGAAGATACCGCAAGATACCAGTCACTATACCTCCTGATGTAATTGGAATCCTCCAAAACTTTTACTTGAAAGAACGGTAGGTCACAGAGAGTGCTAGGCCTGAAATTTGAGGTAAAAAAAAGAACCAAAACGTCATAATTATTTTAATAATGCCAAATTACTTTTTCTTGTTCAACCAGATCCAATCAGTTACTAAAAGGGGACTGAAAATATAAGTTTATTGAAATAACCAGGCTTACTGTCAACAGAAATGTCTGGACCTGAACGTAAACGGTCAAGCTATTTAAATACTAAAATTTTGCATCTGTGCATATATCAAAATAAGAAAGAAAAAAAACAAAAAAAAAACTGAGTATAGCGACCCAGTTGGGACAACTCAATGCAATAAAACAAGACACATAATACCCTAATAAAAAGAAAAAAGATGGCTAAATCAGTTTGGGTATGATCATCATACATCATGTACATAAAGCAAGAACAAATGATTAGTGAACTTCATTGGTGCACATAGTGCTTCATGCATTTTTGATGAAGGAAATGTTTTACTAACTCTTGACTAACAAATACTGAGTTTTGTCCTTTGCAAGAGACTTGGTGTTGTAATGAAAAAATTCAGCATGAACATACCACCAAGACATAACGAATAAAAAGCAGCCACATTATTGTATTCACAAGGAATGTTGGCCCTTATATTACTAAAGTATTGTTACGACATTACGCAACAATGAGTGCCACGCAGCGGCGACATTTCAGATTTTTTCCTGAATTTCCCAGAGCGAAAAAAACGACAACGGTTTTAATAATGGGCAGAAGTGAATGTGGCATCAATGGCACCGATCATCCTTCGTCTAACCATAGAGCAAGGAAAACGAACGTAACGTATAATCGACCTCAAATGTTTCCTTCCTGCTCGAATCAGTCAGGTTCACCAAAAGTATGAATCTGTTCATCGAAAATTGTCAAAACCTATAGGTACACTTCAGGTGAAAATTTAAATGTCTTTGAGTGGTTAAATTGAGGTGGAACGAAAGGGGGTTTTTATACTACGTTATTTGTCAAGAAATCTACTTACCACTCGAAAGCGGCCGGGTTCGCGGGTGACTTGGCTGCCAGGTTAAGGGCCAGGTTTTGGTGCCGCACGTGTACGTTGTTTTTGTTGCGCATGTTTTCGTATTTCATCAGCCGCGCTTTCGTACCTTGCGTTCGTTCATCCTCTTTCGAAAAAATTATGTGAAATAAATCACTTTTTGAAATACGAAGGAAATAAAAAATCGTACCCCCTTAGTATGATCACCGGACCGAAAAGGGGTCTTCTAAAAATTTGCAGCCCGATCCATATAGGCACCTGGGAGTTTTTCTTACACAAACAGACACCTTACTCGCATTAGTATATAGAAGATAGAAGATAGAAGATAGATAGATAGATAGATGTTGTCCATGTGCATTTACTATCAGAGGTACACTGCAATCAACATAAGTCAATATGAACACAGATAAAACATTCATAAATAGATAGGTTGCAGTATGACGTAAGTCGGCCATCTTTACAGGCAATTTGGAACACACAGTCCCGCGTTACGCGCGAGAACGGCGTGCAGCACGCGCACATTTCACAAAACTCATTGCATGATTGGTTAGTGAACGACGCGGCTGCGTTAATAATTTGAGCGCTTGACGCGCCTGCAAGCCAAAATGCTATTTGCCCGTAAAGATGGCGTCTACTGGGAACTATCTATACCTTGGACAGTTTATCTAATCTGATTGGTGGAGAGCACGTCACGTGGGGGTGTTTAAACGTGTGATATAAACACGGCTAGAAGTGTTTAAACACGGCTGGCTTCGCGTGTTGGGCGCGCAAGCTTGTTTACGCTAATTTACTTACGCGGAACGCAATATACATCTATTAGTATACCCGCGCGTAATCATGTCGACACGCGCGTGCACACAACCCAACGCGCTCAAAACAGAATTTTACAAAAGTTTTTGAAAATGTACAAACTTCGAAAATTCGCTAAACAAACAGATTGTCTTTTTACCACCGATTTTCCTTATTCTTTCACTTTTTAACAAATTGGCATTTATGAATGGGAATAAAAGAGTAGTGACGAGTTCTTAAACGGTCGTTTAAAACCTTGCAGGGTCGTGGCCGTGCGATAAAGGCCCTCGCCTTCGGCTCGAGCCTTTATCGCACGGCCACGACCCTGCCGGTTTTAAACGGCCGTTTAAGAACTCGTCACCACTCTTTTATTCCCTTATTCATAAATACCTTGGACAGTTTATCGATTCTGATTGGTGGAGAGCACGTCACGTGGGGGTGTTTAAACGTGTGATATAAACACGGCTAGAAGTGTTTAAACACGGCTGGCTTCGCGTGTTGGGCGCGCAAGCTTGTTTACGCACGCCAATTTACTTACGCGGAACGCAATATACAGCTATTAGTATACCCGCGCGTAATCTTGTCGACACGCGCGTGCACCCAACCCAAACTCGCTTAAAACAGAATTTTACAAAAGTTTTTGAAAATGTAACTTCGAAAATTCGCTAAACAAACAGATTGCCTTTTTACCACCAATTTTCCTTATTCTTTCACTTTTTAACAAATTGGCATTTATGAATGGGAATAAAAGAGTAGTGACTCGTTTTTAAACGGCCGTTTAAGAACTCGTCACTACTCTTTTATTCCCTTATTGTAAAGCGTATCAAATATCATGTGGTCTGTATACATTGAAAACGTTTTTCTTTTATAAAAATGATGGCAAATAATATTCTCGGGTCTTTGAAATTTTGGTTTGCAATTCCTTTAAGGTGAAACCCAGAACTTTGAGAATGCATTTGAAGGCTCGATTTTCAGTGGTCTTGGAATCGCTCTTTACTCTGGATTATTCTCGTACACGGGCTGGTAAGTATAATACTCTAGTTATTATTCTCGTACACGGGCTGGTAAGTATAATACTCTAGTTATTATTCTCGTACTCGGGCTGGATAATACTCTAGTCAAGCCCGTAACCACTTTTTTAATTTTTTTATTTATTTATTTTTATTATTTTATTTTTTTTTTTTAAGGGGGGGACGGACTTTTTGGGGGTATTTAAAGTGGGGTCATATTCAAAAGTTAAGATGCAAATGTTATTGAGTTAAATAGACATAATTAATGTTATTAATACCTGAATCAGCTAATGGAAAAGTAAATAATTTGTCTTTGATGAGTATCTTCATTCAAATCTGATAAATCTCAACAACACTCTATCACGTGTCCAACAAACTGTTGATTGTGTCATTATAAGGGACCCCTTTTCAGACTCTTCGTTTTCTAACAGTTTGTGAATTGTGCAATATTCATATACAGGGAAAGTCTCAATTTTGTGTCTGAGGAGGTGAAGAACCCAACCAGGTAGGCAATAATTGTATCATTTATAAAACTAAAGCCGTGTCTGAATTGACGGCTACGGCTACGGCAACGGCTACGGCTACGGATATGGCTACGACTACGGCTACGGCTACGGCTACAGCTACGGCTACGGCTACGGCTATGGCTACGGCTAGATTGCTGCGTCATGCGGTGAAGTACTGGACGATCTTAGCAACAGTCTTAGCCATAGATATAGCCGCCAATTCGGTAATTAGCCTCCTTACGTTATAAAATCTGTTGGTTCTTGTTTTTAGAAAAGTCCTTAACTTAGGTTAAGCCGACGTATAATGTTATGTTTTGTCTATACATCGTGAAACATGGAGGATCTTTCAGAGATTAAACAGTCATTCTAAATATAATTTTTCCCGCCAGAATTGTTGCTGTTCAAAGACAAACATTACAAACGAAGGGGAATTTTAGTTTATTTTATTCTGTTATCTCCAACCAACCGCCAAAAATCGCCAATTACAAATATAACATTTATAAACATTGCACTCTAAAACCAGTTTCCGGGTCAGCCTAACCCAGAAATGCGTCAGGCGCCCCTGGGACTCAAACTCCGGGTCAATTATGACCTGGATGTTTTTAACAAGTAAATAATGATACAGTGCTGTCATACAATAACTGCAGGAACCTACCACGTGCAATAATGATAAGTGTATCGTCTGTAACTGCGTTGTACATATTAACCAACATGGCGTACTTCACTGCAATGACGCCCCAAGAGCTTATGGCGTCCAATACGGTAGTAGTGGTAAGCTTCAAATCGTTTCAAAACAAACTGTTTTCATTCATTTATTCACAATCATAGTTATAATCATTTCAGCAAATAAAACGAATTTGTAATTTGAAACAAAACTTCACTTTTGATTTTCAATTTATTGGACGCTAAATCTACGAGCAGGCTAAAATTAGAATATCGGATTTTTTGAAAAAGCAAACTTTGGGGATGACATTTAATTTTGTTTAGAAAGTTTATCTGTCCATAATTTATTCGCAAGGAATTTGCTGCGGGTTTCGCCAAATGTACATCATCGTAGTTTTTGTTGAGCCTTGGTTTTTTGTAATAGATACCTGATGCTTATATTTTTGCCACGCTCGCTTTATTTTTTATTTCAGACGTTTGGTAACAAGCTATTGGGTCGTTTTGCAGTCATCATGCCGGTGTTCGTAGCACTGTCGACGTTTGGCTCCATTAATGGAAGTATAATAGTTTATTCAAGGTAGGATTGTACGACTGCTGATGATTTGCACTCATTTGACTCATTTCATTTGATTTCATTTCATTTATTTTGGTTGTGAAGCCGAGGACTTTCAGAAAAGCGAGCTTAATCACTGTACTAGTCAAGAACCCAATGGGGAGAAGACAAAGGAAGTTTTAGAAGTGGGAGGAAAATCCTATATATTTATTTCAGGGAAAACCCATGCCATCAGGTAGGGACTGAAACAACCCAATCCACGTAGTATCGTTAGCGTGAATCGAGCCGGGTTCCTAGACAGGGAAGGCCAACCCCACCACCCACAGTCATGTTTGATGGTTTAGACTCTCCTTCCGAGTCAAGATGGTCAATGACTCAGACCCCCCCCCCCCCCCCCCCCCCCCAATGAACACTGGACTCAATGTTAACCCAATTCACCTACTCCATCGATCCAAAACTACTTTTCACTCGGTTAGAGAAGCTTCCAAGTCCTTTTTAAGTTAATCTTTAGTAAATTACGTTTCAGAGTTGCCTACGTAGGGTCACGTGAGAAGCAGTTGCCATGTTTACTGTCTATGATACATGTTAAACATCTCACACCTCTGCCTTCCATTGCAATTACGGTAAGTGTCCACAAAATCAATTAATAAATGAACTAAGATTGTTTCACGATAAGTCTCTCATTTTTGAGTGTAGCGAAACCGATGCAAAAGTTAACACCAAAGCAGTTGTAGATTAGAAAAGATGAATTGTGTACAATTATGTGTTTGAAAGGTACTATTGTCGGTTTGCTTCACGTACTCCCAAGATGTACACAGCTTAATCAACTACTTCAGCTTCGCTGTGTGGACGCCAATAGGAGCTACCGTAGCTGGGATGGTATGGTTGAGATGGAAAGATCCTGACAGAGCACGTCCTTACAAGGTAAGTGCTATCTCTTGTAAACTATTCTTTTGTGCGTGCATTTTTTCCTAATGTAATAGCCGGTTTTTTTAAGGAGGCCGACAATTTAATTGAGTACAATGGATGACCTTTACAAAATTGTATACACGATATTGGCTTGCATAGACTTTTTCAAATTGTTCTGACGGCAAAAAGTCGGAATTCAGAATAAAGTAGGATTAATAACATCATCTTTTTCTATTCAAAGGTGCACATCATCATACCCATTCTCTTCGTGATTGCGGCCATATTTATTGTCGTCATGGCAACCATTGATGCCCCATTAGATACAGCAATAGGTGTTTGTATATCACTTACCGGAGTACCAGTGTATTTTCTTTTCGTTCATCCTAAGCACTTGTCAAGACGGATGGCCAGACTGGACTGTAAGTTACCAGTTTGTTGTATCCAAAACTATCGTATATGGATAGAGGTAGAGGATCGATGTTTGACCGTTTTCGCTCATCTTGGGGGTGGGCAGATTGGTTCACATGTCAGTTCGTTGGGACGCAGAAAGGTTGCTAGGCAACTTCAGTTCAGTTGATCTAGAGCTTAGAGCTCAGAGCAGCTTCATCCTTGTCTGGGCTCCAGTGTTACATTCAACAGTCGCAAGTTAGTTGATCTATTAATAAATCTAAAGGAATGTCTATCAGAGATTCACACTGGACACTATTGGTAATTACTCAAAATAATTGTTAGCATAAAAACTTACTTGGTAACGAGCAATGGAGAGCTGTTGATAGTATAAAACATTGTGAGAAACGACTCCCTCTGAAGTAACATAGTTTTTGAGAAAAGGGTAATTTCTCACTCAAATAATAAAAGACTTCAGTAAAGCCTTTTATTATAGGCATCTGAAAGCACTGTTTTTTCTTTCATTATTCTCTTGCAACTTCGATGACCAATTGAGTCCAAATTTTCACAGACTTGCCTCAATGCGCATGATCGGCGCGCAAAGGATTCTTGGTGAATCTGAGTCCAAGCAACACTGGCAACCATCATTGCGTGCCGGTTTCCCAAGATGAATGGTGGTATATTTTTTAAATGACGCTAATTGTGCATAATTATTGCAATTTTAATGTTATTTCAGGTACTATTACGAGATGGTTTCAGAAAGCATTACTGGTAATTGAGGAGGAGAAGGGGTGATACTGATAGCTGGTTATCTCTCTTGTGAACCAAACGTACTACATGCTGATGGTTAAGTTATACATTATTTTGACATGACGGTTTTTTCTAAAGCTACATGACAATCCTATTGAGAGTCATTATAGTGTCTCATCTTCTGTTTTTATTTGTTTTACGAGTAATTGCATTGTTAGGGTTTCTAACGCGTGTGTCCAGAAGGGAAAATCATTACAAAACGTCTTTCCCAAGATATGTATCAAATACAAAAGGCCTAACGATGTGATTAAAAACAAATAATATAGCATTCATCCTCTGAGTTATTTTTGTTTTCTTCATTCAACATAAGTTTTAAGGATAGATCTGAAAGTTTAAACAAAATCCTTCCGTAGCCAACATCCTCTGGATATTTTTAATTATTTTTTTCTTTTTTTTCTTATGGTTTCAATAAAGCCGCGATCGCAATATTTTTCGTCAGTTGACGGACAGGAACATTTGCGTAAGTAATTCTGGGGCAACTAACATCTCAAATTTACAGATAAGCTAATTAATATGTTTTTTATTTAATTATTAAATTACTGAAGTAGTTACTAACGTAAACAAAAATACAGTAAAATAAATCATTTGCGAAAGGCCTGTTTATAGTGTAAACGATTAGTTTATTTACAACATTAATATTACCACCCATAAAATAGACTCGTCCACCAGGCAGTCTCAATGGCTACATGCTCGAGTGTAAGTGTTCACTACACACGCAAGTGTGGACCTGAGAACACAAAAAGGCCACATAATGTAGGGACTTGAAACACTATGTTGACTTAAACACGTCCACACAGTGTTTTTACAGTGTTGAAGAATAGGATTTCCCTAAAGTAATATCCACAGAGTGACTGTGGGATGGAGACAACCTTGAGAAGATCATTGTGCAAGGATGTGTTGAAGGTAGTCGCTCACGTGGCCGTCAAAAACTTCGTTGGACAGACGGAATTAAAGAACTCACAGGCTTATCAATAAATGATGCATATCGATCTTCACTGGATAGGCAGAAGTGGAACTCCATCATAATTAGGGTCACAAAGGGTCAGTCATGACTCATAGGACGACGACGACTGATAATCCAGTAGGCTCACGGAAAGGTCCTTGTGGGGTCTTTTGCTCAACAGAACAATGGACCCCACAATGTGTTTCTTTGTTCAACTTAGACCCCTAGAGGAATTCCACCAGTTGAAGTTCAGTATTCCACTTGTTTGTTTTTTTTTTTTTGATTGGCATAGTGTTTTGAATGGTAGCAATAACACATAATGAATGCTATTGACTATAAGTTTGAGCCGCTAGAGGGATTACCCTACCAAGTACCAAGCTAATTAGGAACTGAATTGGCCGCTGCTGCCAACTAGCATCGGTTTATTGCAATGCAAAAACAACCTCTACACAAGGGGTTTAACGATAACGAAGTGACCCAAACTAATACTAGTAATAGTAAATTTGACTTTTACTGCTGACTTGAACTTGATCTTCATAATTCTATGACAATTTAGGCAATAAACTAAGAACATCAATAACGTATAACATAGGTCAAAAGTCACAAAGCCAATTTAAAGCCAAGTTTGATTCTACTAAAAAAAAAAATTATCGCAAAATCTTTTGAAAGGGAGACATCGTTTGTGACGCCGTTGGCAGCAGACACACCATGTTTAAGGTTGTACGTAGTCTTGGCCCAAGACGTCAGTGATCGATAATGGATAGTGTACTGCGCTCCGTTACAACTCGTTACAGCGCGCCCTCAGCGCAGTACACTATCCATTATCGATCACTGACGTCTTGGGCCAAGACTAGGTTGTACGCTGCTCAGGATTTGGGCAAAGTTTGGGCACCGGCTCTGGCTTGATCTCCGTTATAAAAAAGCAAAATACAATACATGGTTCTTCTTCATCAAACGGAGCCCAGAGCTCATATCACGTTAGGAGTGTACTATCAGTGTTCAAACCAAGTATAAACTGCTCACAAGCCCCGTGCAGTTTCTCTACGCAATGCAAACAAAATTATGTTCGTGCTGGAGTGAAGTTATTTGCATCAAAATCATTACTAATTTATCATCGTCTTAAATTTAAAAATTCAAATCTAAAGAATCACATACAACAGTATTGTGAAGTGTTTTGTGCAGTTATACTTTGTCAGAACGCCAGAAGTACAGAATCACAAAGGATTTTAGTCTGTTACGTAACTATGTGCTCAACACAATACTTTAAATATGTTTAGGCCTAATATTCTTCTGTTTTCTTGTCGGATCTGTGTGATCATTGCAAGGTTCTAATCGCGTACCAGTATATTCATTTCCCCAAAAATCCCTCCGCATTTCATCCATGCTCCTTCGTTCAAGGAAGTGATCATCAGGCATTTTCAGCGTTAACGATAGCGGCCCATGCATGAGTTTATGTCATATAGATCAAAGGTCATCCTCCACACGTTATAGACCATTGATGGACAATTAGAGATAATTTGTTAAAAAGCCCCTTGCATTGGCCGCCATCTTTGATGACAGTGGAAACGTGCCCGCGTGTACGCGCTGCGAACGACTCTCACCCAATGATAGCTCTTCACACCACGCGTGCACGTTTCAACAGCGATGGCGCATCATGGCGGCCAATAAACGGGAAAGCTATCCATAAACCCAAGGTTCCATGTTCAACTAAGCGCACAATTTGTGCGGTCTACATGAAGCAATTAGCGTTCAGTTTGTTTGGGATTGGTGGTTGTCATGCAGATGAATGGATCCTTGATTTTCTCTTGTTCACATTCCTGGGGAGACGTAGCGGTGCAATCGTCTTGTCCGTAGTTATGCTGTCCATAGTCACTCTCCGTCCACACTGACAACACTTTCAGACAAAATGAGGGGCAGCTTTTAGTTAATATGAAATAAATCTTAAAAACCAAGTACGAATTTTAATGTGGCTAGCTCAGTCGAATCCTTTTGACAACGCAAGTGGCAGCAAGCGAACATGTTCAAAACTGCGTAAATATTTCCTCCATTGCAGTAAGATAAGTATTAACAATGGACTTTGGAATGAGCATCTGTATTTATAAAATGTTACAAGAAAAAGACAAACCTGGTTTATTCAAATCACTGACACTGGTCCTGACTGTCTTCCCTGTTACGGTATAAAAAGAACAAAATAAGTCATTGAGAGCGTAGACCATAGAGAAGTTCCGTGATATTCGAGATAATAATGACCTGTTTGGTTACACATCAAAGGCGTTGATGGGCTGACGTATACGCATGCTCATTGGACCATTTCCCCACACCCTAACCCTCTTTAACCTCTTCCTGTTTTCGAAAGATCCAAACTCTATCAATAATAATTGTAGCTCCGTGGGGTTAATCCATTGGAAATCACTGTAGTCATTATTTGCCTTATTAAGACTGCTGTCACCAAGCGTCCATGTAAGTCCAAACCGAATCAGGCATAAACAAATGACATTCCTAGTTGTGCGCATAGCATCTCGTAAATGATTAACGTAAGAATAAACTGCCTACAACAAAGCCACGTCTATACCAAAATGGTGGGATTTTGTTGGAAACAGTTTTTTCAATAAAAAAAAAAGCACCGTACCTTCATAGATAATCGTAGTTGCATTGTTGAGTCCAGCCTGAGCTTTGCATGCTATGGCCATAGGACTGACTTGACTGAAACTCATCACCAATGTAGAGCGAACTACACACGTAGATACAACCACTGATTGGATCGTGTAGCCATCTCCTGAAGCGTGTAAATTATCCCAACTATCGGTTTGTTTGTGATACATACTCCACGTAATGATCGGCACAGATGAGTCGCTAGCCGTGCACTCGTACTCGAGATCGCTCTTCATAATCAGACTGCGCACTCGTGAATCCCACTCTGTTTAAATAGAGGGGATAATAAATACAAATCAACACAAAAACAAAAGCCTATTAACGTTTACAGGAACATAAGACAAACATCAAGAGAATTTTTTTTAGCAGTGATGGGTTTACAAAAAGCGCGTGACTATTCACAGACTTTTAAATTACTGCAATGTTTGAATTTCACTAAAGCCTAATTGACCCTTCAGATGAAACTTTCAATACAAACCGTATACTTACTGAGGGATCCACAGGCGTGTATCGTCCTGATATCTTGTAGTCTAAGGAGATGATCAAATACCATGAGATTACTGTAAGCTGCACTCCCACTCCACACACTTGATAAGTATTCTTAGTCACACGTGTTGCTCATGCCTAGGTACAACTGTGTGCATACATCTGCGTTTATAATTAACACTCTCCGCTATGGTATAAGTAAAGTCCGATACATCATTATACAGAATCGACCCGCCGCAAACGCGAACGTCGACCGATAGGGTGCGCAGCTCGACCGATTGTGATCAATTGTTTTTCCTATGCCAACAATTGCATCCTCTTCGTAAGTAAGAAAAAACAAATGTAGTTAGTGTTTTAATGTATAATGATTGCAAATTAAACTTGGAAATTTACTTGTTCTTGAAGTGTGCTGCACAAACTCAGAATTTCATACCGCTTTTTGCCCGACACTCACAAATTTGTCCTTATCATAATTTTCACCATTGTTATAATCAACGTTCAACTTTCTTTCGCTATTTCACTGTTCGAGAGAAGGACTTGCTTGCTGATCTTTAAGTTGCACTGCCCCATTTTTGCCTGAAGTAGTAATATTTGTTTGAAGATTTATTTTAAGTCTGAACGAATTTTGACAGGTAACTGTTTCAAAACGAAAAATATAGGCCTACACAAACTATGCCCCGGAATGCACAACAATACACGTATAAACATGTTGTTTGTACATGGCTCGTGGGCAGAGCGTTACATTAATATCAAAGCGGGTAATGAGTGCCTCATTCCTTGGCAATCCTGTCACAACAGTCATAGTTGCTTACTCTCCAACGAACACGAGCAACATTGAAGACACAGACGAATTCTATGAAGATCTAAGAAGAGAAACCAAGAACGTACCTGCACATAACTTCTTAGTGACTCTTGGTGATTTTCAACGCACGTCTAGGAAAGGAATATGTCGCATATCCATTCCATGACGAAACTAACCGAAATGGAGGGTATCTGGTTGACCTGATGCAGGAACAAGAGCTGCTTGCGGCTAACACACTATTCTCTAAACGCCCTGGCAAAAGGTGGACACATCTCAGCCCCTCAGGCACCAGGTATCAGCTCGACTACATCCTGATAAGAAGAAAATGGAGAAATAGTGCCATGAATGCTGAAGCATATACAGCAGCTTTTCAAGTGTAGGCTCTGACCACAGGATTGTATCTATGAAAGTTAGACTCAGTCTTAGATCTCCACCGTCACCATGTGGAAGGAAGCCGAAATACGACTGGAAAGCCTTCTCAAGTAACACTGAACTCCAGCAAAGATATACTGTGGAGGTAAAAAACAGGTTCCAAATACTTGATGATGATGAATGCCCTACCACAAGATATGAGCGCTTTATCCATGCAAACAATGCAGCTAAGGAAACATAATGTTCCTTTGCAGAAGAAAGGAAAACAACAACAACAATATTCCAAACATCCTGAAATCACGGAAGCCCGGGATCAAATGGAAAACGCTTAGATCTTCGTTAATGACCTGAGCGATGACAGCAGGGAGCTCTTAAAGGTGGCAAAGACAAAACTTTACAATACCTACGACAAAGTAAGGGATCAAGACATAAGGGAGAAAATTAAAGGAGTGGAAGC
This sequence comes from Leptasterias polaris, assembly GCA_037783415.1. Lineage (NCBI taxonomy): Eukaryota > Metazoa > Echinodermata > Asteroidea > Forcipulatida > Asteriidae > Leptasterias > Leptasterias polaris. The sequence continues at coordinate 1,693,179 of JAZGTN010000146.1, read as the reverse complement.
TGCACATGCCAATCAAAAGCTCAGCAAATCATGGTGCATTATCAATGAAGTTGCTGGCAGAAGGAGGAATCAACTTGGGAAACTTGAGGGTGACACAATCGAAGACTAGAGGATCAAGGCTTGGTACATACATTTTAGCCAACTGCTAGGAACTCCCCTATTGTGGAGGGGGCTGACAATGAAATATCAATGGTGCTTGACAATCTCAATATTGAAGATGGGCCCTTTGGCATCTCAGAGTATGAGAAAGCTAAAGAATCTCTCAAACTTGGCAAAAGTTGTGGACCGGATGGAATAACTCCTGAAGTAGTTAAGCTTTGCAACATGGACAGCGACATACTGGACATGTGCAATCGGGCACATATGGGCGGGCAGAAACCAGAGCAGTGGTCCTTATCGAACATTATCGCCTATTCCTAAATCAGGGGATTTACGTAAAACAGACAACTACAGGGGAATAAGTCTGTCATCAGTCATTGCTAAACTTTACAACAGAATGCGATCCTCAATCGAATCAGACCTGCTATTGACCCATATCTTAGAGAGAACCAGAACGGCTTTAGAGAAAATAGGTCAACGGTAGCTCAAGTGTTAGCTCTAAGAAGGATCATTGAAGGAGTGAAGAAAAAGAAACTACCAGCAGTCATAACATTCAGATTTCAAGAAGGCATTTGACTCCATACACCGGGAGAAAATGATGAAAATACTAGCTGCTTACGGGGTACCACTGCGGCTTGTCCAATCCATTAACGACATGTACGTGACACTAACACCAGGGCCAAGGTAGTGTCTCTGACGGTGAAACAGAGGAGTTTGAAATATCTGCAGGTGTGCTTCAGGGTACGCTAGCACCCGTTCGTCATCATCCTAGACTATGCTATGAGACAGGCTGTCAGCGGCAAGGATGGGGAGCTTGGATTCATAATCAACCCCAGACAAAGCAGGAGAGTAGGACCTACTTTGTAATACTCACAGACCTCGACTTTGCAGATGACATTGCCCTACTCACAGAACAATCAGTCAAGCACAAGACCCAGGTAGCAAGCCCATATGGGCCCCATATGGGCCCCATATGGGCCAGAATATGGGCCCCATGTGGGGATAACCCATATGGGGCCCTGTGGATCCTGCACCCGGGATTCATATGGGGCCCATATGGGATGGCCCATAACCCATATGGGTCCCATATGGGGCCCACATGGGCCAACATATGGGGCCCATATGGGTCCCATATGGGTTGGCCCAGATAACCCGTCTGGGATACATCTGGGGCCCATCTGGGTTATCCCATATGGGCATTACCTGGGATTCGTATGGGCATTCTGGGCCAAAATGAGGGTCCCATGTGGGTAGCGTACATATGGGGCCCATGTGGGGCCCATATGGGCCAGCCCAGATAGCCTTATAATATATTCAAGTAATTATTTAATGTTAATGATAAGTCTATAATTATATGAACGATTACATTACATGTATACTAATCTACAATACCACTAAATACAAACTATATTACTCATTTATAATATGGTGTATAAGTATATACCTTTACCTACTGGGCATGTATTATATATATAGTCCACAAACTGAAGACCTAATGTGTAGGCTAGTCATCGTGTCCTACAGTCGCACCAATGATGTATAAAGTGAACGGCAGATCATGCGCTATGTTTTGTACCACAGCGAGGTGAAACCATTCATTAAGTGGTATCTTAGAGCTGCTGAATCTCTTGAAATGATAGTTTGATGCTGTACGTATTATCCATGAGAAAAGATTCACTGAGCTGGTGTAAAAGAAAGATACACCCCTTGCAAAACCTCGCTACTAACATAAAAACGAGTCCCAGTGAAGCCTGATGACGAATCTATCTTGAGTCATAAAGACCACGTCATAGATTCACAGAGACCCGGGTCAGAGATGCAGGTATGTCTGAAATCACCAAGATCCAGGTACGATCCTACTTGGGCATTCACTGCCCATGCGTGATCGATTACGTCAGGAGCAGGAATCATCTTCATAAGACATGGGTTACCAGCGATTTCATACTCATTGCTACTGCTGACTGCCCAGGTAGCAAGCACATATGGGGCCCATATGGGAAATATCTGGGCCATATGACCTGGGCCTACCCATATGGTACCCATATGGGGCCCTTATGGGTGTGGGTTATGGGGAATATTCCCATATGGGTCCCATATGGGAAAAACATGGGCTAGCCCATATGGGCAAAATATGCAGTGTCCCATATGGGTATCATATGGGGAAAACATGGGCTAGCCCATATGGGCAGAATATGCAAGGGCCCATATGGGTATCATAATGGGGAAAATGTGGGAAATCCCATATGGGCAGAATATGAAGTCGCCCATATGGGTATCATATGGGGAAAACATGGGCTAGCCCATATGGGCAAAATATGCATTGTCCCATATGGGTATCATATGGGGAAAACATGGGCTTTCCCATATGGGAAGAATATGCAGTGGCCCATATGGGTATCATATGGAGAAAACATGGGCTAGCCCATATGGGCAAAATATGCAGTGTCCCATATGGGTATCATAATATGGGGAAAACAAGGGATTGCCCCATATGGGCAGAATATGAATTGGCCCATATGGGTATCAGATGGGGAAAACGTGGACAACCCCATATGGGCAGAATATGAAGGGGCCAATATGGGTATCATGTGGGGAAAACATGGGCTAGCCCATATGGGCAAAATATGCATTGTCCCGTGTGGTTATCATATTGGATGGGCATTCTCATATGGGCTGAAGATTAAAAAGACCAAATATGGAAAAATATGGACAATCCCATACGGGCACAGGAAGGCTCATATGAGTTGTATTAAAAAGACCTGGGCAAAGATAATTCAAAGAAAGACCTCGGCCATTACGGGGTTAATATTATAGTTTAGAATAGAATTGTCTAGTTTAGCAAGCCAAAGGGTTTATGACCCTTCCAATGGATTTTGTAATTTCCTCCGGACACCCCTGGATGAAACATTTATGGAAAGGACCACATCAGAATAGGAATTACCTTTAAGCAAAAATCCCTTGTGAGCAGTGATATGAAAAGGTTCATTTGGTTATCCTATAAGCACGACCTAAGCAAACTTTAGGGTTAGAATAATATGCAAAGACCCATATGGGTACGATATGGGTAAGACCTGGGCAAACCCATATTGGCAATATGCAAATGTATGGGACAGGGCATTGAAGTAGTGTGTTTTTGATAAATTTTTTAAACAATTTAGTGAAATTTAGCTCTGTAAAGTTGTTTTTGTACTTTTTTGTAAGATATTCGTCTATAAGAAAAATACATACATAAAATTTACAATTAGACGCTTTCATTTAAAACAAGCTAATTCAAATAATGACATTTTTAATTAAACAACTGGTAACCATGACTGTAGGTCTTCAGTTTGTGGACTATATATATAATACATGCCAAGTAGGGAAAGGTATATACTTATACGCCATATTATAAATGAGTAATATAGTTTGTATTTAGTGGTATTGCAGATACATGTAATCGTTCATATAATTAGACTTATCATTAACATTAAATAATTACTTGAATATATTATAAGGCTCTCTGGGCCCCACATGGGCCCCATATGTACGCCACCCACATGGGACCCTCATTTTGGCCCAGAATGCCCATACGAATCCCTGGTAATGCCCATATGGGCCCCAGATGTATCCCAGACGGGTTATCTGGGCCGACCCATATGGGACCCATATGGGCCCCATTTGGGCCCCATATGTTGGCCCATGTAGGCCCCATATGGGACCCATATGGGTTCTGGGCCATCCCATATGGGCCCCATATGAATCCCGGGTGCAGGATACACAGGGCCCCATATGGGTTATCCCCACATGGGGCCTATATTCTGGCCCATATGGGACCCATTTGGGACCCATATGGGCTTGCTACCTGGGTGCAGTTTCCTTGCTTGGTGTTGAGTCCAAGGCACAGTGCAGAATAGGATGTAAGTGTTGGCTTGCTGGTTGGTAATCTGTCAGTAAGGTAAAAAAAAATTAACTTAGTGTAAGACATCAAACCAAAAGGGCACCAGGGAGAGTGGTCTGACACACAGGACCAGTGGGGTCGTATAAACAATGAAACAATGCTTCATTCGAGGGTTCTCATTGAGCAGACTTATATGCGTTGTTTTTCTGTTGTTGTTTTTTTTTATTTGTTTTTGTTACTTTGTTTGTTGCTATAGTCAGGCTAAAACTGCTCATATCATGACATTTTGGTTAAGGTTAATCATTTTAAAATACCTTGACAAACAAAGCAAATTCGATTTAATTAAATAACATAATGACAATACTAAAACTATAGGCCTACGTTGTTGAAATGAACCCTTCCACAAAAAACAACAACCGGCCGATACGTGTTTTTTTTAAAGGTAAACAAAGAGAAACTTTGGTGAACGTCAGGTAAATTCATCGTTCTCGGAAATGTGCGCGTGGTACTACGTGAACATTGGAAAATCAATTGGCATGTGTGCTGCCACCTAGCGTTCAAAAGTCTCCCAATGGTTGCTAAGGACGTCCTATACTTCAACGCATGATGACGCGGAAATCTAGGCGTAGCCGTAGCTGTAGCCGTTAATTCGGACACGGCCATAAGTAGGGTTAGAGGCGTGTGTCTCATGAAAAGGTCAAAACAAGTTTACCGATGCCAGCAGAGATAGACCTATATATGTAATTGTATAATAAGTAACTTTAGTTCTCTGGTGGCGGGACAGACGTTTTCCCATACTGTGGTTTGGGCACTGGCCTGGTGACCAGTCTGTTTTCTTTATCTTGTTCTTCCATTCTGTGCAACATTATAGTTATGCGCTTTTGATCATTTGTATGTGAGAGGCGCAATTATTAACAGCAGCAACAGCAACAGCAGTATAGCAACAGTCTTGATTGATGTTGATGCTTTTCACGTGGCACAGTATATGCTATACTGTTCGTTTTGCTGCAATAAGGTGTGCCACCTGGAGTTTGCCCCGGAAAGGTCGTTTCACATTATCAACCACATTCAGTTCATCACAGCACATTTCGTGCTTAGAATGAATCGTTCCTATAAATGTACTCGGGACCGCAGACAAAATTAGAATTAATCACGCTTCCTTTGCAACACATTAACTCGACCCGGAGTATCATCAAACAGCTTTATTCTCAAAAGTCGTGCGTGGGGTGTCACCCCGTGTCAAAGTTGCCTCGCGGAGCAAGCTGACATTCAGTTGGTCCTGAGTGGTTTTGTTCAAAATTCAATTTTGATTACGCCCATCTTTTATTACTGATGGCCATAGGTCGGTCGATCTGCACCATGGTCCGACACGAATGAGCGTTGTGGGATCGGTAAATCATGACGCGATGAGTTCATTACACTGCCACCAGTCAAACACCTATAATTTAATTAATAATTAACACTCTCCGCTATGGTATAAGTAAAGTCCGATACATCATTATACAGAATCGACCCGCCGCAAACGCGAACGTCGACCGATAGGGTGCGCAGCTCGACCGATTGTGATCAATTGTTTTTCCTATGCCAACAATTGCATCCTCTTCGTAAGTAAGAAAAAACAAATGTAGTTAGTGTTTTAATGTATAATGATTGCAAATTAAACTTGGAAATTTACTTGTTCTTGAAGTGTGCTGCACAAACTCAGAATTTCATACCGCTTTTTGCCCGACACTCACAAATTTGTCCTTATCATAATTTTCACCATTGTTATAATCAACGTTCAACTTTCTTTCGCTATTTCACTGTTCGAGAGAAGGACTTGCTTGCTGATCTTTAAGTTGCACTGCCCCATTTTTGCCTGAAGTAGTAATATTTGTTTGAAGATTTATTTTAAGTCTGAACGAATTTTGACAGGTAACTGTTTCAAAACGAAAAATATAGGCCTACACAAACTATGCCCCGGAATGCACAACAATACACGTATAAACATGTTGTTTGTACATGGCTCGTGGGCAGAGCGTTACATTAATATCAAAGCGGGTAATGAGTGCCTCATTCCTTGGCAATCCTGTCACAACAGTCATAGTTGCTTACTCTCCAACGAACACGAGCAACATTGAAGACACAGACGAATTCTATGAAGATCTAAGAAGAGAAACCAAGAACGTACCTGCACATAACTTCTTAGTGACTCTTGGTGATTTTCAACGCACGTCTAGGAAAGGAATATGTCGCATATCCATTCCATGACGAAACTAACCGAAATGGAGGGTATCTGGTTGACCTGATGCAGGAACAAGAGCTGCTTGCGGCTAACACACTATTCTCTAAACGCCCTGGCAAAAGGTGGACACATCTCAGCCCCTCAGGCACCAGGTATCAGCTCGACTACATCCTGATAAGAAGAAAATGGAGAAATAGTGCCATGAATGCTGAAGCATATACAGCAGCTTTTCAAGTGTAGGCTCTGACCACAGGATTGTATCTATGAAAGTTAGACTCAGTCTTAGATCTCCACCGTCACCATGTGGAAGGAAGCCGAAATACGACTGGAAAGCCTTCTCAAGTAACACTGAACTCCAGCAAAGATATACTGTGGAGGTAAAAAACAGGTTCCAAATACTTGATGATGATGAATGCCCTACCACAAGATATGAGCGCTTTATCCATGCAAACAATGCAGCTAAGGAAACATAATGTTCCTTTGCAGAAGAAAGGAAAACAACAACAACAATATTCCAAACATCCTGAAATCACGGAAGCCCGGGATCAAATGGAAAACGCTTAGATCTTCGTTAATGACCTGAGCGATGACAGCAGGGAGCTCTTAAAGGTGGCAAAGACAAAACTCTACAATACCTACGACAAAGTAAGGGATCAAGACATAAGGGAGAAAATTAAAGGAGTGGAAGCTGCACATGCCAATCAAAAGCTCAGCAAATCATGGTGCATTATCAATGAAGTTGCTGGCAGAAGGAGGAATCAACTTGGGAAACTTGAGGGTGACACAATCGAAGACTAGAGGATCAAGGCTTGGTACATACATTTTAGCCAACTGCTAGGAACTCCCCTATTGTGGAGGGGGCTGACAATGAAATATCAATGGTGCTTGACAATCTCAATATTGAAGATGGGCCCTTTGGCATCTCAGAGTATGAGAAAGCTAAAGAATCTCTCAAACTTGGCAAAAGTTGTGGACCGGATGGAATAACTCCTGAAGTAGTTAAGCTTTGCAACATGGACAGCGACATACTGGACATGTGCAATCGGGCACATATGGGCGGGCAGAAACCAGAGCAGTGGTCCTTATCGAACATTATCGCCTATTCCTAAATCAGGGGATTTACGTAAAACAGACAACTACAGGGGAATAAGTCTGTCATCAGTCATTGCTAAACTTTACAACAGAATGCGATCCTCAATCGAATCAGACCTGCTATTGACCCATATCTTAGAGAGAACCAGAACGGCTTTAGAGAAAATAGGTCAACGGTAGCTCAAGTGTTAGCTCTAAGAAGGATCATTGAAGGAGTGAAGAAAAAGAAACTACCAGCAGTCATAACATTCAGATTTCAAGAAGGCATTTGACTCCATACACCGGGAGAAAATGATGAAAATACTAGCTGCTTACGGGGTACCACTGCGGCTTGTCCAATCCATTAACGACATGTACGTGACACTAACACCAGGGCCAAGGTAGTGTCTCTGACGGTGAAACAGAGGAGTTTGAAATATCTGCAGGTGTGCTTCAGGGTACGCTAGCACCCGTTCGTCATCATCCTAGACTATGCTATGAGACAGGCTGTCAGCGGCAAGGATGGGGAGCTTGGATTCATAATCAACCCCAGACAAAGCAGGAGAGTAGGACCTACTTTGTAATACTCACAGACCTCGACTTTGCAGATGACATTGCCCTACTCACAGAACAATCAGTCAAGCACAAGACCCAGGTAGCAAGCCCATATGGGCCCCATATGGGCCCCATATGGGCCAGAATATGGGCCCCATGTGGGGATAACCCATATGGGGCCCTGTGGATCCTGCACCCGGGATTCATATGGGGCCCATATGGGATGGCCCATAACCCATATGGGTCCCATATGGGGCCCACATGGGCCAACATATGGGGCCCATATGGGTCCCATATGGGTTGGCCCAGATAACCCGTCTGGGATACATCTGGGGCCCATCTGGGTTATCCCATATGGGCATTACCTGGGATTCGTATGGGCATTCTGGGCCAAAATGAGGGTCCCATGTGGGTAGCGTACATATGGGGCCCATGTGGGGCCCATATGGGCCAGCCCAGATAGCCTTATAATATATTCAAGTAATTATTTAATGTTAATGATAAGTCTATAATTATATGAACGATTACATTACATGTATACTAATCTACAATACCACTAAATACAAACTATATTACTCATTTATAATATGGTGTATAAGTATATACCTTTACCTACTGGGCATGTATTATATATATAGTCCACAAACTGAAGACCTACAGTCATGGTTACCAGTTTTTTAATTAAAAATGTCATTATTTGAATTAGCTTGTTTTAAATGAAAGCGTCTAATTGTAAATTTTATGTATGTATTTTTCTTATAGACGAATATCTTACAAAAAAGTACAAAAACAACTTTACAGAGCTAAATTTCACTAAATTGTTTTTAAAAATTATTAAAAACACACTACTTCAATGCCCTGTCCCATAAATTTGCATATTGCCAATATGGGTTTGCCCAGGTCTTACCCATATCGTACCCATATGTGTCTTTGCATATTCTAACCCCAAAGTTTGCTTAGGTCGTGCTTATAGGATAACCAAATGAACCTTTTCATATCAATGCACACAAGGGATTGCTTAAAGGTAATTCCTATTCTTATGTGGGCCTTTCCATATATGTTTCATCCAAGTTTTTTCCGGAGAAATTTAACAAAATCCATTGGAAGGGTCATAAACCCTTGGGCTTGCTAAACTAGACAATTATATTCTAAACTATAATATTAACCCCGTAATGGCCGAGGTCTTTCTTTGTATTATCTTTGCCCAGGTCTTTTTAATACCACCCATATGAGCCTTCCTGCCCATATGGGATTGTCCATATTATTTTTCCACTATTTGGTCTTTTGAATCTTAGCCCATATGGGAATTAAATGCCCATGTTTTCCCATATGATAACCACACGGGACAATGCATATTTTGCCCATATGGGCTAGCCCATGTTTTCCCCATATGATACCCATATGGGCCACTTCATATTCTGCCCATATGGAATTGCCCACATCTTCCCCATATGATACCCATATGGGCCGTTGCATATTCTGCCCATATGGGCTAGCCCATGTTTTCCCCATATGGCCCACTTCATATTCTGCCCATATGGGATTGCCCACATTTTCCCCATATGATACCCATATGGGGGCCTTGCATATTCTTCCCATATGGGCTAGCCCATGTTTTCCCCATATGATACCCATATGGGACAATGCATATTTTGCCCATATGGGCTAGCCCACGTTTTCCCCATATGATACCCATATGGGCCACTGCATATTCTGCCCATATGGGATTGCCCATGTTCTCCCCATATGATACCCATATGGGACACTGCATATTTTGCCCATATGGGCTAGCCCATGTTTTTCCCATATGGGCCCCATATGGGAATATTCCCCATAACCCACACCCATAAGGGCCCCATATGGGTACCATATGGGTTGGCCCAGGTCCATACACACACATATGGCCCAGATATTTCCCATATGGGCCCCATATGGGCTTGCTACCTGGGGAGCTTCTTAACAGGGTGGAGACTAATGTCAAAAAGTGGGTCTGCAGTTGAACATCAAGAAGACAAAGTATATGACATACAATACAGATAATGAGGGTACATGCCTCAAAGCAATCAATGGGGACAAACTTGAAAGACAGGCCGACTTCAAATATCTAGGGTCATGGATTGACCATTACGGAAACGAGCCCAATCTAATGTCACGCTCTCCAACCTCACTTTAAGAGGCTCAGCTGTCAAGGCAGAAGGGGATGTTTTACGACTAGTGGTCAGGGCTTGATAGGTTTGGGTGGCCTTTGCCCTAACGCAAGCACACTCATGGGATTTAATTGGCCGAGGTCAGTGAATTGAGTCTGTAGGCAGTGGGTACTATATGCAGACAGGCAATTGGTATATGCACTGTACTGTGATTTAGGAAATTATTTACCAGCCTTTGTTTGCATGTGTAGCATAAAGAACACTCACATACATTGTATAGTCAGACTAATTCAAAACAATTGCAATTTAGTTCATATCAAAGCTGTATGTATATAGATAATAGGTATATGGTTTATTAAAAACTGTCCTCGTAACGCAAAGGCTGAATGTCAACAATTTTACATTTAAAACAATAAGTTGGTGGATCTAGATGAGGCAGGCAACACTAACGGAGAAGTTGATCAATATCAGCTTGATCTTGCAGAACTTCGTGCAGGCCCGTGTACAAAAAGACAACACGTTGCAGGTAAGGTATATGTGTGTGTTCTTCATAATGCATAGTACTTTGTGTACTGCTAATGCAACTTTCCATATCATGTCCATGCATCTTTATAAAAACAACTTTACATTAAACTATATTCGCCCGTTCTTTGTCAATGTATTGAAATATCGATCAACAATTGTGATGTTTTCTATACAAACTTTGAAAGATACTATCAGCTCGAATTTCATACAACGTGATGAATAACCCTTTAAAGGCACTTGACACGTTTGGTAATTGTCAAAGACCAGTATTCTCACTTGGTGCATCCCAACATATGCATAAAATAGCATACCTGTATAAAAAAATTGGGCTTAATAGGTCATCGAAGTTGCAAGAAAACAATGAAAGAAAAAACACCCTTGTTGCACAAATGTTTATGCTTTCAGATGCCTAAAAAAGACTTCAGACCTGAAGTCTTTTAATATTTTAGTGAGAAATAATTGCTCTTTCTCAAAAACTACGTTACTTCAGAGGGAGTCATTTCTCACAATGTTTTATACTATCAACAGCTCTCCGCTGCTCGTTACCAAGTAAGTTTTTATGCTAATATATATTTGGAGTAATTACCAAACATGTCCAGTGCCTTTAATATAAATCAAATTTGTGGGTAAATTATAAACAATAACATTATCCACGCCAATCTAAGCCGAAGTTTTATTTTCATATCAAGTTTGTTTTCAAAAGAAGACTTCACAACATTGTGAAGTGGGACGTTTAGACCCCTTTAGAAACTCCATACCAGTTAACGCTGAACTTCCATTTTCAGTTAATGAATTTTGATCGATTAATATACTTGTTGCAGCAAGGACCCAAGTTCATTTGCTATGTTGAAGCGAAAATTACCGACGCGATCCTTTTCAAGAAAAAACACAGTAGAATTAACAGAGGACCACTAAAGTGGTCGAAAACTGTCTTTGTATCATTAAAGCAACACCACCCACTGATAAGTAAATACAATTACTATGTCATAACGGTTACATTTAATTTCATTATTTGCTGCTCCTCAACCTTGTTTCGTTCTATGCTATCCTTCACAAGCACTGCCCCCTATTAGGGGCGGCATAAAAACCTGGTCACTTATCCTTATCATGTCCAAGTACATACGTACCCCCTATTAGGGGGGGGGGGCGGCATAAAAACCTGGTCACTTATCAATACCATACTATGCTCAGGCACTGCCCCCTATTAGGGGGGCGGCATAAAAACCTGGTCACTTATCAATACCATACTATTGTGATGGAATTACAGGAGGTTGTTTGGTCAGGTGACGTCGCACGTGATTTGTGAACGACGTCATCGGTCATGTGTTCGGCTTGCACCAATAGGGTTGGTGCAAGGTGCAAGTTCGCGCCACGAGAAGTCAGGTGAACTCTGAGTGTGCGGTACTTGTAGTTCAGTTGGGCTATTTGCCCGTGTCGTAAAAGAAGTTAGTTAAGTTTATGTGAGATATTGTGCGCTGTTGGGCGTGCACATGGCTTTCAGAAAGCGTGATATAAAAGCTGCTGTTTTGGATTGCGTAGGGAGTTTTTATGAGTTTAGGAGGTTTATGAGTTTGTGAGTTTATGAGTTTATGAGGATATGAGGGTTGTTTCTTTTCTTTAGTAGAACATTATTGTGGCAGAAACGTAGAACATTCCTTTGGCAGAGACTTGGTGGGACTTTCTTTTGGCAGAAACCTAGTGCAGCATATTCTGTAAGTATTGGGAGTTGTTCATTAATTGGTGCATATTTTAGGCAGCGTTATTTCAGGCTGTGTGCGTGCAGGCGATCGTCGTGGTAATACACAAGACGATCAGCTGGAGCTAGCTGTATTGCGGTGTAGTTGGATTGGGTTAAGTGGAAACGACCCGATGGTTGCCGTCGCTTTGTGCGAGGCAGACAATTACGGTATTCCGGGAGGGCTGTCGTGGAGCGGGTCGTGTGTTGTTGCCGGGACCGAGCCGTGTGCTCAAGGCCTAAGGCAGCTGGTGTTGAGCGGGGCTAGGCGTGCAACCGAGGCGTGGTGCTCTCGTGTGTGTGTTGTCTTTCACTTTTATTGAGTATTGCTAGGTGCCGTACGGTAGTTGTTTACATGACTTGTAGATAATTTGGGGTCCCATATTTTAAGTGCTTACAGGCCAGGGTTATTTTGCCCAACTTCTGGAGTTGAAGGTGAATGTTGAATAAATTACTGTTGAGGTCAAGGTCACTGTTAAACTGTGTCCTATCTGTGTGATTATTTTAGGGAACTGTGTGTACTCTGACAGAGAGGTTTACAATCATTTATAATCGGGCGGTATACTTCCTCCCAAACGAATCTCGCCACTCAGCCTTAAGTCCGCTTATTGACTTTAACTTGAGCTAGCAAAGGGAAGGGTCCGAGTTTATAATCACAGACTGGAAAACGGTCTGTGCCCGCCACAAATGGTGTCAGAAGTGGGATGATTATAATTGATTAAGTTAAACTCTCTGTTAAAATTAATCCTCCTCTATCCAGGGGAAAGGAGATAGAACACAGGTTCGATAATTGGCAATGCGATTGTGGATTGTTGTTGTTCTGTTAGTGATTGTTGCCATTGTTGTTCTGATTGCGACTTGTCAGTTTGCTAAGACTCGTTTAGAGTTGAGGCGACTAAGACGAATTGCAAGGGATCAGAACTTGAAACTGCAGAGAAGTGCAACACAGACTGCGATGCTAGAAGTGACTCAGTCACCTAGTGGTCCGTGGCCGAGTGTAGCAACTTTGTAAGTTCTAGCAAACTTACTGGTTGATTGTCCTGTTGTGTCTTATACTGGCTTGTCTGGGTTTGGTGATTGTGCTGTACTTTTGCGGTTGGCGCTTGATCCAAGATCAGAGGCGGGGTGTTCGTGGGTCGGTTTCGGCTACACTGGGGCAACCCCCAAAGTGTATGAGACAACAGTATGACCGAAGAAGCAAAGAGGAGGATGGGCACCTCGGGTGTTGAGGTAGAGGTGCAGAGGCTCCGCATGGAAGCCCAATTTCTGCAATGGGAGAAGGATCTCCTTGCAAAGAAGTTGGAAGCTGCCATGAAGGGGTCGTTCCAAGGGGACATGCCAAGTGAGGATGGGCATGTGAGGCATCAGGTAGATTCTGATGTGGACTTTCGGTTGAGAAATGAGACATCTGGGTATGTCTCTCCCTCGTTGGAAAACCCGAACTCTGTACTTGATGAAGCACCCAGGGTGAGGAAGGAGGTTAGCTTTGAGGAAAGTACACCTCTTAGGCGTGGGGGCTCAGGGATGTTTTCCCGAGCACCAGAGGTTACTCCCATAGCTAAGTCATCGATCAACCAGGGTATCGATGAGTTGTCGTTGTTCCTTTCGGGTCAGGGTAGAAGCAGTAACAACCCGTTCCTGGACGATAACGAAGTAGTTCGACCCAAACAGGCCCACAGCGAACTGTTAAGTAACATGACCTGCCCAGTGCAGAAGGCATGTAACAGCAGTTCAGCTGTGGAAGTAGTTGACCCCCCGGTGAAGCCTCAGCCACCGGAAGGGAGTTGGTTTGGTGGTAGAGACGGAGGAGATCAGTGGGGAGGGCAGAGTTCCACTGAGCGGGTGCATCGACGGCCATACATAAACCCTGATCGGTATAGTGGTAAGGTGCTGTGGAAGGAGTACTACCGCCATTTTGAGTCGTGCCGTGAGGTAAACGGCTGGAGTGACACACAGGCTGCAAGGTTTTTGACCGCAAGCCTGCAGGGTAATGCACTCCGATTGTTGGGCGAGACAGGGCAAACCTATGAGTACAGTGCCCTGGTCAAGTTGTTGGAACGAAGGTTCGGCTCTGGTCGTCAAAGTGAGAACTATCTGGTTGAACTGCGACACAGACGGCAGGGGACGAAGGAAACCCTGCAAGAGTTGGGCCAGGCAATTCAGGAGCTGACGGCCCGAGCATACCCTGAAATAGAGGAAGTTGCTCGTGACCGGTTAGCAAAGAACCATTTCATTGATGCGGTGGATAATCATTCCATCCGGGAAGGCATCAACAGGGCCCGTCCAACGAATTTGGACGAGGCTATTCAGGCAGCTTTAGAGACTGAGAACTTTGACAGGGTCGAACGTCAAAGGTTACTGGATCGTCAGCCCGCCAAGCTGGCAAGGGCTGCAGACTCTGTAGGTATGGAGCAGAGACTGGGAAGTTTGGAAACAAACCTCAGTGAGCAGGCTCGTACTTTACAGACAATGGCAGAGATGTTGAGGTCGTTGGGGAATCGGAGTTCCACTGAGGGTGTGCCTTCATCATTGAAGAAGCACAAGCCCCAGGGGATGGAACCCGGTCAGAGGAGGTGTTTCAATTGTGGAGGTTTGGGGCATTTCGCCCGCGAGTGTCAGAAACCTCGTAGACAGTTTACCCAGAAGCAGGGAAACGACAACCAGCCTCAAGAGGGACCCACGGACAGGCTGGTATTGCAAGAGGGTCCAAAAGACAAAACCACGCCAGTGGTAGTAGTGGAGGGAAAAGGTCAAGACAGGGGGAAGAGCGAGTAATTACACTGCCCATGTCAAGTCTTGGTCCCCGCTATGGACTATTTGTTGACGGATTGGTAAGGGCTACCAAGTGTCGGTTTTTAATTGACACGGGGTCCACCGATACTTTAATAAGTAGTGCCATGTATTACCAAATACCAAAAGAGTGTAGACCCGTCTTGGAGACGGAGGGTGTTAAGGTGAAGCAGATTGATGGTAGCCCTTTGGCAGTGTTGGGCAGTGCTTTGGTGGAGGTACAAGTTGGTCGGACGGCTCGGTTGGTGAAGGCGACGTTTACCGAAATTAAGTACCCAGGCATCCTGGGGATGGATTTTCTGGTGCCCACCGGGGGAAATTTGGATTTCCAGTTGAAGGAACTTCGGCTCAGTGGGGAGCGAATCAAGTGCACCAGTATAGCTGGTGAACCCTTCATTGGGCGGGTGGTAGTTTCGAGGACCACAGTCATCCCTTCAGGCCATGAGGCAGTCGTCCCTGGTGTGCTTTCCAGAGGAAAGGTTAATGTAGCCGGTTTGGCTATTGTTGAACCTTTAGAGGGTGGTGGTGAGTTGACTCAGAAAGGGCTGGTATTAGCCAGGTCCCTAGTCAACATGGAGTCAGAAGTAATTCCATTGAGACTGTTTAACCCAGGGCGAGAAAAGAGAGTTGCTCGGGCAGGAACGACGGTGGGTGTGGTCTCTCAGGTAGAGGATGAGGCGGTTATTGGTGACACTGAACAGACGTCAGGGGCAAAGCAGGGCTTGCCCATGCATTTGCATGATCTGTTTAGTCGGGGTACAGCCAATGTGGAGGCTAAGTACCATGGAGAGGTCCGGAAGTGCTTGGCTAACTTCCAGGATGTTTTCTCGAAAGGAGATCATGATATTGGTAGGACTGATATGGTGCAACATCATATTAAGACAGGTGAATCTCCGCCGGTCAAAGAAAGACCAAGGCGGCACCCCTACTGCAACCAGGAAGAGATTCAAAGGCAGGTCGGTGATTTGTTGAAGAGAGGAGTTATTGAACCCTCTGATAGTCCTTGGGCGGCGAATGTTGTTTTGGTTGGCAAAAAGGATGGGACTAAGCGCTTCTGTGTTGATTACAGGAGGTTAAACGCGGTCACCATCAAGGATGCTTATCCGGTACCCCGGATTGACGAGACGTTTGATGCATTGAATGGGGCCAAGTGGTTTACGACGCTTGACTTAGCATCGGGGTATTGGCAGGTTGCCCTAGATGAGGATGCTAGCCAAAAGTCTTCCTTTGTTGTCAGGAACGGACTTTACCATTGGAAGTGCATGCCGTTTGGGCTATGCAACGCCCCAGCCACCTTTGAACGGTTGATGGAGAAGGTCATGGCTGGGTTGCAGTGGGAGATTTTGTTAATCTACCTGGATGACATCATTGTGTTTGGGCAAACCGTAATGGAGACCCTAGAGCGTCGAGTGTTGAGTAGGCTCCGGCACGCTGGGCTTAAACTTAAGCCAAGCAAGTGTCATTTGTTTCAGAAGTCGGTGGTTTATCTGGGGCACATCGTGTCTGCAGAAGGGGTTGCTACAGATCCAGATAAGGTCAAGGCAGTTTCTGACTGGCCTGTTCCAAGGT
The DNA here is from genome assembly GCA_037783415.1 of Leptasterias polaris. NCBI lineage: Eukaryota > Metazoa > Echinodermata > Asteroidea > Forcipulatida > Asteriidae > Leptasterias > Leptasterias polaris. Next base: position 1,676,587 of record JAZGTN010000146.1, on the reverse strand, counting down.
GTGTACGAGACGTCCGAAGCTTTTTGGGCCTCGCCTCGTACTACCGGAAATTCATCCAAGGTTTCGCAGAGATTGCGAGTCCACTTCATGCTTTGACAGAGAAATCAAGGGTGTTTGCGTGGACTGAGACATGTCAAAGGGCGTTCGACGAATTGAAGGACAGACTCCAGTCTGCCCCGATTCTGTCGTACCCCAACCCCGAAGGCGATTTCATTTTGGACACTGATGCCAGTGGGGAGGGCATCGGGGCAGTCTTATCCCAGGTCCAAGATGGGGTAGAAAGAGTTGTGGCTTATGCGAGTCGAAAGCTCAGCAGACCTGAGCGGAATTATTGTGTCACCCGAAGGGAGTTGTTGGCTGTTGTTGTCTACTTGAAGAATTTCAAGCAGTACTTGTATGGTCGCAGGGTTACAGTCAGAACTGACCATGCTGCGTTGAAATGGGTTCTCAATTTCAGGAACCCAGAAGGTCAGCTGGCCCGATGGATGGAGGTGATATCGCAGTACGACTTGATCATAGAACACAGGCCTGGAAAAAAGCATGGAAATGCTGATGGCTTGTCTAGGAGACAGTGTAAGCAGTGTGGCCGGGAGGAGCCAACAAGTGACGAGTCAGGTCACGGGGTGCCCGAGGTGGAAACTCAGGGTAGAGAGTCTTTGGTTAGGGGTCTGGTGGCCCAACCAATGATTCCTGGAGAAGAGATGAGGGCGGCTCAACTGGAGGATGGGACGATGGGTTGGGTCCTCAAGTCCAAAGAGGATGGTAGTAGTCGTCCAGAGTGGAAGACGCAGTCCCATTCCTCAGTAGCCTCCAAGACCTATTGGTCCCAATGGGATCAACTAGAAGTCAAGGAGGGGCTTCTCTACAAACGATGGGAGTCGGATGATGGGAAGTTGATAAGATGGCTCCTGGTCTTGCCACAGAAGTTCAGGAAGAGTGTCCTCAGTGAGCTGCATGGTGGGCAACTCAGTGGACACTTGGGGGTTAATAAGACACTCGCCAAGGTGAAATACAGGTATTTTTGGCCAGGAATGTCTGCGGATGTTCGGTCATGTTTGAGGGTTTGTGACCTCTGTGCCAGGAGGAAGTCTGCTGCAAAGAGAAGGGTTGCCCCTTTACAACAGTATCGCGTTGGCGTTCCTATGGAACGGGTAGCAATAGACTTGCTCGGGCCACTGCCCAAGACAGACAGTGGTAACCTGTGGATTATGGTGGTGGGTGACTATTGCACCAAGTGGATGGAGGCATATCCGCTTCCTGATTCCACTGCAGTTACGGTTGCCCTGAAACTGGTGAACGAATTTGTTTGTAGGTTTGGGGTGCCCCAAGAACTTCATTCTGATCAGGGCCGGAATTTTGAATCTGAGGTGTTTAGTGAGATGTGCCGGCTCCTTGGAATCACGAAAACCCGAACGACCGCCTATAATCCCAAATCGGATGGCATGGTGGAAAGGTTTAATAAGACGCTAATCAACATTGTGTCAGTCATGATCGATCCAAAGAAGAGGCAGAAGGACTGGGATGAGTTCCTTCCCTATGCCACCTTTGCGTATCGATGTACTCCTCAGGAATCGACTGGAGAGTCGCCAAACATGATGATGCTTGGCCGGGAGGTTTATCTTCCAGTAGATTTGGTGGCAGGGTGTCCCGAAACTCAGGAAGACACCAAAACAGACTTTGCCGAAAAGTTGAGGGGTAACATGCAACTGGCACATGGTAGGGCAAAGGAGTGTCTCAACAAGAGTGCCCAGAGACAGAAGAAGAACTATGACTGGCATGCCTCAGAGCATGGTCTGAAAGAGGGACAATTTGCGTGGTTGTTCAATCCAGCCAAGAAAAGGCATTTGTCCCCCAAACTGCAATTGCGGTGGGAAGGACCTTGGCTCGTGGTTAGGAAATTGTCTGATGTGGTGGTGCGCATCCAGTTGAGGAAGGGAGGAAAACTCAAAGTTGTCCATGTGGACAGGCTGAAGCCGTATGTTGGAGAGGCGATTGAACCTTGGGACAGTTCATCCGGTGAGGTGGTGACGGAAAGCCCCCTCACTGAAGAGGTGACTGCCCCTAGGGAGGTGGTGACAGAAAGCCCCCTCATTGAAGAAGTGGAGAGCTCCTCAGAGGAAGTTGTCCCCAGAAACAATGATTTGGTCCTTGCCTCCGATGCAGAAGGACTGGGTGAAGACATGGAGGGTCATCTGCCAGTAGCAAAAGAGAAGACGCTGGCCAAGCGTAACCCGAGGCGAACACCCCGGTTGCCTCTTAGATATCGTTAGGGCAAATTGTTGTGATATTTGGTGTTTTGAAAGGGAAGGATGAAAATCCCCCTATGTAAGTGCACTAAAGTCACAGTGCATTGTAGAATAATAAAGTTTGGAGGGGAAGGGTGAAGGCCCCCCCCCCCCGAAGTTGTTGTACATAATAATTTATTTGGAGAGTTGTTGTGAGTGGTGGCAGTAGAGTAATGACTCCTCTTTTGCTCTCTTTTCTAGCTTTTTCATCAAACTGAGATCAGGATGCCGAAAGGAGCGGGCAAGGTGGCCAAACCTCGGCGTTACAGATGCAGACAGTGCATGAACTCTTACCCCACCAGGCCGGGCCTGTGGCAGCACATCGAGGCACAGCATGGAGAGAGAACCATGTCCTGTGAGTTTTGTTCGTACAAAGCTGGTCAATTTGGGACCATCATCCGCCATCTCAGAGAGGCTCACCCAGAGGCTAACAGAAGAGCCAGCGATGCACTACAGACGGGGGAACCGTTAGTGGCCAGAGCGGTGGTGGAGTCAGTTGGGGACCCCCCTTCAGTGAATGTTGAGATGCCCCAGCAGGGGGAGGTAGCTGTGTTATCTCTGTCCCCAACCCCGATGGCAGACCTACAGGACACAGACTGGCCCCCCGCAACTGCCCCGATTGCTCAGACAGAAGAGCAATTGAGCCCAACCGCCCCGTGCACAAGGGTCGTCGGCCCTGCCCGCGGAACCGGTGGGAAGCCACGGGCTATGTTGGAGCAGATGAGGGAAGCTGCAGTTGCAGCCGCAGCCTCCACTTCAGCGTCTGCCTCCCCAACGGCACCTACCCCCGACCGACCCCCACCTATCCCGTTGGTTCCAGAGGGAGGCCTGGCTGCCCCACTGCCGAAGAGGATGAGATTTGCAATAGTGAAGCGACACATCACCGCAGAGTATATCCTAGATGGCCAGGTTGTCAAGAGAGAGGAGTTGCGCACCCAACACTACCATCAAGTACCGGTGGACGAGGATGGCAAGCCAGTCGGGTTCCCTTGTCATTAGTTTCTTGTCAGAAGTCAGGAGGTATTCTTATCCTTTTTGCCAGCATCTACAGGTTTTAGTACATATATTTTTCTATATTTTTTTTTTGCATATCCATAAGTGTTATTTATGTACCGTAGTGCCTTGACTTTTGCCATGTATAAATCAAAGTCCATTTGATCATTGTGTAAGGAAATCCCAGGGAAACTTTTGAATCAGTGTGTATGGTGTAATTTTAAGATGAAAATTTGATTTTGTATAAAGAACGAATCTGTGCAAGTATTTAATTAAGCCAAAGATCACATGTTGTTGTATTCTGTGTAAAATCAAGTAAGCCCATTTCTTATTGTATAAAGTGTAAAGTCCTAGTCATGTACGTTAGAAACTTTGTGCATACTTCATGAGTAGATTTAGGTGAAGTTTCAGGGAGAATTCTGTGCATACGTAAGTAGCTTAAAGGTGGTTTCTTATGTGATATTGTATTTTGAAATATTGTGAAGTTTCAGGAATTCCATTTTTTGTTTAGGTATGGCTAAGAGTATGGGGTCATACTCGGCCAAGCTCGGGCCTTTGTGATGGAATTACAGGAGGTTGTTTGGTCAGGTGACGTCGCACGTGATTTGTGAACGACGTCATCGGTCATGTGTTCGGCTTGCACCAATAGGGTTGGTGCAAGGTGCAAGTTCGCGCCACGAGAAGTCAGGTGAACTCTGAGTGTGCGGTACTTGTAGTTCAGTTGGGCTATTTGCCCGTGTCGTAAAAGAAGTTAGTTAAGTTTATGTGAGATATTGTGCGCTGTTGGGCGTGCACATGGCTTTCAGAAAGCGTGATATAAAAGCTGCTGTTTTGGATTGCGTAGGGAGTTTTTATGAGTTTAGGAGGTTTATGAGTTTGTGAGTTTATGAGTTTATGAGTTTATGAGTTTATGAGTTTATGAGTTTATGAGTTTATGAGTTTATGAGTTTATGAGTTTATGAGGATATGAGGGTTGTTTCTTTTCTTTAGTAGAACATTATTGTGGCAGAAACGTAGAACATTCCTTTGGCAGAGACTTGGTGGGACTTTCTTTTGGCAGAAACCTAGTGCAGCATATTCTGTAAGTATTGGGAGTTGTTCATTAATTGGTGCATATTTTAGGCAGCGTTATTTCAGGCTGTGTGCGTGCAGGCGATCGTCGTGGTAATACACAAGACGATCAGCTGGAGCTAGCTGTATTGCGGTGTAGTTGGATTGGGTTAAGTGGAAACGACCCGATGGTTGCCGTCGCTTTGTGCGAGGCAGACAATTACGGTATTCCGGGAGGGCTGTCGTGGAGCGGGTCGTGTGTTGTTGCCGGGACCGAGCCGTGTGCTCAAGGCCTAAGGCAGCTGGTGTTGAGCGGGGCTAGGCGTGCAACCGAGGCGTGGTGCTCTCGTGTGTGTGTTGTCTTTCACTTTTATTGAGTATTGCTAGGTGCCGTACGGTAGTTGTTTACATGACTTGTAGATAATTTGGGGTCCCATATTTTAAGTGCTTACAGGCCAGGGTTATTTTGCCCAACTTCTGGAGTTGAAGGTGAATGTTGAATAAATTACTGTTGAGGTCAAGGTCACTGTTAAACTGTGTCCTATCTGTGTGATTATTTTAGGGAACTGTGTGTACTCTGACAGAGAGGTTTACAATCATTTATAATCGGGCGGTATACTTCCTCCCAAACGAATCTCGCCACTCAGCCTTAAGTCCGCTTATTGACTTTAACTTGAGCTAGCAAAGGGAAGGGTCCGAGTTTATAATCACAGACTGGAAAACGGTCTGTGCCCGCCACACTATGCTCAGGCACTGCCCTCCTATTAGGGGGGCGGCATAAAAACCTGTTCACTTATCAATACCATACTATGTCCAAGCACTGCCCCCCTATTAGGGGGGGCGGCATAAAAACCTGGTCACTTATCAATATTATACTATGTCCAAGCACTGCCCCCCTATTAGGGGGGCGGCATAAAAACCTGGTCACTTATCAATATTATACTATTATACTATGTCCAAGCACTGCCCCCCTATTAGGGGGGGCGGCATAAAAACCTGGTCACTTATCAATACCATACTATGCTCAGGCACTGCCCCCCTATTAGGGGGGCGGCATAAAAACCTGGTCACTTATCAATATCATACTATGTCCAAGCACTGCCCCCCTATTAGGGGGGGCGGCATAAAAACCTGGTCACTTATCAATATCATACTATGTCCAATCACTGCCCCCCTATTAGGGGGGCGGCATAAAAACCTGGTCACTTATCCTTATCATAATATGTCCAAGCACTGCCCCCCTATTAGGGGGGGGGGGCGGCATAAAAACCTGGTCACTTATCAATATTATACTATGTCCAAGCACTGCCCCCCCTATTAGGGGGGCGGCATAAAAACCTGGTCACTTAACAATATCATACTATGTCCAAGCACTGCCCCCCTATTAGGGGGGCGGCATAAAAACCTGGTCACTTATCCAATATCATACTATGTCCAAGCACTGCCCCCCTATTAGGGGGGCGGCATAAAAACCTGGTCACTTATCAATATTATACTATGTCCAAGCACTGCCCCCCTATTAGGGGGGCGGCATAAAAACCTGGTCACTTATCAATATTATACTATGTCCAAGCACTGCCCCCCTATTAGGGGGGGCGGCATAAAAACCTGGTCACTTATCAATATTATACTATGTCCAAGCACTGCCCCCCTATTAGGGGGGGGGCGGCATAAAAACCTGGTCACTTATCAATATCATACTATGTCCAAGCACTGCCCCCCCTATTAGGGGGGCGGCATAAAAACCTGTTCACTTATCAATACCATACTATGCTCAGGCACTCCCCCCCCCCCCCTATTTGGGGGGGGCGGCATAAAAACCTGGTCACTTATCAATATCATACTATGTCCAATCACTGCCCCCCTATTAGGGGGGCGGCATAAAAACCTGGTCACTTATCCTTATCATAATATGTCCAAGCACTGCCCCCCTATTAGGGGGAGGGGGCGGCATAAAAACCTGGTCACTTATCAATATCATACCATGTCCAAGTACTGCCCCCCTATTAGGGGGGCGGCATAAAAACCTGGTCACTTATCAATACCATACTATGTCCAAGCACTGCCCCCCCTTAGGGGGGCGGCATCAAAACCTGGTCACTTATCAATATCATACTATGCTCAGGCACTGCCCCCCCCCCCTATTAGGGGGGGGGCGGCATAAAAACCTGGTCACTTATCCTTATCATACTATGTCCAAACACTGCCCCCTATTAGGGGGGCGGCATAAAAACCTGGTCATTTATCCAAATGCTGCCCTTAATAGGAGAAGTGCTTGTGACATTGATGAACGATATTGTGGTTACAAGTACCATGGTTTTATATTCCCCCCTCCCCGATCCAGGGGGAGCGTTCGCGATTATCTCCCCCCCCCCCCCCCCCCCCCATCAGAAGACAATGGAATCGTTGTGCAAGAGGCATTGAAGGCTAGAGACACTTGCGCTTGCACTTCTCAAATAGTTGCTGCACGGACTTTATTGTACAGTGCAGGTATGGTGTACATCGTACACGTGCACACGTGTACATGTACATTATGCATATAATTTATAGATAAATAGTCTATAGATAAAGTGTTAAACGTATATTACTACGTATATATGACATAATGGACAACTTGTTTGTTTGATTTTTGTTACAGTGAACAATGTAAGAAATAATTTATGTGATCTTGCAATTAATTTTGTTTCTTATACCTTTTTTGTAGATCACAACTATTGGATATAGCAGACAGCAAGTCAGAGAATAGATATTTAGACTGTGGTGTACCACAGGGCTCAGTTCTTGGGCCCTTGCTTTTTACTATGTACACTGCACCTCTTGGATATTGCTCGCCATCAGGGAGTTAACTTTCACCTCCATACGCAGACAAAACACAACTGTACATGGTCTTCAAAGCATAACCCCAACTTTTATGTCCCTCCAATGGCAATTCCAGTGTGAGAGAGGATTGATTTTAAGATCTTGACTTTAGTTTACAAATTACTTTGTGACCTCGCACCTGACTACATCAAGGACTTCTCAGGATCAGAGCAACTACTTGCTTCGTTCTAACTCCTTAATTACTATAGTCCTTGTTCACAAAGTCCAGGACTGTCCAGGACTGTCCGCTATGGTGACCAGGCTTTTTTCACACATTGGACCTGTTCTCTGAAGGAAAATACCCAATTCAATCCGAATCTTTGCAAACTTTCAAATCAGAACTGAAGACAGTGCTCTTTACACAATCATACTGATTACTGTGTCTAGGTTCTTAGTTCTGTATTGTCACAATGTTTAATCATTGTATCTATTTTCATAAGTGCTGTAGCGCCACGAGTAATGTATTTTAGAATGTGCGCTTTATAAATCTATATATTATTATTATGACATTATGGGGAAAAAGTCTTACATGGAGGGAGCATGCCACCTTGGGCATGTTTGCCTGCACAAATGCAGCTGAGGCCATCTAGTTTTACATTACGTACATTTTGTTGTATGGTTGTACTCTGAGAGCATATTTAGAGGGACATTGACATTCCCCTTTCCGTCCCCATTACTGCCAAGTATCCATTCTAATTTTAAAAAGCTATTTAGGGAATTTTTCTACTGTTGATTTTGTTTTGTATACAAAATTATATACATATATATTTTTTTACACACCTACAAAAATAACCGGTTCGGAGACGTAGGTCAATAACGATTACTTTGTTTATATGCTTAATGTCAGAATTATGAAATTGAATATTAAATCCATGGTATGCCATTGGTTAATTTAATTTGATGTACTTTTCGGGGCTGCCTATTTCGAACGCAGTTGTTTATTCTGCAGAACATCTCAAATTTTGCATGCTTTAACTACAAAAAAATAAAAACAATGTCAGTATCCTTTCTTGTAATATGAACAAAAGTAGTGTATTACCTGTAGTGTTTTAATGTATTTAATAAGTCTTTTGTTTGTTTTCCAATTTATGTGATTAGCCTGTAATTGAGGCAAAATTTAGCAGCAAAAGAAATAAGTCAAATCTTTAGAAGTACTCTAGTTGAAATCCTCCACGGAAAATAACAAAATAGTGTCAAATGTTTAACCTATCATCAGTAAATTGTCAAACTGTACAATTTGTTTTAGCAAACTGTAGGGGCCTATATGGACGAGCCAATAATTGCACGCACTTTAAACTTAGTTGATGAATGAATATTCATAAAGCATAACACGGATGTCTTGGCAAAACATTTAGGCCTACATGAACTTGAATTTCAAGTATAAGAAGAACCAAACTAAGCTTAACATTCAGCTCGAATAACACTTATTGATCTTAACTTGTACTTAATTTGAACTGCCGATTTGGTGTTTGATAATAAATACACATTCTTTAAGTAGGAGAGCAACTCAAACAAAATTGTTGTGTATCCGATAGTTTGTTCATACACTGTTTACATTACAGTTATTTTGTTTTGTTAGCTTGTCAAATGTGGGTCTGGTAATAATTATTTGATGTTGACACCAAATGAAATGATACAACTGGGGGTGAAGTGTCTCTACCATCACTCACCCACCTTTAAAAAGGGGACAAGAGAAAACAATCACATGCTCTCCCTAATTATCCCATGTACGCAGAATCAAATTCAATTGATGACACATTTTTCTGTTTGTATTTTTATAATTTAAATAAAAGCATGGAACAGTAATAATTTTAATTTTTTCAGAAAAATGGTAAATTAAAGCTTTGTGAAAGGAAAACCTAGTAACAAACATAACAGAAAATAATAATGAATACATATTCATAAAATGTATTGATTTGTGACATTGTGTGAGGCGGGGAGAATGAGTCATAGGCTACCACCAATGCCATTCAGGCGGGGGGGGGGGGGGGCACGTCATGCCTTGGGGTTGCTAAAAGTTTGTTTGTGATTTTTTTAAACGTCCTCAAGCATGGATATTTTCATTTTCGTCCTTAGATTTCGTCATTTATCTTTGGTATTTACGTCCTTTATGTAGGCCAAAGTAGTGTCAATTGCCACTATACCCCCAACAACAACAAACAAATGCAAGTAATTATAAATATGCAACATTTTCTCGGACAATCATAACGGTTTCCATTAGACTAAAGTTCCCTCACCCCTACACTGTATTTCCAGTAGTTTGCGTACAAGTATAAGAATATACATGTGTGGTGTGTTTACAGGGAAATGGGAGTGAGTCTTGAAATGCACAGAGGATATGGGCCACATGTTGATAGGTATACAAATATTGGGGGAATACATGTACTAAAGTTCCTTACTGTGGCAAGGCATCCTACTGTACCACCGTTGTGATTCAGAGGTTAACCCAGAGGTTAAGGTTTAACACTCCCCAGTGGGCCCAGTAGTAACTGGTGACAGATTAACTGACCACAGTTCATGGGATACCCTAGTCCCCAGCTGCAAATGCGCTAATAACCCTGAGCGTGACATTAGATTGGGCTCGTTTCCGTAATGAACACAAGCAGATCGATATCAAAGTTAGAAAAGCTCTGGCCTGGAAAGCTTTCACTCCACAACAAAATGTATGGTGTACAAAAATGAGTATAGTAGACACCTGAAGTACAGCTCTTCGTCGTGGCCACTGTTGAATCAGTGCTACTTTATGGGTGCGAAGCATGGACATTAACATCTGTTCTAGAAAAACAACTTGATGGTTGCTACACCAGAATGCTACGCCAGGTGCTCGCGGTGTCGGGAGGGAAGTACACATATCAAACACAGATCTCTATCTCGGGTTCCCCAAGCTTTAGTGCCAATCTGCGCAAGAAGAGTGAAGTTTGGTGCACTGATCGCCACCCTGAGCTTCCAGCCAGCAAGCTTGTCCTCTGGGAGCCTAAGCAAGGTCAAGCTCAAAGAGGTCGAGGTCACCTGACCTATGTTGATCTGCTCAGAAGGGACACACTGGATTTGTGACAGCTGGAGAAATATCTACATGCATGAGGGACAGGGAGATCTGTGGGGACAACTCAGCCGTAACATCATTGACCGAGGACACCACTCGAAATAGAAGAGGCTCTAACTAAAACTATAGCTAGTTACACATTTATTCAAAATTTCCTGCAGAACTTTTCAAAAATCGGACCTATAGTCTAAAATAATAGAAGCTTTGGCTATCCTATGTTAACAGAGTGACCTTAATTGTGTATTTCACTGAGGGCCCTATTTTTAGCAGAAGAAACCGCCCTATAGTGCATTATGCAAATTTTACTCCCTGTGTTAATTCCACATAAAGTTATCAAAATAACAGAATGATGAACCAGTTTTTAGATACGCCCCTTGTCTTCATGTCAAAAGTATTTGTTGTGCTTTCTTCCATTGGTGACACGTTGGGGGCGTTGTCCCTCCGCAGTCCCCCGCCTTCGAACGTCGTTACAGGTGCTAACGTATGTTCGGTACCCATACTCTTCCATACTCTTCCATACTATTTCTATGGAGTCGATAGAAATCAACCTCGTTCTCATTACGATCGCCTTTTAATGCAATTGCCTTTCAATGCGTACTGCCAGGGGTTACTACTGAAACGTGACAACGACGCTGTTAATTGACAAACACATGGGATTTATGCATCAGAAAACAACAAACCCAAGTATTCAGCTTTGAAATTAATAGCTAAGTTATGTTAATCAAGAACTTTACAGTTCCATTCATTAACCGATAAGTAATTAAATATTGTACCAGACGACATTTATCGTAGACCCAAAATATGGCACAGGTTTCGTTTTCATTCCAGAAATGTGTGCTTGTTTTGTGTCCGTTTGTTTTGACGGAGATCATTTTCTCAGTGGTGGCTGTTGGTGCCACGTCGACGGGTTCACGCAACGCGTTTGACGGCCTCAGGAAACGACGAAATGGCGATGAGAACAGCGGTGCAATTCCAAGTTCGCAGTTTTTCATTGAGGAAATTATCAACACTTTTGGTTCCAATGGGCAAATGAATCAAGAACAACTGCAGTTTTTGCTTCAACGAGTCAGCGCCGAGGTATTATTGAGTGGTCCAGTCACTGGTGCCTGGTCACTGGTGGTGGTTAGGTTTGAATTGAGTGTTGTTCAGTAGAAAATAGATGAAAGGAGATAATAGTATTCAATTATTAAATTATATCATCAAGATCAAGATGGTGATGTTTCGTTTAATTATATTTTTATTTTTTAGGCTATTTGTATTATAAAGTTAGTTTATTTTAACGAATTGTCTGTTGGTCGACCGAAAATTGGCAGATTAAATTTGTGTTTTAAGCAGCCTTTAGAGAGAAAAGGGGGTGATAATAACCCTTTTTAGGCCAGATTTCATTTATTTAAGTGACAGTCACCCCAGGTACCATCTTTTTAAAATACAAAATATTCATTGTCGCAAAACGTGTTTACTGAAAAGGGGGAAACCATGGTAACTACGCCACTTCAAGGGGCCTTAATTCGCAAACGACTTGGAGTTGGATTTTTTTTGCATGATATTCATTACACACATATAAATGAATTTTAGCCAAATTTGAGAGGTCGCCCAATAACAATTTTCAGAACATTTGTTGATTTGACACGGAGTATTAACCCTCATGCATGTCATGTATGAATCAGTTCTCATTTGTATAGGGTTAGGGTCCATTTGCAAGTGCTACAGCCAGAGATGCTGTTGGTACCCGCTGTCATCTGGCTAAACGTGGATAGATTTGACTTTCTTTTGAATATCGACACTCGACAGTTTTTTTCCTGTTTTCTCAGCACAGACTATATTCAGCTGAAACAATTTTTAAGTAACTTTTATTGTATTTTTCTTTATATTTTCTGCCTATAAATCAGTAACATTGACAACAGCCAATCTTTGACCCTACTGTTACTTAGTTGTCTTATTCCAATCCTACAGTGCTATACCTCATCAGAACTACTAAGCCTTCATTCTTCCACTGAGGAGCAATTACTGAATGACACAGCAGGTGTTTTAAAGGCTGTCTGTCCCATTGTACTGTACCAGGCTTCAACTGATGATTGTGTAGCTCTGGATGAGACAGGTTCATCTAAAGATAGAGGACCTCCAACTACTGCACAAGGTATGTCAAACTCACTCAAGGAACACAAGTTATTTTTCTTAAAGATGGAACATGTGGACAATCCTAAAGATGTGGTGAAGTGACCGAGCTGTCAAACTCATTGGACACAAGCTACATGTATCTAGTGTACAGTGTTTTTAATTACAAGAGTTAGGATTTGACTTGTGTCCTTTAAAGCAAGGCACTTAACCATGTTAATCATTAGCGCCTATTGCTTAGCCCTTTGGATGCCCCCAGCATGCATCGCTAGCGTCAGCACCACGAAAAATTTTGCTCCGTGACATTGATCACGTTTTGATAAGTTTTTCCACCTATTTTCTTTTTTTAACAGTTTTTTTAGTTCTCTGGATGTTTTTTAACCCCTCAAGTTTCGACTGGATTGTGCATTTTGCACATTTTAAACATTTTTGGTGTACTTTGACTGATTTTAAAAATTTAGGATTTTCCTGTGTTCGGCGCCATTTTAACTTTGTATCATTGTCATGTACGTGTACTGTGTGTAACGTAACTCGTCTTGCCTGTATGTGTAAAGTGGACTACGTGTATTTTAACTGGGATTGTGAATCTGATACTGCATTTCAAGATGGAATCCAAGCCATCATGTGTCACTATTACATTGACTACACATTGTATATTTTACTTTTTATCTTCATCCGAATTTTGGGTACCAAACACTCTCCGACAAATAATGAATGTCTGCAGGGGCAGGGCTTCTCAGACTACTTGCCGCAATGGAGATCCCCGATGAGTCAGTTCCATTTATCACTCAAGTTAGCCACCTCTCATCGCTATTTTAAACGTCATTGTCTTCGTTCGTTGAACACCACAACAAAACTTACACTTCTGCTACTTTTAGCTGGGGATGTGAATCCAAACCCTGGTCCTGAATGTAAACTCAAGTACCCTTGTAAAATATGCAACACTGCTGCAAGATGGGGGTCAGGAATGCCTGAAATGTGAGAACTGCAACATTTGGTTCCACACTCATTGTCTTGGTATGAATAGCGAGACTTATAATATACATGTACTAGCAAATCATCCATCATACTCCTGGATTTGTTGTGACTGTGGAATGCCAAACTTTGAATCTTCTTTGTTCACCGACTTCAATAATGTTGGGACAAAAACCGATTTGACATTTTTTCAAGCAAGTCAATTAACTCCATGTCTACATCTTATGACTCGAACTTAATTCATAGCCTTCCACAAAATGAAGACACCGGACTCGGAGTGCCTCTCAAGTCTTCTAGTCCAAGTAAAGAAACTACTTCTGCACCTAAAACTCGTAAAACGAGAACTAAGGAGCGTCCGCTCAAACTTTTTAAACACTAACTGCCAGAGCTTACGTGCCAAGTTACCCAGCTTTTTAGAACTACATGTAGTTGATAAAGAAGATCCTGACATACATAAAAATGTAGTAGGGACAGAATCATGGTTAAACCCCAACATTACAACGGGTGAAATTTTTCAAAATTTTGTCAATGTCTTCCGCAAAGACCATACCACAAATGGTGACTCTCATGGAGGGGTGTTTATCGCAGTCAGTGATAAACTAATTGCAAAAGATGAAGACAGCCTGGATCAACCAAACTATGAAATGAAATGGGCTAGCATACACGTTAAAGGGATCACTCCAGTTTTTATCAGAGCTTTTTATCGTTCTCAATAAACAATGAATACCTCAATCTTCTTGATGATTCACTTCAAAAAATTCCTAAAAATACCTCAATTTGGCTCCTCGGTGACTTCAACATGCCAGACATTAACTGGCCTTCAAACAGTTTTGTACCATGTGGGAGATATCCAGGTCCAAGTAAACTGATGATTGACATCGCTCTTGATCACAATCTTGAGCAAGTTGTCCTCATACCTAACAGGGAAAACAATATTCTTGACTTGTGCTTTACAAATGATGTTTCCTCTGTCAAAGAGGTCCATGTCACAGCTGGCATAAGTGATCACGACACAGTGATTGTCTCAGCATTAATCAAACCAAAACTGGTTCACAAGCCTAAGCGAAAAGTTTTCGTCTATGCTAAAGGCTAAGATCTGGGAGGAATTGGAGGTTTTTGGTGCTAAACTTACTGATGAATATGTCAACACATGTGACATAAATCAAATTTGGACTGATTTCACGGACAAAGTACATTTATCTATGGATACTCACATTCCATTTAAAATGAGTACATGTAGTAGTAAAGTCAAACTTCCATGGATGAATGACTCAATGAGAAAACAATGCAACAAAAAGCGTAAACAATATGACAAAGCCCGCAGAACAGGTGACTTTCAACAATGGGATAAATTTAAAGAAACCAGGCGTGATATTGACAGAAAATTAAAGAAGCTTCGTTGTGCTTACATCCGTGGCTTATGTGATACTCTGGAAAGCAACAATACAAAACCCTTTTGGAGTTATGTCAAATCAATCAGACGAGAAGTATTTGGTGTATGCCCTCTACAATCTATGGGACTCATACTAGCATCCAATGCCAAAGAGAAGGCTGAGGCCTTAAACAACCATTTCTGCTCAGTCTTCACGAAGGAAAACACCCAAGATATTCCTACTTGTGATAGCTCACTACCCGATATGCCAGACATAAAGGTCACTACTCCTGGGATTGAAAAACTTTTAAAGAATTTGAAAGTGCAAAAAGCTACGGGCCCTGACAACATCCCGGCCAGCAACAATTGTTCAGCAACAATTGCACCAATTCTGCAAAAGATATTTCAGAAATCACTGTCGACTGGGTCCTTACCTCGTGAATGGTGTAATGCAAATGTTTCTCCGGTTTTCAAGAAAGGTGATAGATCCCTTCCATCAAATTATCACCCTGTATCTCTCACAAGTATCATCTGCAAACAACTTGAACATATCATTGTTAGCAATATTATGACTCATTATGACAAGTATTCCATCCTAAGTGATAAGCAACATGGTTTCAGGCATGGAAGATCATGTGAGACACAACTTGCTGGTCTTACAGATGATCTACATGTAGCCCAAATACTAGATAACCGCGGTCAAATCGACTTGTGCATAATGTACCCCATCAGCGTTTATTAACAAAACTAAACTCCCTCGGCATCAGACGCAACACTCACAAATGGATTGAAGCCTTCCTTTCAAATAGATCTCAAAAAGTCATCATTGAGGGTGAATACTCAACCAGCTCTTCTGTTATCTCCAGAGTCCCTCAGGGTACTGTTTTAGGGCCGCTGTTGTTCTTAACGTACATAAACGACCTCCCTGAGTGTGTGACATCAAACGTCAGATTATTTGCGGACGATCTCATCATATACCAACAAATAAATTGCACTGAAGACTGTAGCATCCTTCAAAACGACATCAACTCACTCTGTGCTAGGGAGTCAACATGGGAGATGAAGTTTAATAAATCTAAATGCTTCATCATGAGAATGACACACAAGAAGAAAAACGTCATAAAACAAGAGTACCTTATGGGAGATGCCGCGCTTCAGGAAGTACAACACCATCCTTACCTGGGCATTGAACTTTCACATGATCTGACTTGGGCGAAACACATCACAAAAACCGTAAACAGTGCAAATAAGATTCTGGGTCTTATTAAAAGGAATTTTTGGAACTGCTCATCAAAAACCAAAGATATTGCATACAAAACTCTTGTTAGACCCAAAATGGAATATGCAAGTTCGATTTGGGATCCTCATCAAAAAACCTATAAAGACAACCTTGAAAAGGTACAGAGACGTGCTGCCAGATTTGTTAAAAATGACTACAACCGGACAAGTAGTGTGTCAAACATGCTGAATCAACTAAACTGGGATGAACTGGCTGTTCGCAGAAATAAATCACGACTAGTTACAATCTACAAGGAAGTTCATGGTTTCACTCCAAACAACATCAGTCACCTGCAAGTTAAACTACATCAACTTAAACTGACATGCTTATCTCATGAACTAAATCTTCAAAACCCACAAACAAACAAGGACTGCTATAGACAATCTCTTTATCCACGCACTATCCCCCAATGGAACAAATTACCACCTGAAGCAAAAATGGCCCCAGATGTCCCGGCGTTTAAGATCATGTTAGAAAAGTGCAAAATTTAGCGATGCATGTGGGACTGCATGTCAACAGCCACATCTGAGGTGATTTGTGCAGACAAAATATCAAGAAGATCAAGATGTAAAACCGTAAGTCTTGTGTAACGCACGCAAAAGAACCCAGTACACTTTCATTAAAAGAGAAGCGTTGACCCTGGTGTTTTCTTGTATGTTGATTGGCTGCTGCTTGCTCCAGGGCACCTTCACTTAGACAGCATTGGTTACTGTCAAGGAACAGTTATGTAGCCCAATGTAACAAACCTGTGAAAAAATAAGCTCAATCAACCATCAGAATCACCAGGAAATAGTGAACGAACAAATGCTTTCACTATTAATCATTGAGTTTTGGTCTCACAAGATCAAAATGAAATGTTTTACTCATTTTTCAAAACTATAGCATTTCACTTTCAGGCTATATTCATTTTAAGGAAAGTTTTTTCACCATGGCCATCTTTATACCACATTCATGCAAGTTGTGTAAAGTCTGTGAGCATTAATTTTTCAACCATACTTGTACCAAAAGACCGCCAATCATCAAACCTAATTTACTCCTCTAACATTAATTGTTTTTCTACAGTCTGGGGTTACGGTGTCCTCTTTGTGACCATCATAAATGCCAGTTCACTGATGGGAGCTTGCATCATTCCCTGCATGAATAAGAAGATGTACAAGATGGTTCTGAACTACCTCATTGGATTGGCTGTGGGAACCTTGAGTGGAAATGCACTGCTCAGTCTAATACCAGAGGTATGTGTTATTGGAGTAGGCAATGGCTAGAGCACTAACTCCTGTTTCCTTGAAATCTCCTGGATGCAGGCATGCTTTTAAAAGTCTTGTGCATGACTGAGGATTAATGGATTTGTCATAGTAACTGCCCAGTGCCAAGGCTGGCGCACATGTTAACCAGTTCTCTTCAGAATCCTCTGTTGCATTTAGCAGCGTGGTAGGTACAGTGACATGTAAATCCCCAGCAAACTCCAATGCATATTGGTACATGTATGCAGTGTTCTCCCCATAGGTACAAGCTTGTGTTTCTGGCAGATACACACACATTTGGCCTATATGCAAAAACAATAAACATTTTTTTAAACTTTTTTACATAACAAACACCAGGTAGAAAACATTTCAATTCTGCTCCTTTGGCCAAACTTCAAAAATGTGGTTCCAGAATAATAATAATGATTTGGGAGGCTAACAATTCTTAAACTTGACGCTGAGAAGCTGAATTGCGAAGGACGCTGCTACAACGTGTTGAGAAGCAGGCATGCAAGGGCCCCTTTGATGACCAAGGAGCACAGCCAGAGATTGATAGTGGTTGATTTTGAATGCCCCACAAATTTGAAGAATCCTGGGGAGAACCCTGGTATGCTTAATATGGTAAATACTCAGTGACAAGGCTGGCCTGAATCATTCACTTCAGATCCTCTGTTGCACTTGTTGCATTTATATGTAGCAGGGTTTTCATTTCAACTGTGTTGCATTTTGCTGCATAGCATGATGTTTGGAAAACACCTGTTATGGTTTTGGTTGGGTTTTAATGGCCTTACAATTCAACCTTACATTTAACTAAAACGGCCTTTAAAAGAAAGACTAGGCTTGGTTTGAAACGTCAGAAGATTGAAATACATGTATGTATTTTGTTGATTAATAGACACATGGAATGCTAGTCAGTACACATGGACTTAGCTTTGTATGGAGGAATACAACAATCCTTGGTGGCATCTACCTCTTTTTCTTCGTTGAGCGTATACTCAAAATAATATCACTTAGAAAGGAGTCCAAATACAAGGTAAGTACAAAATAACACTACAGTCCTGATATTGAACAGAGTCAAATTGGTGATTGCTTTGGTGTTCCTTGCAATGTTGCAGTAGAAATTATGTTCCCGTCTTCAAGGAGGACAAACTGCCTTCCCCTGCTACAGCTTTATGAGTTCAGTACCTACTGTCAATTACAGGACTCAAATGACATGGATATTTGCTCTCTTTTGAGAAGTTATGAGGTATGCATTCAAAGTTAATAAAAAAAAATCGCTTTAAGAAATGGCTGATAACCGGCCATGGTATGCTGGAATCTAGGACCACTTGGACTTCCATCCTGTTATACCGAATACATTGGTAAGCAATGGGGGAGCCTATCAAACACTCAGAATTCTTGTTTGTGTAACAAAAGGATGAAGGTCTGGAATCTTGCCTCCACAAAACAATTTTGCTTACCAGAATAATGTCACCAGCTTAAAATGCCATTTAACATGTACTATCTAAGGCTGGTTTCCTGGCAATTGTTGCTCAGCAGAAAATTATTAAGCACAGTTTCCTGCTTAAAAGCAGCTCTTTGAACTTGGGCCCAGGGCAACATAGGCCAAGACCTCCATAGTCTACGTGTAATTCCAAGCTTGGTAAGAGTAAAACAAAAGTAATTAAGGTAGAATTGATCATGAATTTAAGTGATTATCTTTTTTGTTTTTTAAGCTACAGCAGAAGTCTTTGCAACCTGACGACACAATACACGTGACTGCCATGCATGATTTAGAACCACATCACGATATGTATAAGATCACATCTGGAGACAGTGCGCTGGGTATAAATAATGTTATTATAACATCCGAGAACGGCTTAGTGGCTGCTGATACAAATGAGGTAAATAATAGCATATGGTGGGATATGGCTTAGTGTCACAGACCATTAGCGTGTCTGCGATGTAACTAATTATTTTGGTTATATAGTTGAGATGAATGGTTTCAGGAATGCATAAGGCCCAATGAACACGGATAGTAGTAGTGTACAATGTAAGATGCTTTGAGAGTGTTACTGTACCATTTTCCTGTGTACAAGATTTGACTTATCCAACTTTTAAAGGTCCAAAAATAAACCACTATGTCTTATCTAACTGTCCACCTTTCTGGTATTGCTTGAGTTTATTGCGATTATCACTGGGAAATCTTACATTTACAGTACATGTGTACTGTAAAATAATTCCTTTGTTTTTGTCCTGGGTAATCCTACATGTACATGTTATCATTTTATGAAAGTCAAACTTACAAATACACCCATTTTGCAATTTTCACAAGCTCTGACGAACATTACTAAAGATCAAAGTCCTTGTCCATGCTGCTGCCCACATTAACAGCAATACTGGTGGAACCAGTGACATGCTGCTGCCCACATTAACAGCAATACTGGTGGAACCAGTGACATGCTGCTGCCCACATTAACAGCAATACTGGTGGAACCAGTGACATGCTGCTGCCCACATTAACAGCAATACTGGTGGAACCAGTGACATGCTGCTGCCCACATTAACAGCAATACCTGTGGAACCAGTGACATGCTGCTGCCCACATTAACAGCAATACCGGTGGAACCAGTGACATGCTGCTGCCCACATTAACAGCAATACTGGTGGAACCAGTGACATGCTGCTGCCCACATTAACAGCAATACTGGTGGAACCAGTGACATGCTGCTGCCCACATTAACAGCAATACCTGTGGAACCAGTGACATGCTGCTGCCCACATTAACAGCAATACCTGTGGAACCAGTGACATGCTGCTGCCCACATTAACAGCAATACCGGTGGAACCAGTGACATGCTGCTGCCCACATTAACAGCAATACCGGTGGAACCAGTGACATGCTGCTGCCCACATTAACAGCAATACCGGTGGAACCAGTGACTATACCCATGTGGCACAGGGCTAGCGTGCACACTAGTGACATACTAGTCTTTAGTATTCAAGTATTTTTTGTATTTTACATTATCGTGTAATGCACTGTTAGACTTTGCCAACAGAGGGCGTTAATTCTTTTAATATGAAAGCATTGTTGTGAATGCATCCCCTAGCGTTCGATTGTTTGTGCATGTATTATAGCATGCAAAAAAAGGAGATAACAAAGACATGCGGCCCAATCATTAGGAAATGTTGCGACAAGGTGTGTGTGTGCGCTCGATGTACAAAATGAAAAGCCATGCAGCTCTGTTTTTAGAAAAAATCATTAAACAAGAAATTGTACCAACTTGGAGCTGGTGAGCCTCTATACACGGCGGTGCACCTTATAATGTTAACACTTGAATCTTATTTTGGTAATTTGGGGGCACTGTGCCTTATACATTGAGTGCCTTACATTGAGTGCCATATATTCAGGAAATTAAGCTACTTGGTTTCAGGGTTGGGTCATACTTGGGTAGTGACTCTGAAAAATAAAAGGTGCAATTTTTATCCAAAAACCTACTTGTTATAAAATGTTAATGGTAGTAAGCATCCTATGAAATTATTTGGTCTGAAGTGCCCACCTTGTTAAACAAACCCAATAAATACATGTCAAACGATCTAAATCTCCAAAACTCACCTCAAGGTGCATTTTGGAGTTGAGTGGTGTCCATTTGTGAATACTGGCGCCAGAGATGTGGTTGGTACCCACTGTCACCTGTTACCTGGCTAAATGGAGATGGATTTGACACTCTATGAAAATACAGTGACTGTTTTTTGCTGTTTTCTCAACTCTGCTGAACTTTTCACAGGCGACTTTTATTGTATCTTTCTTGATAATTTTGCCTATAAAAACAAAATGATGACCCTACCTGTAAAAAGAGTGTAACTTAAATGCAAATGTTTTTATCATTACTATGATCATTTCTTAGAGTTAGTTTCCTTAAGATAAAGGTATTCTTATTTTTAATCTACTTTACAAGAAGTTATGATTATTTATTTTCAATATTTTTGAATGATATTTTATCCGTAAAAGGAGGTGTTTTTACAGTTAAACGGTGTCAAACAAGGGTACCAGCGTATGACAAAAACGCAGAACAATGACCAACAAAACACACAGGTAAAAGTGTGTATTTATTTGACTGTTCTGTACTCTCTCCTATATGGGCATGAAATCTGTGTAGCCTTTTTTCTTGAAATTTTAACATTTAATATTCAAACTTCTTGACATCCATGACAACTACTCTAAATTCACTGTATGTATCTTTGATTTTCTTCTTCACCCTAACTTCCTGGAGTGATTACTAGGATCTTTCTTGACTCTAACAAAGTTCAAAATAATCATAGACCTTGTGTTCGTATGAAATCTTGTGCCTTCCTTCCTTCCTTCCTTCCTTCCTTCCTTCCTTCCTTCCTTCCTTCCTTCCTTCTCCACTCTAACAAAGTCCAACACCTAAAGTGTTGGCCTCTGATTATGCTGATTATGCTGATTATGCTGATTATGGTGGTATGCCAGATGCTATGTAAAGCATAATTAGTTTGCTAGTGCAGTCCTCATTCCAACAGAATCAAACAAAACACCTTTTTAGTTATTTTTTGAAGGGTTTGGATGGTAATACATGTACTGGAAGATGTGTCGCCCAAATCAATTTTAAAACAAAATACATAGCGTGGGACTTGAGAGTGGGCAAGGCCTGTTTCAAAGTTTGTTGAAGCCCCAATTTACACTGTTGTTGACTGGCTGTGAAGATTTTCATTTCGGTGGAAGGTGGAGCAAAGAACTAAGTTGACTTGGGGGACAGGGGGGGGGGGGGCCTATACATGTACTTTATAAAGAGAAACCATTTGCAAGACGTGCAAGACGCATGCCTGTACTTAAAGTCGTCTTAGTTGAACCATACTCATAATTTATACCTTTTCCAAATGGTCTTTTAGTTTACTATGCACAAAAAAGAGGTTTTATTTGGGATACAAAAAAAAATCCTACATGATACATGTACATGTATGTGCAAATACAGTTTATTTTAATTTTTTCCTCGAGTCATTTGGGCTCTGATCTAAGTGGGAGTCTCAAATTTTTCCGCCCTGGAATTTCTACTTTGAGAGGGCAAGGCGCTTCCTTTGGAAAATCTGGTGCACAATTCTATGGTAAGGCCAAGACTAGGGGCAACAGAGACTATGGTCTCCATGTTATTGTGGCTTTGTGGACTACTAACAAACTTAAACACTGCGGGTTGTTTTCAAACACTTATCTGCTTATTGACCTCTTTCTTGTGCTACAAATGTATGCTGTGAACATGGCCTCTCCTGGATTGTGAATATATGTACATGTGCATGCACACCACCTTACATCTCTGGTTTGTTGGGTCCTGCCGTTGCTTGTCTATTCTTGTTTTTCAAGAATTCCTTTGTGGGGTCCAAGTTGAACAAAGAAAACCTTTGTTGGATCTATTGTTCAGTAGTGTAAAAGACACCACAAACACATTTATCAACATGCCCAGTGTTGAGCAGAGAACACAAGTTTTTAACATTCTGTAATGTAGGGTGTTGAGTCGACCAGTGTACATTGTATGGTACATTGAATGCGGTAGTCTTTCTTGAAGTAATGGAGAGTGATACATTGAGAAGTCAGCTATAGTCTGTATTGGCTTCCATACACATCTTAAAAGCAAATGCCAGTCGGCAAATTGGTTTGCTTACATGTAAACACCTTAAGCCTTTTTACTTGAGTGATACTGAAATTGTCGAGATTGTTTCTTTGTAGACTACATTTTTTTTGTAATTTTTATTTGCTCGTGGGCATGACTAACCATAGTGTTGTTAAATTCCTTACTAACAAAAGACATAAATGTAACTACTTTTAACCATGTAGTGTTTAAAATGTTTGTTTTGTTTTTGTCTTTTTGAGTGTGTGTAGCTGTTTTTGTTTTTATAAGTATGACCCCAGGGATATGTCAACAAACCCACTGGGGTCAAGTATTCAAATAGCTGAACAGGCTGAACGAAGTGTCTCAGACATGTGTTTTTTTCCAGTTTGTTTGCATTGATATGAGAATAGACTATATAAAAAAATGCACATTTGTGATAAATAAATTAATTAGTTAAAAAGAAAATATCATGATTTTGTTGGGTCAGCTACAATAGGGCTGCCAATGCTAAGGGTTTCAAGTGTAAATTGATACTGCTGTGGGCAAGTACTACGTGAGGAAAGTGGGGAGTAAACCGTATAATGTCAATACAGTAGAATTACAAACATGGAATTGACCAGCTTGTTGTCGCAAATCCCATCAGTCTTGATGAATAAAATATCAAACTTTTCTTTCCAATCCTAAGGTACAGAATGGAGATGTCCACTCTCATTCACATCTACCCCTCACAACAAAGTCAGGAAAAGTACGCATAGCATCAGTAGCTTATATGATTATATTCGGTGATGGTCTTCATAATTTTGTGGATGGACTCGCGATAGGAGTGTCATTTTCTACATCGGTCTTCCAGGGAATCTCTACATCCATTGCAGTCATTTGTGAAGAATTTCCACATGAATTAGGTTTGTCTGGTACTTGTGAATAGACTTACAACACTTTACCTTATTGATGAGTGATATAAAAGTGAATTTGCCTGCACGATACTGTGTTGATTTTGGTTCTCTTTATTGAGTCTTGGTCTGAGTTCAACTCCTCAGTGTCAAGTCAAAGTCACAAGTCACAAGTCACTTGGGTCCAAATCAAAAGACACAAGTCACTTTAGGTTTCAGATATTTTGTAAAACATCACGTTCTTGATTTCAATAACCAAGTTTGAGTCCATGATATGACTCATTTATGTCAAGTCTGTGTCTACAATGTCAGTCCTCAGTGTTGAGTCATATGGAGCCATATTATGGGTCAAGTCTTTGTCCAAATCCAAGTCAGTTGGGTCAGGTGTGAGTCCAAATCCAAGTCGGGAGTCATTTGGGTCAAGTCCGAGTCAAAAACTAAGTCAGGGGTCATTTGAAAGGGGTTTACAATTTACCAATAGTAGTTGCTCAGAAATAAAACCCACATTTATTTCTCCATATCATTGTGCACCATGGCGGATATTCGTCAGATGTTTAATTTTTTTCACAAACTCAAAGTTGATCTCAACCTTTGTGACTCACGAGTCAAACTTGGACTCAACCCAATCTGGGTCTTGAGGACTTGAGTTCAAGCATTGACAAGACTGTTTTGAGTACTAGGAGTATGGCCATAATATGACACTTTGTTTTTATCTAACTTTCTCACAGGTGACTTTGCAATTCTGATCAGGTCAGGCATGAAGGTGAAGCAGGCCTTGATGTTTAACTTTTTATCAGCGCTGACGTGTTACGCAGGGCTGGTTGTTGGCATTCTAGTCGGACAGTTGACATCTGCTGAGCCTTATATATTTGCCCTGGCCGGTGGAATGTTTTTATACATCTCTCTTGTTGATATGGTAGGTCAGTACCTTGAGTGTAAATCCAGGGTGGGGGTTCGGTACCAGACCCCCTTCCGACTCCATTCTCCCCCCTCCTAGCATTAAAAAACAACTGGGAGAACATAACTTTACACATGACCTGCTGTTTGTAGACTTCAACAGTGAACACTTGCGTATAAATTCGGGAAGAGTGGGGGGGGGGGGGGGGGGTGGTTGCTGATTCAGGATGGGTTGGGATTGGGCTAATTCTGGAGAGTATGCACTCACTATTTGTACAGGTGGTTACAAGCCATAATTTGCTAAAGACAAAGCATCAACACTTCTTTGAGTACTTCACAAATGCTTGGTAAACACCACTGATAAAGTTTATGTACCAAAGGCAAACATATGCGGGTACTGGTGCTATATTGTGTATCAGTTTTGTAGAAGTTATCTTAATATGAAATTCTAAACTGCTGTTATTCTGTTCTGTTTGATTTTGTATTAATTATGTAGTTACCAGAGCTCAACGCTAACACGGATCCCAAAAACTTCAATTTAAGAAATTCCCTGAAAACATTTGCAATCCAGAATGCTGGTCTGCTGACTGGGTATGCGATCATGATTCTACTTACTGTATACGGAGAACATATACAGATTCTATAATGGTAAGTTGGATAAAGTAGAAGTTGAAACTTTGCGTGGTGGAGATACAATCAAGTAAGGTTTGCAGTAACACCATATGACATGAGTAGGATTTGAAACGTTGTATGGTGTGAACACAATATAGGAAAAGGTTTGTGGTAGCACCAATTGCCACAGGGCTTTTTGTCTGGGCCCTCCAGTTTCCTTCCCTCTGAAAAAAATGAAACACTTTGGATCTCTGATCTCTGATCTCTTTATGCCTGCAGCTTGAACACATTGTAGCCCCATCCTTCGCAATTCAGCTCTTCAGCTGTGAGTAAGGATTGTTAGCCTTCTAAATTATTCCATATTCTATGTCACTTCAATCCAATACTTTTGGACTTAGATAAGATTGGATTGCCTAACCAACACTATGATGAGCAATAGCTTTTGGGTCTACAGCCCTCAATCATTCTGGGTTTTCATTTTAGCAAAGAAGATACAGATGGATTGTGGAGGGTGAAAGATCTAGCAAACTTAATCTTGTTCTCTCTCTTGTGTAACAAAAGAGAGGCGACAAGGTCTTGTAAGCTTGCACACCAACACTATGATTGCCAACAACACTTAAGCCAACCAGTCTTAAACAGCCGTGTAAGCTACCACACCAACACTATGATTGCCAACAACACTTTGGCCAACCAGTCTTAAACAGCCGTGTAAGCTTGCACACCAACACTATGATTGCCAACAACACTTAAGCCAACCAGTCTATAAACAGCTGTGTAAGCTTGCACACCAACACTATGATTGCCAACAACACTTTAGCCAACCAGTCTTAAACAGCCGTGTAAGCTTGCACACCAACACTATGATTGCCAACAACACTTTGGCCAACCAGTCTTGAACAGCCGTGTAAGCTACCACACCAACACTATGATTGCCAACAACACTTAAGCCAACCAGTCTTAAACAGCCGTGTAAGCTTGCACACCAACACTATGATTGCCAACAACACTTAAGCCAACCAGTCTTAAACAGCCGTGTAAGCTTGCACACCAACACTATGATTGCCAACAACACTTTGGCCAACCAGTCTTGAACAGCCGTGTAAGCTACCACACCAACACTATGATTGCCAACAACACTTAAGCCAACCAGTCTTAAACAGCCGTGTAAGCTTGCACACCAACACTATGATTGCCAACAACACTTTAGCCAACCAGTCTTAAACAGCCGTGTAAGCTTGCACACCAACACTATGATTGCCAACAACACTTAAGCCAACCAGTCTTAAACAGCCGTGTAAGCTTGCACACCAACACTATGATTGCCAACAACACTTAAGCCAACCAGTCTTAAACATCCGTGTAAGCTTGCACACCAACACTATGATTGCCAACCACACTTTAGCCAACCAGTCTTAAACAGCCGTGTAAGCTTGCACACCAACACTATGATTGCCAACAACACTTTGGCCAACCAGTCTTGAACAGCCGTGTAAGCTACCACACCAACACTATGATTGCCAACAACACTTAAGCCAACCAGTCTTAAACAGCCGTGTAAGCTTGCACACCAACACTATGATTGCCAACAACACTTAAGCCAACCAGTCTTAAACAGCCGTGTAAGCTTGCACACCAACACTATGATTGCCAACAACACTTTGGCCAACCAGTCTTGAACAGCCGTGTAAGCTACCACACCAACACTATGATTGCCAACAACACTTAAGCCAACCAGTCTTAAACAGCCGTGTAAGCTTGCACACCAACACTATGATTGCCAACAACACTTAAGCCAACCAGTCTTAAACAGCCGTGTAAGCTTGCACACCAACACTATGATTGGTTTGCCAACAACACTTTGGCCAACCAGTCTTAAACAGCCGTGTAAGCTACCACACCAACACTATGATTGCCAACAACACTTTAGCCAACCAGTCTTAAACATCCGTGTAAGCTTGCACACCAACACTATGATTGCCAACAACACTTTGGCCAACCAGTCTATAAACAGCTGTGTAAGCTTGCACACCAATACTATAATTGCCAACAACACTTAAGCCAACCAGTCTTAAACAGCCGTGTAAGCTACCACACCAACACTATGATTGCCAACAACACTTAAGCCAACCAGTCTTAAACAGCCTTGTAAGCTACCACACCAACACTATGATTGCCAACACAACACTTAAGCCAAGAAGTCTTAAACAGCCGTGTAAGCTACCACACCAACACTATGATTGCCAACAACACTTTAGCCAACCAGTCTTAAACATCCGTGTAAGCTTGCACACCAATACTATGATTGCCAACAACACTTTAGCCAACCAGTCTTAAACAGCCGTGTAAGCTACCACACCAACACTATGATTGCCAACAACACTTAAGCCAACCAGTCTTAAACAGCCTTGTAAGCTACCACACCAACACTATGATTGCCAACAACACTTAAGCCAAGAAGTCTTAAACAGCCGTGTAAGCTACCACACCAACACTATGATTGCCAACAACACTTTAGCCAACCAGTCTTAAACATCCGTGTAAGCTTGCACACCAACACTATGATTGCCAACAACACTTAAGCCAACCAGTCTTAAACAGCCGTGTAAGCTTGCACACCAACACTATGATTGCCAACAACACTTTGGCCAACCAGTCTTAAACAGCTGTGTAAGCTTGCACACCAACACTATGACTGCCAACAACACTTAAGCCAACCAGTCTTAAACAGCCGTGTAAGCTTGCACACCAACACTATGATTGGTTTGCCAACAACACTTTGGCCAACCAGTCTTAAACAGCCGTGTAAGCTACCACACCAACACTATGATTGCCAACAACACTTTAGCCAACCAGTCTTAAACATCCGTGTAAGCTTGCACACCAACACTATGATTGCCAACAACACTTTGGCCAACCAGTCTATAAACAGCTGTGTAAGCTTGCACACCAATACTATAATTGCCAACAACACTTAAGCCAACCAGTCTTAAACATCCGTGTAAGCTTGCACACCAACACTATGATTGCCAACAACACTTTGGCCAACCAGTCTTAAACATCCGTGTAAGCTTGCACACCAACACTATGATTGCCAACAACACTTAAGCCAACCAGTCTTAAACAGCCGTGTAAGCTTGCACACCAACACTATGATTGACAACAACACTTTAGCCAACCAGTCTTAAACAGCCGTGTAAGCTTGCACACCAACACTATGATTGCCAACCACACTTTAGCCAACCAGTCTTAAACAGCCGTGTAAGCTTGCACACCAACACTATGATTGCCAACAACACTTAAGCCAACCAGTCTTAAACATCCGTGTAAGCTTGCACACCAACACTATGATTGCCAACAACACTTTGGCCAACCAGTCTTAAACATCCGTGTAAGCTTGCACACCAACACTATGATTGCCAACAACACTTAAGCCAACCAGTCTTAAACAGCCGTGTAAGCTTGCACACCAACACTATGATTGGTTTGCCAACAACACTTTGGCCAACCAGTCTATAAACAGCTGTGTAAGCTTGCACACCAATACTATAATTGCCAACAACACTTAAGCCAACCAGTCTTAAACATCCGTGTAAGCTTGCACACCAACACTATGATTGCCAACAACACTTTGGCCAACCAGTCTTAAACATCCGTGTAAGCTTGCACACCAACACTATGATTGCCAACAACACTTAAGCCAACCAGTCTTAAACAGCCGTGTAAGCTTGCACACCAACACTATGATTGACAACAACACTTTAGCCAACCAGTCTTAAACAGCCGTGTAAGCTTGCACACCAACACTATGATTGCCAACCACACTTTAGCCAACCAGTCTTAAACAGCCGTGTAAGCTTGCACACCAACACTATGATTGCCAACAACACTTAAGCCAACCAGTCTTAAACAGCCGTGTAAGCTTGCACACCAACACTATGATTGCCAACCACACTTTAGCCAACCAGTCTTAAACAGCCGTGTAAGCTTGCACACCAACACTATGATTGCCAACCACACTTTAGCCAACCAGTCTTAAACATCCGTGTAAGCTTGCACACCAACACTATGATTGCCAACAACACTTTGGCCAACCAGTCTATAAACAGCTGTGTAAGCTTGCACACCAATACTATAATTGCCAACAACACTTAAGCCAACCAGTCTTAAACATCCGTGTAAGCTTGCACACCAACACTATGATTGCCAACAACACTTTGGCCAACCAGTCTTAAACATCCGTGTAAGCTTGCACACCAACACTATGATTGCCAACAACACTTAAGCCAACCAGTCTTAAACAGCCGTGTAAGCTTGCACACCAACACTATGATTGACAACAACACTTTAGCCAACCAGTCTTAAACAGCCGTGTAAGCTTGCACACCAACACTATGATTGCCAACCACACTTTAGCCAACCAGTCTTAAACAGCCGTGTAAGCTTGCACACCAACACTATGATTGCCAACAACACTTAAGCCAACCAGTCTTAAACAGCCGTGTAAGCTTGCACACCAACACTATGATTGCCAACCACACTTTAGCCAACCAGTCTTAAACAGCCGTGTAAGCTTGCACACCAACACTATGATTGCCAACCACACTTTAGCCAACCAGTCTTAAACATCCGTGTAAGCTTGCACACCAACACTATGATTGCCAACAACACTTTGGCCAACCAGTCTATAAACAGCTGTGTAAGCTTGCACACCAATACTATAATTGCCAACAACACTTAAGCCAACCAGTCTTAAACATCCGTGTAAGCTTGCACACCAACACTATGATTGCCAACAACACTTTGGCCAACCAGTCTTAAACATCCGTGTAAGCTTGCACACCAACACTATGATTGCCAACAACACTTAAGCCAACCAGTCTTAAACAGCCGTGTAAGCTTGCACACCAACACTATGATTGACAACAACACTTTAGCCAACCAGTCTTAAACAGCCGTGTAAGCTTGCACACCAACACTATGATTGCCAACCACACTTTAGCCAACCAGTCTTAAACAGCCGTGTAAGCTTGCACACCAACACTATGATTGCCAACAACACTTAAGCCAACCAGTCTTAAACAGCCGTGTAAGCTTGCACACCAACACTATGATTGCCAACCACACTTTAGCCAACCAGTCTTAAACAGCCGTGTAAGCTTGCACACCAACACTATGATTGCCAACCACACTTTAGCCAACCAGTCTTAAACATCCGTGTAAGCTTGCACACCAACACTATGATTGCCAACAACACTTTGGCCAACCAGTCTATAAACAGCTGTGTAAGCTTGCACACCAATACTATAATTGCCAACAACACTTAAGCCAACCAGTCTTAAACATCCGTGTAAGCTTGCACACCAACACTATGATTGCCAACAACACTTTGGCCAACCAGTCTTAAACATCCGTGTAAGCTTGCACACCAACACTATGATTGCCAACAACACTTAAGCCAACCAGTCTTAAACAGCCGTGTAAGCTTGCACACCAACACTATGATTGACAACAACACTTTAGCCAACCAGTCTTAAACAGCCGTGTAAGCTTGCACACCAACACTATGATTGCCAACCACACTTTAGCCAACCAGTCTTAAACAGCCGTGTAAGCTTGCACACCAACACTATGATTGCCAACAACACTTAAGCCAACCAGTCTTAAACATCCGTGTAAGCTTGCACACCAACACTATGATTGCCAACAACACTTTGGCCAACCAGTCTTAAACATCCGTGTAAGCTTGCACACCAACACTATGATTGCCAACAACACTTAAGCCAACCAGTCTTAAACAGCCGTGTAAGCTTGCACACCAACACTATGATTGGTTTGCCAACAACACTTTGGCCAACCAGTCTATAAACATCCGTGTAAGCTTGCACACCAACACTATGATTGACAACAACACTTTAGCCAACCAGTCTTAAACATCCGTGTAAGCTTGCACACCAACACTATGATTGCCAACAACACTTTGGCCAACCAGTCTTAAACATCCGTGTAAGCTTGCACACCAACACTATGATTGCCAACAACACTTAAGCCAACCAGTCTTAAACAGCCGTGTAAGCTTGCACACCAACACTATGATTGACAACAACACTTTAGCCAACCAGTCTTAAACAGCCGTGTAAGCTTGCACACCAACACTATGATTGCCAACCACACTTTAGCCAACCAGTCTTAAAGGCACTGTACATGTTTGGTAATTACTCAAAATATATATTAGCATAAAAACTTACTTGGTAACGAGCAACGGAGTGCTGTTTATAGTATAAACATTGTGAGAAACAACTCCCTCTGCAGTAACGTAGTTTTTGAGAAAAAGGTAATTTCTCACTAAAATATTTGAATGTGAAAAAGACTTCAGGCCTGAAGCTTTTTTCAGGCATCTGAAAGCAAACAAATTTGTGCAACAAGGTTGTTTTTTCTTTAATTTTTTTCTTGCAACTTCGATGACCAATAGACTGTGCAAGTCTCACGCGTATCAGAACGAGAAAACACGTCAAGCGAAGAACATTTTTATTTCTGAAATCAAATCTTTGTTTTAAATAATATCTCATGACAAAATCTGAACAAAAATAAATTATTACAATTTTATGAAATTAGTTTTAGCTTTTGAAAAAAATACACAAAAGTGTGTTAATTATTATTGGAAAAAAATTAAACTCTGGGACAAGGATGCTTTTTTGATGTTAACTTTTTAGAAACCCCTTTACGCGGATATGTGATGGTCAAACGGGTTTAAAATTGACCCATATCGCAGTTAAAAGAGGATGCTGACGCCTCAACAACCATAGACTGCAATGAAAAGGGTTCGCTTTGCAATTACAGCATCTGGCGATTATAATCGCGCATCCAAAACAAGCGTTTACATAAGTTTTATGATCCGAGGTGAGCAAAACATTCTTATTTTTTTGCAATAACCGGAAGCTGAGGTCAAGTTTAATTCTCGGGTTTTCTTCGTTATATTGTTGAATTGGTTTTACTTTCATATTTTGTTATCACTTAGTATTACATTCCCAACAACATGTATAATTGTGTAGGTCATAAACTACGTTAAACTGAAATAATTGACGAAACAAAATCTTGCCCACGTAAAATTCCATATGGTTGGGACCACTATGGTCCCGGAAGTTCGAATGCGCGCGAGACTTGCACAGTCTATTGAGCCCAAATTTTCACAAGTTTGTTATTTTATGCATATGTTGGGATACACCAAGTGAGAATACTGGTCTTTGACAATTACCAAACGTGTCCAGTGTAAGCTTGCACAGCCACACCAACACTATGACTGCCAACCACACTTTAGCCAACCAGTCTTAAACAGCCGTGTAAGCTTGCACACCAACACTATGATTGCCAACCACACTTTAGCCAACCAGTCTTAAACAGCCGTGTAAGCTTGCACACCAACACTATGATTGACAACAACACTTTAGCCAACCAGTCTTAAACATCCGTGTAAGCTTGCACACCAACACTATGATTGCCAACAACACTTTGGCCAACCAGTCTTAAACATCCGTGTAAGCTTGCACACCAACACTATGATTGCCAACAACACTTAAGCCAACCAGTCTTAAACAGCCGTGTAAGCTTGCACACCAACACTATGATTGACAACAACACTTTAGCCAACCAGTCTTAAACAGCCGTGTAAGCTTGCACACCAACACTATGATTGCCAACCACACTTTAGCCAACCAGTCTTAAAGGCACTGTACATGTTTGGTAATTACTCAAAATATATATTAGCATAAAAACTTACTTGGTAACGAGCAACGGAGTGCTGTTTATAGTATAAACATTGTGAGAAACAACTCCCTCTGCAGTAACGTAGTTTTTGAGAAAAAGGTAATTTCTCACTAAAATATTTGAATGTGAAAAAGACTTCAGGCCTGAAGCTTTTTTCAGGCATCTGAAAGCAAACAAATTTGTGCAACAAGGTTGTTTTTTCTTTAATTTTTTTCTTGCAACTTCGATGACCAATAGACTGTGCAAGTCTCACGCGTATCAGAACGAGAAAACACGTCAAGCGAAGAACATTTTTATTTCTGAAATCAAATCTTTGTTTTAAATAATATCTCATGACAAAATCTGAACAAAAATAAATTATTACAATTTTATGAAATTAGTTTTAGCTTTTGAAAAAAATACACAAAAGTGTGTTAATTATTATTGGAAAAAAATTAAACTCTGGGACAAGGATGCTTTTTTGATGTTAACTTTTTAGAAACCCCTTTACGCGGATATGTGATGGTCAAACGGGTTTAAAATTGACCCATATCGCAGTTAAAAGAGGATGCTGACGCCTCAACAACCATAGACTGCAATGAAAAGGGTTCGCTTTGCAATTACAGCATCTGGCGATTATAATCGCGCATCCAAAACAAGCGTTTACATAAGTTTTATGATCCGAGGTGAGCAAAACATTCTTATTTTTTTGCAATAACCGGAAGCTGAGGTCAAGTTTAATTCTCGGGTTTTCTTCGTTATATTGTTGAATTGGTTTTACTTTCATATTTTGTTATCACTTAGTATTACATTCCCAACAACATGTATAATTGTGTAGGTCATAAACTACGTTAAACTGAAATAATTGACGAAACAAAATCTTGCCCACGTAAAATTCCATATGGTTGGGACCACTATGGTCCCGGAAGTTCGAATGCGCGCGAGACTTGCACAGTCTATTGAGCCCAAATTTTCACAAGTTTGTTATTTTATGCATATGTTGGGATACACCAAGTGAGAATACTGGTCTTTGACAATTACCAAACGTGTCCAGTGTAAGCTTGCACAGCCACACCAACACTATGACTGCCAACCACACTTTAGCCAACCAGTCTTAAACAGCCGTGTAAGCTTGCACACCAACATTATGAGTGCCAACCGCACTTTAACCAGAGCTCCTGCTATGTCATGTATGTCAAAATAGCAATTTAAAACCAGATAAATAAGGTCATGCGACCAGCTTTCAACCAATAGGACTGCTAATAAATGAATGTCAAATTGATGCTTCCTTGGTGTAGTCATAAGAAGCAACAGTGATTGTGAGGGTTTTTAAACGCCCCCAGCTGGAGATACTTCTGTGGATGACTGGTACTAGTAGGAATGTTACAGTAAGTGTGCTTTCAGATTGAAACTAAGCTTTATTCAATGACTTCCAATTCTTTAACGATGTTGTAGATTGTGTACACTGCAAGTCTAGTCAAGGAATTCAGACGATGATGAGGCATTTGAGATGTTACACTGCTGCAAAACACTCTCGCTGAGTCTTTCAAAAGGAGCACAAATGGAAAGTTATTATTTTAATCCAGATGAATATAATGGCTCACAAAAGCTTTAATCTTTTAAATTGTATAAAATTGTGTGGAAGAAGTATTATTTCCTCAACCTATTATAGAAATATTGACTGCTATGAGGGGCACAGTTAAAATTATAGGCCCAAGGTGATGTCAAAACCATGACTATGCCCGAAGCGAAGCTGAGGGCATAGTTATGGTTTTGACATCACCGAGGGCCTACAATTTTAATTGTGCCCCGAATATTAAGCAGTCAATATTTCTTTTATATACCGAAGAAAGGACATCAGTTCGCGCCGTGACACGAACGTATACAACGCGTACAGAAGTACACAAGCGACCTATGAAATACAGCAGTGTGTTGCGACTGGCGGGCACAGTCGATTGCTGTGCCCCGGGCACAGTTAATTATGACGTCATCTTGATAGAAAAAGGGGGCCCAGCTATTTCAATGACTCCACTTTTAACCAATCAGATTAGAGGATTCTATATATGAGGTATATAATACATGTTAGTCACCCAAATTCTGCCCTCGGCTGAAGGAAAATAGTCACAGTAATTTTAAAATGTTATAATGGCTGATGAGTTTGAACTCCAGTCATTTTCCCACATAGCTCAGGTTGGATTCTCCATTGAATACAGCAGAGAAGTAAAGTCAGAAGTCCAGCCTGGGCTTTATCCATTCCAAACAGAAGGTGTAGACAGAACTATTTATTGAGAGAGTCAAAACAACTTGGGATGCTTCCGGTTAAATAAATGCATGTGTGTACACATGGTGCCAGACATTGGGCTATAATGCTGCTGTCCAGCAACCATGGACAATTTCATAAAGCAGTCAAACACTCTGCAAATATCTTTACAAAGACAAAATAAATGTAAACATGTATTGAAGCATATTCTTCTCTTAGCAACACCCTTGGCAATAGCTGCAGCTTCCTATGCAAACACAGCCTTAATGTTGGGAAATAGTCTGGCACCTCTTTTATTGTACTGAGAACCAGCAGTAGCTACTATGTAGTGTATACAAGGAGCTTGACAAAGACTCACATTAAGGTCTTTACACACAACCTTATTCCCATCATGCCATAACCCCTGGAACTTACTACGGTCCTTGGCTCCGGATCTGGCTTAGGCTCCTTCGGTCATTTTTTAAAATATGCGAACTTTGAACGTAGCCTAAACCTTGTAGCTAAAGCAGAAGTTTCAAAAAGACCCAATGGTGTGAGAACCAACTGTTGAGAACTTATATGGGAATCATTTAATTAGGTGGTCAAATCATTCTAGGTAGCCAACCAAATTACACTAAGTTACAGTGCAACTATACCCTGTCATTCTTTTGTGGTCTTTCAACATGTTTGAACTGCATGCAGTTTAGGGTGACTTTGTGTGATCACCTTCAACACATGTACAATATAACGTGACCTACATAGAGCTCACAAATGTTTCAGCAATTGTTATATAAAGTAGTCATTTATCTGGAACAAATCAGCATTTTTGATAGTAGTCTTTCCAGGGGTTAGTGACAAGAGGAAACAATATAGCATGCCCGTGGGAAGGAGGTTGCTCAACCAACAGAATAGTAATTCTTTGATAAAATATTGTGAATAACTTTGGATGAAAAGATACCAGGTATCAATTCAGTAACTATTTTTACAAAACTAACATGTTGAGGTATGTGTGATTATGATTCTATATATTTTGGATACAATGTACATCATGTGTCACCATAATTAACTCTGTGCTTTGAATATTTATCTTATGACATTACAGTATTATACAGCGGGGTGTAACTAATCCAGCTGTCTTGCATATTGCACTTAATTCTGCCCAGTAAAAACATCATAATATTATAGCATCGATAATTCACCATCGATCTAGTTAATAATTCTTAGAAATGTTTAAGACAGGTTTGCTAAGTTTTGTTTTTTAATTATGAGACCCATTAATACAATAAGTAAGGGTTTACAAGACACTGCAGCACAATCTGCTGCCAACCATGCAAGGAAACACCACAGCATAATACAATAAGTAAGGGTTTACAAGACACTGCAGCACAATCTGCTGCCAACCATGCAAGGAAACACCACAGCATACCCTTTCTCTTGATGAAAAATGTACTGGGTTTTTGTGTGTGCATTATACAACATATGGGACCTACATCCCATCTCTCTTAAAAACGTAGCAATAATGGAAGACTGTGGAACTTGTGTATAAAAAGTGCTTAAAAACCAAACTATATTCTTTATCCCTGATACAAAATTCATATTATATTGAAGCAATAAAGGTTTAAAAGTGTCTCGCTTAATGACGCAAGTGTCAAGACAGGGACTCTTTCTAACCCACACTCTGCTGATCAGAAACACCAGAGCTCGAGTCTGTTGCACTAGACACTCTGCTGATCAGAAACACCAGAGCTCGAGTCTGTTGCACTAGACACTCTGCTGATCAGAAACACCAGAGCTCGAGTCTGTTGCACTAGACACTCTGCTGATCAGAAACACCAGAGCTCGAGTCTGTTGCACTAGACACTCTGCTGATCAGAAACACCAGAGCTCGAGTCTGTTGCACTAGACACTCTGCTGATCAGAAACACCAGAGCTCGAGTCTGTTGCACTAGACACTCTGCTGATCAGAAACACCAGAGCTCGAGTCTGTTGCACTAGACACTCTGCTGATCAGAAACACCAGAGCTCGAGTCTGTTGCACTAGACACTCTGCTGATCAGAAACACCAGAGCTCGAGTCTGTTGCACTAGACACTCTGCTGATCAGAAACACCAGAGCTCGAGTCTGTTGCACTAGACACTCTGCTGATCAGAAACACCAGAGCTCGAGTCTGTTGCACTAGACACTCTGCTGATCAGAAACACCAGAGCTCGAGTCTGTTGCACTAGACACTCTGCTGATCAGAAACACCAGAGCTTGAGTCTGTTGCACTAGACACTCTGCTGATCAGAAACACCAGAGCTTGAGTCTGTTGCACTAGACACTCTGCTGATCAGAAACACCAGAGCTTGAGTCTGTTGCACTAGACACTCTGCTGATCAGAAACACCAGAGCTTGAGTCTGTTGCACTAGACTGCTCGTTCCTTTCCAACACCTTATTGGGGCCCTTGTTTTATGTATATATCAATCAATAGACACAATCGGCGACCGGAGTCACGTGACTCATAGTGGGTATACAATGTAAACAAACCAAGCAAACCATGACTGCTTCCCACCTTACAGCAGGAGCGCTCGGAAGCAGCCATGCGTTTCCATTCACCCTGCGCCTTGCTTGCTTGGTTTGTTTACATTGTATACCCACTATGGGTCACGTGCTGCAGTCGCCGATTGTGTCTATTAGAATGAGACATCACATAGATTTCAAAGCTGATGTTTCAGTTGTCACATTTATTAATGCCATCTCACTGTTTCCAAGATGTGTTTATTGTTGGCATGGGGCATCACGATAAAATAAAATAAATAAAATTTAATGTCTCAGAATCACCATGAACAACTAGTTCATTAAGTTGAAATGTGGTCAACTCTTGCAAAACATTTGCTGCGAATAAAGAGATGTTAAAACATTTACCTACGACTAGAAAGATGTTACTGAAAAATAGTTATAAACAGTTGAATGCTAGGTGGCAGTATACATGTACATGCCTGGTAAAGAAAGGTCCATTGCTTTTGCATTTCTGACCATGCATTTCCAAGAAAGACTTTGCCACACACATTGTTGGGCCACACAAAGTTCACAGAATGTTTCTCTTGATAGTAAGAAAACAGTTTTTAAATTTTGAAGTGAAACAAATAATTTGAAATTGTAGCAAGTACATTGTGTACTTTCTGTTATTCAGTTTAATAGTGTATTTTTCATGGTCACAAACACTATTTTATATTTGAAATATTTATTTGATATCGACAACTTTTTTATTGAAAACAGTGTGTTTTAACTAAGAGATTTTGTTTTAGAAAATGTGTTCAGTTTTTTATGTGTATTCTGTGTGATGATATGTTTTTAAACTTGATACTGTAACACTCGCTCTTCCCTGAAAGTTTTAAATTCAATATTATTTGAAAACATCAGTTGTGATAATGTATACAATGCAAAGGACAGTTTTTTACGCTCTAGTTTGGAGTGTATTTGTAGGCCCCTACTTCTTTTGATTTTTTATTTAATTCAATTTTAGTTTTTAGTAAACAGTGATGAAACACAATATTATGTACCGTATTCTCAGGGAAACCAACCACCATTTTAATCAACCACCATTTTACATTTTACAATGAGTGAATGCTAGTCCTGTCCTGCCTGACCATTTATGTTTTCCACTGTGGTATTGCACCCTACAATGTGATAACATGCAGTGCATGTACAGTATCTACACAGTACACAGTCTACTGTCTTCAACAATGATGGCCCTGCTTACTGTAAAATTTCTGTACTTAGTCACTATTTTGTGCATAAAAGTTAAGCCAAATTTCTGCAGTAGCTGTGCAAGCAAAGAATGCTTCGTAGAGCATAACCACCTGTGCCGACAACAATTCCTTGCTTATTAAATATGCTTTCATTTAGCGCGTACCTTGATGTCACTATAGGCCTGGTTTTTTCTCTTTAGAACCAAATGTATTGGTTTGATGTCAATCATGTAGAGCAGTTAGGAACCAATTCATGGTGCTGCATTCTGTTAAACTTTGGGTTGTTGTAAGCGCAGAGTTCTGTTGAAGCAGTGCCATGGAATTAGATGATTTCGTCTGCTCAGAACTATAAGAGCCTAATAGCAATTTCATATTCATAATGATAAAAAGGTCATTAAATAAAAAAATGCAATCAATTAGAAAAACAAATCAAAATCAACAAACGAATGTTTCTTTTTGCCAAACAAATACTTTGAAGACCACTCCTGATCACAATATTTACATTGTATCTGTGTACTTTTATTTTACTTTTGCAATGCATCCCTAGGTTCATTGCTGCACTGTCAAGAAATAAATGTAACTTGTGCAATTTGGTTTCTTTAATATGTGCACAGCCACAATCATGGGTACACTTTTTGTTACAAAGACACCAAATGAACAACATATAAATATTGAGTAACTCTTTGCAGATCTTGTATTTGTAAAAACTTAAGCACTTTTTATTCATCATTGACACAGCGATTGCTAATTGATATATAAATAACATTAAGATAACTGCTACCAGTGGTTTTCAAACTGTTGTTCATAAAGCGGACACGGACAAAATGTGTACCCATGATCGTGGCTGTGCACAGTATATGTTTTAGCAACTTTTAATAATTTTAAGCTATACTTTGAATTTTTCTGTGAACAAAACAACAAACCCACTGCTTACCATTTATTTTGTTTGGCAAGTTTACAGATTACCAGTCACAAACTATGTACACAAAGAGTACTGGTTTTGGGGCTGGTAACCTGGTGCAAGTCTCATATTTGGACCAGTTTAGAGTAAGAATTTGTTTTGCTTTGCATAAAAGCGGTACTCAATGCAAACAAGGTTTGATAGGAAAGACTTGCACCAAGTGCATTTTGGTTTGTTGTGTTTAGGTTTTATTCTTGACTGTACAATGTACCTGGTAGTAGTTATTTTCTTTTTTCTTTGACGAACTTATATGAATAATCAATGCAAACAAGGTTCCCAAACTGTTAGATATGACAGACTTGCACCTAGTGCATTTTGGTTTGTTGTGTTTAGGTTTTATTCTTGACTGTATGTACCTTGTAGTAGTTATTTTCTTTTTTCTTTGAAGAACTTTTATGAATATTTTAAGATTGTATTGGACTAAACATATCCGTCATTTCAGTCAACAATTTTCACTGAGTTTTGATAAAAATATTTTAAACAAACAAACTTATGTACATACATGTATATCAGGAAAATGTTGTTTTATTCTGAAATAATGTACTATGTAGCCACCCCAAATCACCGTTGATCATTTCAATTGTCAGCATGAAGAAAACCAGGGTTTGTGATTACCAAGTGTAAACCCCCATTCTTTTTTTTTAATAAAAAATTTAAAATTACCCTCACATGATGATGTACATGTAGCCGCCAACGGTTTTTTTTTAATAATGTCTAAAACATTTTTTAACACTAGACAAGGAAGTTATCCTTCAGTTAATGCAGATTATTTAGTTTGCTATAAAATGTTGCCACTTACGTACATGTAGTGTGTTTATGGTTTGGCGTCACATAATTATCATTTGAGATACATTGTATGCAAGGTGCAATGTTTTTACTCTGACACTAATGTTTCCCCCAGGCTGATGAACTGAGCGAGGTGGACAAAATCAAATTCATGATTTACGCAGTTTCAAACTGACAGGCATTTGTGCATTATAGACAAGCAGGGCCTATACAGTGCTGATAGTCATTATACAATGTGTAGGTCAAAAACTGTATAATCCATTTATTTATTGATAGAATAAATTACGGCCTACACATGTAACTAAGCAGGACTGTACTCCAATGCTGTAATATTATGCAAAGAATCCCACAAGGGGTTATTTGTTTCCATGAAAAATGCAATTTACATGACCTCACTTCACTCCTAAACCAAATTCAGTAAAGATAAGTAGTTTGTAATTGTATATCTTTCTGACCTTTGACCTCATCACAGCGTGTCTTCAACGATGTTAATTCTGTTATGAATTTTAAAATACAATATTTAATTCAAACTATCTTGTCAACTTGTTTAATTTTGTACACTGGTGTAATTTATGAAACGTCCAGTAAAAACCCTTCCAAGGACCTCAATTCAACAGGGTTCAGAGTGCCCCAATGTGTTGACAATTCCTGGGGAGCACCCTGCACAGATGTAGATCAGTCAGCCTGTAACTTGATATATCAATTGAAACCCAACGGCATAAGTCTTGTATAGTGACACAACTGTGCATGAATTGGTTACCCAACTGGCTTACACATTTTACTGAGAGTTCATAATTAATCGTCATCAGTCCTTTCTCTAAATCGCTTTCTCTGCTTAAACTTCCTACTCTTAAAGCTTGACTCTTTATCCTGCTCCGATTGGTTGCTCATTGATTCCTCTTGCGTAATGCTGTCTTCTGATTGGACAATATGTGTCTCTGTGTTGTTGCTGAGATGATCCAAGACTGGATCATCCGTCTGCTGCTTCAGTGAATCCATCAACTTGAGCTTTTTCGGCTTCTGCACTGACGAACTCATACCGATTTCATAGTCTGCCATTTTGTACACACTGCCATAAGCCCTTTTCTTAGGAGATTGTTCTGTCGGCTCTTTGGATAAAACTGGTTTCTGAAAGACATGTTTACCCTCTTCACAAACCTCGTCGGATGACTTCGACTCACTCTCCTTCCTCTTCTTTAAGTCATTCAGAAAGCCTAATGCAATACTTCTATTAGCTGCATTTCCACACATGTTAGTCTCTTCCAGTGAGTACTTGGTGTACTTTTGAGGATTCTCGAGGTGGTCAGGTGGTTGACATCTTCCACCTCTAGGACTTCCATTCCAAGCTCCATGACTTTGTCCTCTATTCCCTCCGGGAGATCTGTTGGTGTATGAAGTCCTTTCCTCTTGAGTTTTATTGCTCTTGGGGCGGCTGCCAGGTTTGCGGAATATAGTTTTAGTATCTTGTGATGAGGACTGTGACGTTGATTTCACCAGCTGCATAGCTCCAGTCACTGGAAGGTTAGACTTGGAGACGAGAGTGCTGTAATGTCCTGGAAGATTTCTTTCTTTGTTTGTTTCAGTTTTCCCTGACAGACTGTCATATAAAGATCTCTTAGGCTTCTTGAAGATGCACCCTCTTTCAATGGATTGTCTTTCCCCCTTATCACCACCTTCATCATCGTCAACAACACTGAAACTTTTTGTTTCAGACTCATATTTCTGCTCAATAATCCCCAA
The DNA here is from genome assembly GCA_037783415.1 of Leptasterias polaris. Taxonomy (NCBI): domain Eukaryota; kingdom Metazoa; phylum Echinodermata; class Asteroidea; order Forcipulatida; family Asteriidae; genus Leptasterias; species Leptasterias polaris. The sequence goes on along the minus strand of JAZGTN010000146.1, from coordinate 1,634,175 downwards.
TGACCCAAAGATGTCCGCACTCTTTGATTTAAAGTTGTCACTGTTTCGGGCAGAGCCAGTCTGCAGCTGAAAGCTCTTGGATGTCTCATCCATGCAGTCTTTATTTACGTTACTTGCTCTATCCATTTTGATGTACAGAGTGGGCTCACCTACTGCAATAAAGCTGCCTACTGTACTGCATTCATTTGAAATCTGTTTGTAAACAATATAATAGGAAAGTTGTTATTGTTACGCTGGTTACAAATCCAACGGTTCACATATACAATCATAGGCGCAATGCTGGTCCACAACAACCAATGTTCTGTACGTGAATCATTAATAATCGTTACCAGCGTAGCGCGCAGCATTACCAGGAGGAAAATTTCAACAGCGGCCATATTGTTAACGGAAGGCGAGGATTCTGAAAACGGTGAGAATTTATCATTTTTTGCGGAGTGGATTTTCTAGACCCGCGCCGAGCTCACTGTGAGAACAAAGAACACATAAAGCCTATTTTTGGCCAGATCCGGTTTGGGAAAACAACTGTAGGTGCAGAAACGTGAAGGAGAAAAAGTTTCGAATAGGATTTTGTACATGTCACTCTATGAGGTTCGTGGAGACGATAGCGGATCGAACCTCATAGTTCTAAGAGTCAGGTCAGAAGAAATAAAACTAAAAGCTTTTTTTTAAATATCACCACAATTTGTGGGATTAGTGTCAATTAAGGATTAGATTTGCACAGAAATAATGTAAGGCAAGTCACTGATTGCTGACATGACTATAGTATGTGTAAGTAATGTATAATAATACCATCAATCATGACCATCATGACCATTAATCCAGCCAGGACCCATTTTCTCGCTAAAAAAGCTGTACGACATTATATCATATGTACGACGCACGCGTAAACGACGTCGTTAGACGGTGTTCAGACAACTCGACGGTAGGATAACTCGACGGCTGGTTCGTAAAACTGTCAGACAAGTCGACTTTTGATCAGACAACTCGACGGATGGAGTTCAAATCCTGGTGCGGGGGGGGGGGGGGTGGGAAACAGTGTAATTGGACTATATTATAAAAAGGGAAAATAATGACATGAGAACGCTGAAAGGGGACTTCTTTCACTGGCGGTCGGAGGCAGGATTATTATGTTTCCCGGAGATTGGCAAAGCATGACTCGAATAATATTTTTTGTGCAATTCCAATCGATTGGCAGACTAATTGAATTCAATATGGACGTCTGTTTAAAAAATTAAAGAATGTGTATTTCGAATTTAAATATATTTAGCTCTTTTACTACCCAGTAATTTTCTTTTTGTAGTGTTGTGCCACTGAAGAAGTGACTAAAGAAAATAAAACTAAATCTTTGGGACATTCCTGTCATTCATTAAAAGGACGGCCAATGGATCGCATACTTCTACTTGTTTAAAGTTCACGCAAATATTTTGTGAAAACATTGTCAGTATGTCACTTTGTCAGTAATTGAGATCTGGGGTGCGTTCCGTTTTGGCGGTCGTAACCAATAACCACTGTTTCTGTCAATGGCCAGTGGTTAACCAATGTTGAATGTCAAGTTGAACCGAAACACTGGTTATTGGTTACGACCGCGAAAAAGCACGCCAAATCAGATTCACCAGTCGACTTGTCTTGGCACTCCGTCGAGTTGTAAAGCTGTCGAGTTGACCGACCGGACGAGTTGTCTGACCCGTCGAGTTGTCAGACTGTCGAGTTGTCGAACCGTCGAGTTGTTTATAGCTGACATTCCGTTAGACGTTTATAGCGATCGGAAATTGATGAAAGTGCTTTCACTACACTGGCGGGCGGGTCGGCAGTAAACCAGCTTAAGTAAATGTGTTCACTTACCTCTAGCTTACCCTGGGTGGGTGGGTGTTTGGGATGCTTAAATAAATATACTTTTAAAAGATATTTAAAGTAAAGAATTTTCAATTTCCACTGGATTTCTTCACACGATGTCTCACGAGCGCGGCCATTTTGGATTGATCTCAATCATGTCAATCAAAATATGACGTCACCGGCCGGCGACATCATCACACAAGACAAACGACGCTCTGTTTTTCAACCGTTTGCACTCTCGCAAAGATACGGGGAGGCCTACACCAAAAGTTAATGATTATTCTACACAAAATAGAGTGTTCCATAGGTTTCTTTTCTAATTAATAGGCTAAACAATGTTATCGTACCACACCAGTGAACACAAATCACTCAATTGAAGAATGGGGGCGGTGCCGTTTGGTGGGGGGGGGGGGGGGGGCGATGGCCTCTGTGGAAACTCTAGAGGGCGCAATTATTTGTAACTGGATGATGCGAAAAAACCTCCCACTTTCGTGAATATCAAAGTGTAGGAAGTGAGTGTCACACTGGTTAGCACAAAAGCAAAGAAAATGGTGAGTAATTGTTGTTAAATTGTGCCTTTGATGTGTCCCGGCAAGTGAAGGAAATTCATGAGGATTAGTAGGTGTGAATTATTTGTTGCAAATGTCGTACAACAGCGACTTTGTCATTGTGTGTTACTGCATGTTGTACTCGTCTCGTCTCATGTACTGCTTGACTCAGTCAGTGACGTGACTGCCTCTTGTCTTGGTCATTGGTGCCTTGTGTAGGCTAATATTTTGCCCAGTATCCGGACAGTGTAGCTATGTTTTTTTTAGTTGCAATAAAATCCTAACTCTCCATCCTCCCGACCGACGGTTGCAGACAATCCCAGTAACAAAAAAACATATGTATGTGCAATTTCAACCTTCAATTCAAATCAAATTCAAAATCCATTTTGTTTGCAACGAACTTGCAAGTAGGCCTATTGTCAAAATACAATTACAAATTGAAATACAATATAAAAAAAAAATATAGTTAAAATAAAATTTAAAGGTACAAAAAAGTACAAATCAGAGATTTGCCCAATTTTTAGCACTCAATTCATGACACACATTATAATCTTATAAAAAAAGTTATAGTACACCTATCATTCAATTGTAATTTTGTATGACGCACTATAGGACCCCCGGGGATGGTGCGTCACTGTCCATATGTGGGGACGGATTTGCGTGTCCAAAGACCCACCCTGGGTCAAAAAATTTACACACTTGTTGCAGATTTGGACGGTCTTCCGAACGATTTTTTGACTCACCTTTCGCGGATAGCAACGCACCACGGACGGACAAATCGACGCACATAATCGCTTGCAAACGATGCACGCGCAGTGAATACCAAGTATTTCAACCTTGTACATATGAGTTTCCCGGCACACATGCTGAAAATGCATGGCAAGTGTATATGCACGAGGCTAGAATGTACTACTTGATCTTCGAGAAGTGCGGTTCCCAACGCACTATCAAACACACGAAATAATAGAGAGGGAACCAGTCTACTAAATAACGCATCCTCGTATCCATCCATGACTCGACGATCGACCCCAAGTATCGTGCGTGTGAGAGATATATAATATACCACGGCCCCTGGACGGGTTAATATGGCCGATATGTCGATATATCGTGAAAAAATTTCGAACACGGAAAAACAGTTTTACCGCGCGCTGGGACGACATGAGCAATAGAATAACAAACAAGACATGACTGTATGGATAAACCGCTGAGAAAAAATCACTGAATTTAATATCCATATTCCATGAAAACAAAACATCTTACAATTTTATGTGCTTTTTATAACACAATTAATTCATGGTTTTACCTCGACGATTGAACGTTGCGCTCTCTAAAAGCTGGTGCCTCGACGTTTATTCCGATCACGTACATGTGACGTTTCCCGACCACGCAGCGATTTCTCATCAAGGGAATTTCCCTCGCTGTTTCGCTTCCACGGCTACACGCCCTTTCTTCACCCCCTTACTATAAAGTTTACTAAGTTAGGAGCAAGCACATCTGCGGGATCGAGGTGATAAATACTATTGAATGGCAGCGCTGTGAAAAGAATGACGTCATAATTATTCACGCCAATCTAGTGAATTTCGGCCAATCGGAAAGCGGCCGTCATAAATCGGCCAATCAGCCTGTGCACACGTTCGGCGATACCACAAAAAAAAAAAATAAAAAACATGGCTAGATGGGAAGACGTACACAATGGGACCGGTTTCCTTCGATATATACCGTAATTTCTTACGTATAAGACGCGGGGCGTACAAGGCGCAGGGCCGTGAAATTACCACAAAAAAATCAAGCGTCAACAGACAAGGCGCACCGCCGCACAAGGCGCATGATCTTACATGCACCTTTGACTGCAAACAGCAGACCGTATCGGTACATCGCCAAAAAGGGGTCATTTTGTTACCCTAACAGTACCACGCTAATCAACATGTGAATAAATATAAATCACATGTGCTTGAAACATGTAGAGACATGTAGAAAAGTTCATTTTAAACTGAAACAACCTACCGTTCAGCGACGTTTTCAGGAGATTCTTCTCCCGTGTGTCACAAGGGGTTGAAGGGAGTTTACAGGTGACCAACAGAGGGCGCTACCACAGGGCTGAAGGGATCTGTTTGTTCAACAGAGGGCGCTACCATACGGGAAAAATCTCCTGCCATTCCGATGGGGACGTGACATTTATAATTAATGAGAAGTTCCTTTTCTTTATTTTATACCACAAACATTTATTCAAAGACGTCGTTTTTCTGGTTTGTTTTCTCCACAGTTATTTTATGTCTAACTTTTGAGCTAAAATAAACGAAACAATTAACTAAGCTGAAGGTCTACCATAGAATTAGTTTCGAAAAAGGGTCACTTCCCGTGATTTATAATTGTTTTTTCGTTTATAAAATACAATCAATTAAAAAGTAACGATTACAGTTTATTTTTATAAAGTTGATTAAAGTAAACCATGGACATGGTCGCACCTTTCACACAATACAGGTTGGGTGAATGCGTGAATCACCGTTCACACAATAGAGGTTGGGTGAATGCTTCCGCAATCGTTCTGATTAATCTGAATGCAGTATTTACGGTACGAAATCGCGGCCACAAAAGAAGTGATGAACACGTTGCTGCATTGTTGGAATGAATTCACGGTCGTTATGTATAAGGACACGTGGCCACAAAGGCGGCTCAATACATCGCGTCATTGTCGGAATGAAAATCTGGCGACATTGTCTGGAGAGTTGAGCACTGATAATGTACTACGTCAACAATGCGTGGTGAGTTGATGGTTGGCGACCGCATTATTAACCTGACCGCAGCTACATTAAATAGGGCCTAGATTATTTGCACGTCGGCCGCGGGCATTTTAATCTCAAGCGACATCATACAAGGCGCACCGGAATACAAGGCGCAGTGATGATTTTGTGGTCAAAAACATCAGATAAGACGCGTCTTATACGCAAGAAATTACGGTACATGTATTTCAAAGCCCCAATTCATTCAACTGAGTCTGATTTTGCGGCATAACATAAACAAAACCTGGCGTTTACAAATATTCAGGCCTGGTCGCCGTCCAAATTATTGAATGGACTACAAAAATTGGAACCCTTTGAACGGAAAAGTGTGATTATAAAGTTTTCTTTAAAACCATATCGTCTATTTTATATAATATCGCGAATATCGCGAATATCGCGATATTTCAATATTTTTAAAAACCATCATCGACATTGTCGATATTGTTTCAATATCGAATAGCGACGATCGTCATATCGTCCACCCTTAACCACGGGGCAGAGGTTGACAAAACCACCGCGCCATGAATTACATGTGACTAAATAACACACCCTCGTATCCATCTATGACTCGACGATCGCCCCCCCACTATCGTGCGTGTGAGAGATATAATATACCACGGGGCCGAGGTTGACAAAACCACCGCACCATGATTTATATGTATTGGGCTAAAGGCTTGCTGTGTGCAGTGTGGAAAATAAACGGCTGTCTGAGCTGGCATGCGGTGATCGCTGACTTTCGGGCGGTAAATTCCCGACCCTCAAGCAATATAAATGTTAACAAAATAATACCAACATCATTTTACACAGGCGGGGAGGGTAGGTGCATTTTTATTCTCCACTAAATAAACAAAATAAATGTTGAAATAGACATCGACGGACCATAACGTACCTCGACGCACCGCTCGAAGATTTTTTGACTGACCACTATTGGACTTGACGTACCCACAGTCACTTTTTCCGAGAGTAAAGACGCAATCTTGACGCACCATCCCCGGGGGTCTTATAGTGCGTCATACAATTGATAGGTGTATTAATCTGACGTCGTCACTCTGAGACTGGCAGAATTGTCCATGACATAGTGTTAGCCAGAGGGGTGTCTGGGTGTCTTTTGGACACCCTGTTTTAAATTTGGACACCCTGTTTCATCTGTCATTTACATGTAAATGTATTGTAAGTGAACAATTTGGACACCCAGTTTTTAAATTTCCAGCAGATTTGGACACCCTTTTACCAAATCCTGGCTAAAACCTTGGTCCATGAAACACACTTCCTAAATCTCAACCAATCAGCGTAAAATAAACCGCTGTGTAGTCGTGGCGCTCGTCTGTATGCGTGCAGTTAATGTATGTTTGCACAATCTGCAGGTTGTACTGCTTGTTTGTGGGATCGGCATTCTGGAATGTGCACTTCAATCTGTGAATGTTTCCACATAAATAACCCATGATTGTGCAAACCAAAATTGGGCTGCAAGCGTTTAGGCTAGTGCTGATTGGTCGAGATGTTGCTAAATCTTAAAAGGTTAAGTTAGCCGGAACGGGCAATATCTACTTCAAACAGACTTAGTACCAAAAATGTAAATTATGTCCAGCAAATATCTCTGCCATGAGCCTCAATCTCCTTGGTGGATACCGCCACGTAAAGGTCCTTTAGTAACTCCACGTAACATTGTAAGTTGTCATTATCAAACAGCTCATGGATATTTTTTGATTTGTCGTTTTATTCCCATAGAGTTTCTTGGGATTTGGTCAAGGCGCTGATATTGACATAGTATTGGATGATGCAGCAACTCGCAAACAAGCAGAAATCAAAACAGAAGATGGCAAGAAAGAAAGGCTCTTCTTGTTTTATGACGGAGAGTCCATTACCGGGAAAGTAAACGTGAACTTGAAAGGGCGTAAATTAGAGCACCAAGGGATTCGTATTGAATTTGTTGGACAAATAGGTGAGTATTGCCTATGGGCTGATACAGCTGCAGTTACTGGAATTTTCTTATGGGTGGGACATGTCTTCATTTGTCACCTTGACTGAAAGACTGCACTAGTTGTGTACTTGAGATCAGTTATACTTTACCACCATAATAGCAAAGTCCAACTCTGTGGGTGTTAGAGTGAGGCAGGGTCCTCTAGTTAATCACTCCAGCTTGTTCAGGTTAGAGTGAGGCTTCATACATATGAAGCCACACACAACCACGGTATTGTAATGTGTGTGTGGTTGTGGCTTCATACATATGAAGCCAACCACGAGACGGTGAGGGTGACTGGGTAGGGGGGGAGGGGGTGAGGGTGGAGGGTTGGGTGAGGGGTAGGGTTAGGGTTAGGGGTAGGGTTAGGGTGATGAACACTCCCCCCCCCCCCCTTTTAACATGGAGGAACCCAACCAAGTAATAAACGTGCATGGTTGTGGCATACAAAAAAGCGAGGAATTGGGCTTCATACCTCGTGACGCATTTATATGCCTCCAATATGCGGTGATTTGTTTCTTCCATGTGCGTTGCATAAGCTAGACTTTTCTCATTTCCCGCTTCATTGGCGGTACGGTTTGACTGTAATACATGTACATGTAAGCTTACTGTTGCAGCAAAGAAACATGTGTGGAGACATTAAAAAGTCTACTGACAACAACGCACGGTGTTTTGTGTGCCCGCGAATCATTAGACTTTTTTCACCAGTCGTCACTACCCACGTTCATAGGCAAAAGCGCCAGTTCTTCGATTGGTTTAAAGTGTTTTATGGCTGGAGAAATTTTTACGCATTGAACTATGACCTCGAAGAAACTTCGAGACAATGCATGCAATGAGTACGTGTGCGTTACACACGTGTGAAGAGATTCGTCGACGGACGTCTCACATTATTTTTTCAAAATGCTGCGGTTTGTAAACTGTCAGGATAATCTTGGAGATACTAAAAGGTGTTTGCAACACTTAACCCAATGATTCACTAACACAGGTAAAGACCCCAACAATCTAAATTTATTTTATTATTAATAATAATAATATTACAAAAACATGACTGCCGTTCATATTTTCGTGGATTATTTCGGAAAATCATTTTTTTTTTTGCTTTTCATCTTTTGTAAAAGTATTTTCCTCCTATTAACTCGTCCCCGGTCCCATCCATGGTCCCAATAACGCCCAATAACGCCCAAGGGGTTCACCGAGTGCGGCGCCGACACCCGAGTCAACTTGCCCAAATTCCGGACATACGCAAATTCGGACATTGCCCAAAATCCGGACAGTATGCATTTTTTGGCGTTATATTTGTTTTCATCGCCTATTCTCATGCCTGATACATATCAACGTCAGATTCGTCCTAGAATATAAAACAAATAGGGCCTATTGACTGCTTTAGTGCTACATGTGTGTTACAAAAACTACACCTCTGGAGGTGACCCAGAGTGTTCTGTTTTCCAGAGAGGAAATCGAGGGAAAATTGAAGGTTGTACATGTACATGTATGGCTTCTGACTGGTAACCCTGAGCAAAAATAAATGATAAACATGCAGACCATCAACATGAGGGCTAGATGTACATGTAGCTCAGTTGGTAGTGCGCCAGCACGTCAATCATGTCAATCTGAAGGTCGCAGGTTCTTTGTTTAACCTCAAATTAATATTTGAGACTTTTAGCTACATGTAAGTGTTGAAAAGTTGATCTCAGCATTTGTCTCTATTTACAGAGTTGTACTATGACAGAGGCAACCACCATGAGTTTACCTCGTTGGTTAAGGAGCTTGCTAGACCAGGAGAACTCACCCAATCCACTAGCTACTCATTTGAGTTCTTGAATGTTGAGAAACCCTACGAGTCTTACACTGGAGCTAATGTCCGGTTACGGTACGTCTCTATGGGAGGCTGGGAAGGGGGTGGGGAGAGACAGGGGTTGGGGATTTTAATCACACTTCCATGCCTTGATACATCATTCTTATAAAAGAAAAACTTTTAGTTTTCTTCATGGATGGGGCACCTCTATAAGGGAACTTTTTTTTTTTTCTGGAACATTTCAAGAGGCACAAATTCAATGACCAGTGGCATGGAGGCAGTTCCCATTATTAAAACTGTTGTTTTACACATGTATTTGTTGGTACTAGGGGATCACTTTTTTTTTTGCTGGCATTTTATTGTGAGCACCTCAATTTTGAGCTCTGCTTTCAACTGAAGTCTGCTCTTTGGATCATCATTCTCCGCTTACAGGGCAAGCGCAGAATTTCTGCGCTCGCTGTGCAAGCGAAGAATGCCTTGTAATGTGGAGTTCGCAGGCGCACAAGCAACAATTCCCTGCTAACCTGTGAAATACGCTGGCCATAAGTGCAGATTTGTTGCTTATGGTAAGCATAGCCATGAAACTCAGCTTATTTATATTTAATGAGGATGTTTGTCAACACTGAACAAGCCAGCTTGACCACTTGGATAGAATTTGGACTGGTCCTTTAACTAGCATTTGGTCAGCGAACCACTTTTTAGGGAGAACACTGCTCCCCTCTAGCCAATATTTGTTCATAATATAATATAATTTTGATTCTTCTTTGGTTTTGTTAATGCAGTTATTTCTTGCGGGTGACCATTACAAAGCGATTAACAGACACAGTGAAAGAGATGGACATTCTGGTTCACACACTCTCCCACTACCCTGAAGTCAACTCTTCTATTAAGATGGAGGTCGGTATCGAAGATTGCCTTCACATAGAGTTTGAATACAATAAATCAAAGTAAGTACAGGTACCAGACCTTCAAGTATTCAAACATGTTGAAATTCTAACTGACAAGAAAAGGTTGCATCCCTTTGAGGTGATCCCTATGTTGCCACTTCTCAAGTTGTTTTGTAAACGTGTGTGTGATCCCTGGCTACACGGCAGTTACAGGTTGAATGGCTTCTGACTATAGGCATTTTGAACAAATTGACAAAATAAAGAGACTGCCAACATAAGGGTTAGATTGCTCAGTTGGTCACAGATTCTAGTCACGCTCTAGTAACGTTAACCACAATTTGATTGTAATAGACCATAGAAATAGCGTTTTACTTCAGTCTGGGTCCTGCTGTGATTGCAACTTATCAAAACCATGTAAGGCCAAATATAAAAAAATACCAGTTGATCGTCCTGATTTTTCCAAAAAGAGGAGGATGAGGGCCTTTTTATTTATTTATTTTTTTTTTTTTTCAAGATGGCCGCCAAGTATTTCAATTCAAACAGGCCACCAATTCTTCAGTTTGAAATCACCGCTAACTTTCTGTATATCTATTTGTTGCATGAGGTAAGTTTACATCAAAAATTAAAATATATATGTCAAGGGTGGATTCAAAAATTATTTTGAAAAATCTAAAATAAAAAAAAATTTAAAAAAAGGATGCGGCCTCAAAAAAGGATGCGGGCGGGGACGATCAACTGGTATTTTTTTTTACTTGGCCTAACAATAACATACATATTTAGGGTAACATTGTTTTTATTGGTTGGTGTAAGTGATGGATGTGTGGCACATTTTGCCTAAGACTCATGTCACGTGATGTCATTTTGACATACATATTAAAATGGCTGCACATCCTTTAACATCTTTTCCACACATGCACTCTCTGCCCAACTGACTCTGTCCACAAACTACCACAGGAGACTGCAGATATGGGGGGAAAATCAACAAGTATGCATGGCTTGAATTCAAAATGTTGACTGGATCAGAATTTTGTTAACATGACCAGAATCAAAATCTGAAAATTATCTAAACAGTTGAACATATTATATTTGAACAAAGTACAGAGAGAAGATTTATCTTATTAGTCTGATGTTCAGTATAGTTCTTATTAGTCTGATGTTCAGTATAGTTCTTATTAGTCTGATGTTCAGTATAGTTCTTATTAGTCTGATGTTCAGTATAGTTCTTATTAGTCTGATGTTCAGTATAGTTCTTATTAGTCTGATGTTCAGTATAGTTCTTATTAGTCTGATGTTCAGTATAGTTCTTATTAGTCTGATGTTCAGTATAGTTCTTATTAGTCTGATGTTCAGTATAGTTCTTATTAGTCTGATGTTCAGTATAGTTCTTATTAGTCTGATGTTCAGTATAGTTCTTATTAGTCTGATGTTCAGTATAGTTCTTATTAGTCTGATGTTCAGTATAGTTCTTATTAGTCTGATGTTCAGTATAGTTCGATACTCAAGAGAATCAAAGAGAGGTTTATCAGACTCAAAGTCACCATTTGAACATCAATTTATTAAATATGTTCAATAAGTGAGTTGAAAAGCACAACACTATTGGACTTGTCTGGTCTTGAGTTATACTGGCCTGGGTCTAACATCACTGCCATTGGGCCTAACATCACTGCCATTGGGCCTAACATCACTGCCATTGGGCCTAACATCACTGCCATTGGGCCTAACATCACTGCCATTGGGCCTAACATCACTGCCATTGGGCCTAACATCACTGCCATTGGGCCTAACATCACTGCCATTGGGCCTAACATCACTGCCATTGGGCCTAACATCACTGCCATTGGGCCTAACATCACTGCCATTGGGCCTAACACCACTGCCATTGGGCCTAACACCACTGCCATTGGGCCTAACACCACTGCCATTGGGCCTAACACCACTGCCATTGGGCCTAACATCACTGCCATTGGGCCTAACATCACTGCCATTGGGCCTAACATCACTGCCATTGGGCCTAACATCACTGCCATTGGGCCTAACATCACTGCCATTGGGCCTAACATCACTGCCATTGGGCCTAACATCACTGCCATTGGGCCTAACACCACTGCCATTGGGCCTAACACCACTGCCATTGGGCCTAACACCACTGCCATTGGGCCTAACATCACTGCCATTGGGCCTGCAGTCCAGTGTGAACTTCAAGCAGCAATGAGGTTTCCACATAATTCCAGCTTGACAAACTGAAGCAACACATGCACCCAATGCTAGCCTGGATGGTACATGTATGTGTATGGTACTTGTGAGACCATTAACTCCCATACACACAGACTTGAACAAAGTACTAATATAGTACTGAACAACAATAATAAAACAGTAGTATTTTATTTGTAATGTTTTACCATCCCTTAAAATGTTTGATTTGTACAGGTACCACCTGAAGGACGTTATAGTGGGTAAGATCTATTTCTTACTGGTACGAATCAAGATCAAACACATGGAGCTTGCAATCATAAAAAGGGAAACAACAGGATCAGGTTGGTACATATTGAGCTGAATGTACCTTCGCAAAATGTGCGACTACCATTTTAGCCATTTTGGGAGTCAATTCGTTTGTGTACAATGTGGCGGACAGATTGGCACTTGCTGTGCACTCCACGCACTGAAATGGGTCAATAAAGATATTGGATGCACAGTGAAATCTTTACTATTAATGAAAATAATATAGTGTCAAGTCCATTTGTTAAAAAGCTCCCAGGTACATGTACTTTACAAGAACTGTTTAAGTCATAGGTTGTCATAACTATTTTACTTTTGGAGCAATGTACTTGTACGCTATCTAACACTGATACTTAAACTTGCTCATTATATATTCTAATAATGTTCTCTTTTTCGTTTTGGTAGGTCCCAACACCTTTAATGAAAACGAGACCATAGCCAAGTATGAAATCATGGATGGGGCACCAGTTAGAGGTAAGTTAATGCATTCTGAACAGAACCTAAATTCAATTAAAGGCGACTGTCAGATTCAAAGCAGGTTGTGGCTGTACATGACGTTATGAATGCTAACCAAGTTACTACTTGTGCGTGCGGCAGTCCTTGCTAGCTGTCTCATCATTATATCATAATGACGGTGCTAATTGTGATGTGACGGACTGACAGCAAGAGCTCGCACCTGCAGTGACAGGGTTAGCATTCAGCTGTTTGGGGGAGTTTGGGATTAAAACACCTACACCCCTGTACATTAGAGTTTTGGAATTCCAGTCTGAGACTTGGACTTGAGTTGTACTTGTGGACATGACTAAAATTGACTTGAGATTTGACCTGATTCATTCCCTAAGAATACATGAGACTTGTCTTGAGACTTGACCTCCAAGACTTAGAACTGGACTGAATTAATGCCCTAAAAGACTTTGGACTGGATTCATGGCCTAAGGTTTTGGGGAATTGGGTTGAAGCATGCCATGAAAGACTTGAGATTTGACATCGTAGACTTTAATGAAACTCAATCTTAAAGCCCCATCTTCAACACTCATAAGAAGTCGCTGCCTCTGTCCAAATGTTTTGTTATTATTGATGTATTTCTTTGTTCTTGATTTAGGTGAGTCTATTCCAATCCGTCTCTTCCTCTCCGGTTATGAACTCACACCAACGATGCGAGACGTCAACAAGAAGTTCTCCACACGATACTATCTTAACTTGGTCCTTGTTGATGAAGAGGAGAGGAGATACTTCAAACAACAGGTGAGCAGACCTGGGATTACCAGGGATCAGAAATGTCAGTCTTTTAGCTGAAGTATCATTTGTCTATGGGATTTGAGGCATTACATGGTGAGGTATCAATGTATATTTGGTTTGTGGTAAACACCATGTGTATATCTACTTGCTAGGTAAGTTAGTAATTGTCAAAACTTTGTATCTGGCTTAAAGTAGCTCAGATGTACACACAAAAAAGTACACGCTGTGATGCAACGTTTTGCAGTGAGCATTCTTGTAGAACAAAAGTAGCTGTTATTTTCTTCAGTATTGAGAAATCCTGCTCTTTGATCTGTTCCTCTGAAGTAAGCCTGAACATTTGCTGGATGTGTTAAATTTGCGTATCTTCATGCTTGATTTTCATTATTTTGTTTTCTCTCCAAAGGAAATCACACTGTGGCGGAAACCTGACAAGGCAAAGAAACCTCAAAATTTCCAGACGCAAAAGTTTGAACCGACAAAATCCTAGAAAACATTTCTCTGTAAGACAGAACCTAGACAGGACTGGGGACCAGTCTACTGTATTTACCATGATGTGATCATCTTCCATTGAAACCCATGTAAGCCATACTGAGGCAGGAAGGTAAATGGTATGGTTCCCAATTTGTACATTGGTAGACATGTGAGTAGCCATTATTTCTAACTCTACATTAAATCACTGTAGACATTGAACAGACACCTTGGTAAGTGCAATACAATCAAATGATAACAAAACAATAACCAGTGCCAGATTTGTATGGCTCTTCTTACTGTAAGCCAAAAATCGGCGCTTACGGAAGCAAACAAATCCATGCTTAGCTTAAGCATAATTAATAGGGATCTTTAGCTTGTGATAGATAACTTAATGAATCAAGCAGAGTTTGAACATAGCGGTTGTCCACTCAGCAAATGCACGTGATATCAGTGGTTGGTGAGTCAGAACACTCATTTGTAGTTTGCCAGACCAGTCAAAATTTTGTTTTAGTCCAAATAAATGTGTGCCGTATTGTGGAACTACAGCTGCATTCAAGTTGGCTGCTACGTCTGAATCATTGCATCATCATCTCGATTGGTGCAACATCCTTAGCAACAGTTAAAGCTGTAGCCACAGCCGCCAATGTGGATATGGCCTCATGTTGATTTTCACTTACAAAAGCTTCTAAATCAGGAAACTGAGGAGCATATACATGTGCTTACAAAAACATGAGAGCTTTGTATTGATATTTGTTGTTGTCCATGATGTGTTCTGACCATGTGGTTTCATACTCTGACAATTCTGCACCTGAATGACTGATGTATTTCTTGAAATAACAAAACATAAGCTTGGTCAGAAAACAAGATATTTGTTGTTGTTGAAAGATTCTTGCAAGTACTTGGTGGAGGAGCTGCCAACTCTGCTGGATTCTGCAGAAAGTTCCTTGAAAATCAACCAATCTTTCCATTTTTATGACCAGATTTGAAAATTTCCCTGATTATGGAACTTTGTTAGATAGATTGGGGGAAATTTCGCTGCCAAAGAATGGAGAATCAAGTTTAAAACAACGATCTATTTAATAGACAGACAAGTCCCCAGAGGCTAGGTTAAGAATCAACCATGTCATACCTTTTTTTTTAATGTTTACATTGTACAAAATTTGTAACATTTGAGTAGAGTACATAAATTATGGTAAACCAAGTTTCCTTTTGAAAAAGTGCATTCCATCCAATAACTGCAAAAGAAACAAGCAATGCATTGACGTGATTACAAATGCCAAAATAAAGGCAAAGGTAGTATCTAGAGGAGGTATTTTTGCCTCAATCCTCTTCCCCCTTGTCACTCCACACACAATTGAAAAGTAATTGCTATTTCATTCTACCTGCCTCAGTCTTTCTGAATTCTTCACTCCAAAGAAGGATTTGGTACTGTCCATCTTGCTCATTGCTTAAATAGACACACTCCCCTTCTGTTTTTATTTTTATCCCTCCTGCCCCCCCTCCCAAAAATGTTAACAAACACAAAGAATGAACAGCTTATAGTAGATAGAACCTAATGATTGAATAAAACCATGTGAAGATGTTGGCCTTGCTCCAAATCTTGGCTTGGGCTTCTTTAGTAAATTTGAAGAGGTACACTTTCAGTATGGGACTTCAAACAGGCTGACAGTGCCTTGGCTTGAGGTACACTTTCAGTATGGGACTTCAAACAGGCTGACAGTGCCTTGGATGATGTGTAAGCCATGGTTTGGAAATGGCCATAAACCAGTCATTTTATTATATTGATGTGAACTTTGACCTTTTAGGTTTAATGAGACTCAAAATATACAAATATGAATGTATTGAAAACTGAGAGGCATACATGAATTTGTTAATCTGTTTATTTTTGTTTACTTTTTGGCTACAATCATCTTAAACATATCACTTTGTTCCATTCGGGAATTTGAATCACTTTTAAACTATCTTTCTTTAAAAAAATAAAGTAAATTGCCTGACGTTTCAACCCTAGCAGAGTCTTAATCGAAGGCTAGCGTTAGGCTTTGGTAAGGTCGAAACATCAGGCTGTTAACTAATTTTTGCATTTATACCATCTGTCCTTTTGGTTGGTAAGCAGTTTGCAACAGCTAGTTCTATTTTCTCAACATTATTTCTCTTTGACATAAACGATGGCGGTTATGAAGAATGTAAATACATTTTTTTACTTGTTAAGAATGTCATTCAGTTCAGAAGTGTAAAATTTTTTGACCATTCAATATTATCCACTATGGTTTGGAGAATGCATCTGTACAGTACACAGTCAACCCTCCTACTGTCTTTTCACTCACTATAATCCAGTGACTTGTGTTCCACCAATCAATTGACAAGGATCTGTGTGCGTGATATAAGAGGGTATGCACGTATTGCTCAGTCACGTTCAATTCTGCTTTTAAAAAAAAAAATAAAAATCTTATTATTTTCTTGTTAAAGAAGCAACGACTTTAACTTTAATATAGTTTAGTACTTGCCACTATACACGTCAATCGGCAAATATTATGAGTATGAATAAAAATGTAAAATTATGATAAAGACTAGACTTGATAAGTGTATGAATAGGATTTAAGTCCTTTGTACTAAGGCTAGTGAAAAGTGTTCATTGGTTTCTCATTGATGCCACATGGAATTGCTTGAAAATCTTTCCATTATTTTAAATATATACATATAGAATTCAGTCAAGTCCTTATTTTCCAGTAAAATAATGTGATGATCATCACTTGGACGTAGTCATTTGATGGCTGTGCTTATGACTATCCTGTATTTAAGCAGATTATTCTATGAGGTATAAGTGCAGAATTCTGCAGTACTATGAAATTGGGTCTAGAAGCATGTGTCAGTTTAAAGCCCTTGAAAAATAAAATGGGTAAGCAAGAACTTCTGACATTTGAAAGCTAGAAGCACATGTACAATATCGATAATTGTCAAAGACCAGAATCCGCACTTTAATTGACCCAAAATATACATGAAATAACAAACCTGGAACTCAATCGGAGTCGCAAAAATACTTAAATGTTTTCACTGTTTCAGAAAAAGTTATGGTCTTGTGAGATCAAAACTGTATGTGTTTTATTATAGCATTTCAGGTATTAATTCAAGGGAAGTTTTTCCACCATGCAAGTTTAATTTGCAAATCTGTAAGCATTTACTTATAAATCTGCGTTCATATCTGTGCACACCATTTCAATGAGGACCCTGACGTCTTTAAAAGTTTCCCACAGACTGGACACGTTTGGTATTTGTCAAAGACCAGTATCCCAACATATGCATAAAATAACAAAACCTGTACAAATTTGGGATGAATTGTTCATCGAAGTTGCAAGAAAATAACCCTTATTGCACAAATTTATGTGCTTTCAGATGCCTGAAAAAGGCTTCAGGCCTAAAGTCTTTTTCAGATTCAAATATTTTAGTGAAAAACTACGTTACTTCAGAGGGAGTCGTTTCTCAAAATGTTTTATACTATCAACAGCTCTCTGTTGCTCGTTACCAAGTTAGTTTTTATGCTAATATATATTTTGAGTAATTACCAAACGTGTCCAGTGCCTTTAAAGATGAATTTCCATGTCTGCCAAGGGTGAACAACAAATGAATTTAACACAACTTTTAGAAATTGGTAGACAAGAAACTCACAATATTTGTTCAGTTTTCTGATTCACAACGGAGACAGCAGGTACTTGAACCAGCTTGCATGTGTCCAGTTGAAACCACTGTCAAGATGTTGGACAGTGTTGCTGCTTCTACTGATACACTCAAGACACTGATTGAGGAATGGGGCATGTGACACAAAGTTTCAGTCCATCAATGTTGATGACCCAGAAGCAGTTTTAAAAGATGCAAGTCTTCATATTTATTTTCATTTTTTGAAAACTGATTTTTCACCATCATACATCAATGCATTAGGAATAGTTTTATGAACTTGCTGAGAAAATACCTTATTAAGCAAAAAAGTAGCATGGCACCAGTGAAAGTAATGTAAACGTTATGGCATTGTGGCTGGTAACCTGTTTCTGTGCTCAGCAACTTGATGAAAATGACCCGATTCATTTTGGTTTGTATAATTGTGATATTGTCTGACCATTTCATACCATCCACAGAGGTTTCGAAAGATAGATAAACTATGCCAGCCTGCTACCATGTGGTGAATCTACACAGCACACAGATGTGTAGAGTTTAGGTCTGTGCACAGTTGTGCCTCCATACGCCCATTTGATGTTGACTTACAGTTAATATAAAACACTTTGTCATGAATAGTTATCAGGGATGCGTCGAAAAATGGCTGGAAATTTGTCTCCATGGTTACGAGTGACCTTTTGACCTTCTTCAGTACAACTCCCAAGCAGCTCTGTAATTGGATCCTCATTCTATTAAAAATAAAGGAAAAACAAATTAAAGATTACAGGGAAAGAAACAAGTATTCAGAGTTCAAATGCTGCCTGCTGTAGAAACAATCTATAAGCCCTTTTCACACTACCCAGCTAAGTCCCAGGAAATGATAACCCTACCACCTATCTTTGTTTGGTTCTCTAACGCCAGGGCGAACCCCTTCACTTAATCACAAGTATACTGGGCACTTTTATGTGCATTACACCACACACAGGGTTTTCTTGTTTACATCGCATCCAAAGGGCACAGCAAAGTGGCATGACCAAGGTCTGAACCCACACCGCCATGACACTTTTGCTCCGTGCAAGATTTTGTTTATCGGACGACAGGTGGTACAGGGTTCATTAGTGTGCATTTTTTACATTTTAACATTGTAGTATAAATTCATTGGGAGTCAATTCAACTCATTCTTGGTTGAGCAGCTATAACCCATTTTCCCTTATCCCGCACATCCCCACAAACAACACTGCACCCATAGCACCACCCAATCTCATAGACTTGTAGGTTGCGAGGCAACAAGTTGCTCCGCCCTACCACTTGTTTAAAAAACATGTTTTTTCCCACTACTTTCTTTGTTAACTTGTTGTCACATCTATGTCGGTCATGACGGAGACTTGGAAAAAAAATAATATTTTCTAAAGTAGACTTTGGAAGGTTTTATTTGAAAGTTTGATAAAGTTGTTTGTATCATACCTGCTGTTGGTCAGAGATCCTTTCAAATAATGGATGTTCATTCAAATGTTGACACATCCATTCATGTAGCTCCTTCACATCTGTTATTGTGTACAGCATTCCCTGTAGACAAATAAAGTTTTTCATTCATTACAGTAAAATCTAAACTTGGATGTGTAGTCTACGTGACCTTGTGCATTCCACGACTGAATTCCCGTTTCTAAGTGATACATTTGCAAACTGAGGCTCAAATTGTGGCACAAACTGAGGCTCCAACTGATGGAGTAATTAGGATGTCACATCCCATTGCTACATCTCCCCCACACCCTACATGTAACTACACTCCCTGGTCACCACAAACTGTTCGCTACAACTCCCCCCAGTCGCTACACCCCCAATGTTGCAACTGGTCACTAAAACTCCCTAGTCACCACAACCCCCTAGTTGCTACTCTACCCTATTTGCTACATTTAATATCACTGGTTGCTACACCAACCCTGCTCACTACCCCCCCCCTAGTGGTGGGTTGGAAATAGTGATGAAACTTACCCCTTCTTTTAGAACATAAGCATACTCCGCCAATAGAGTCTGATTAACAATTCTCCACTTGTGTTTAGTTTTCTTGAAGTGTGGATCAGGAAATAAAATAAACATCTTAGAAATCTGAAAAAACAAAAACATACATATTCAGTGACAGTGAGTTGGGATGAGTAGGTAACCACATTCAAACCGGGGACCTATAACAAAAGAGGACAATAGGTCCACGGTTGCTATCACAAAGAATTGAACAAAGGAGGGTCCACGATTGCAGGCTGTTACACACTTGTGTGAGTGGACACTGTATAGTAATAGTCCTCCTACAAATCTGTATCAAGTCACTTTGTGATGTCATATAAATTAAAGTGGGGCTCTGATGTCAAATTGAGTTTTGTGATGCACTCGCTTTCCAACAGATAGAGTCCTCATGAAAGTGGGTGAAAATTACAAGTAATATATCATTGTATTTGATACTCTTTCATGATACATGACGTCATCTGACAGCAAAAGCAAAGTACATTTCAAAGAGGAATTTCTGCACCAGTTATGAGCTCAAATTTAGTTTTGATTAAATTTCATCTGAATTCAGTAATGAACTGTAAAATGTACAAAACTTAAAGTATAACGCAATGGAGGGTTTCTGGATTTTCAAAAATATTGCACTTGAAGGGTATCAAACACTGGCATTTTAGACCATTTTAACGTGAGGCTAGAGACTTGTTATGCGCCCCCCATTTTCATAAGGACTCTACCTATTAGGAAATTTAGTGGATCACAAAACTGAATTTCTACTTGGAGCCCCTCTTTAAACTGGTCATGTTTTCATTTGTGTTCAAAACAAAAATGGTACCCCCAAAAAGAACCATGGATTAGATGACTGCCATGCCAATAATAACCTCTACATTTGTGTATTTATTCGCCCATGAAAAACATTTAATACTTGTATTGAACTTCTTTATCTCTGCAATCAGTCTGAACCCTTATTTCATTTAGTTTACATCAAACAAAAGGAACTAACCTGTCCTTTTGAAAAGAAGTTTGGAAGATGTTTCATAGCGTTTCCTCTGAGGCAGCCAACATTTTGATATAAACCTTCTTGATTCTGTCTCAAAGCTTTGATACGATCTTGAACATAATCCGACACCTTCATTCTTATCTCCATACCAAGCATTAACGTCTTGGGATACATCAGTGACAGCGAAACTAATGATAGAAAAGGAAAATATATAATAACCGTTGAAACATACATCTGTTTCCACCTAAATTGTCAGACCTTCATTTGAAGAACTACAAGAAGAGCTATAACCTGCTTCCATTAAATTCTATAGGAGAGCTCTTTGCACTCCTCAGAACCAAACTTCACCCATTAGTCAGGCATGCAACTTTTCCTCTTTTCCGCTGATTTCCTCTTTTTTATTCTCAGTTTTACCATTCAAAATTGAAAAATACTGTACAAAATCATTGAAATTTTGTAATTTCCTGTTTTTTGGTATAGTTACAGTTGCATGCCTGATTAGTCTAACAAATGAAATTGCTGTTGGGGGTCCTAAACCACAACAAGGTGTCAAAAGTGAGTTTTAACCCTTCTTGCTAAACATTATCACAAAATTTAACTCTTATCCAATATCCGCCAGACGGGTCACTGTACAAAACACTGTTCCTGCCTACAAGACTGCACTACAATAAACATTATTTACTGCCTTGCATGTAAACAAACCCCAACAAACTGTCTTCTATTTGAAAAATACATAATTCTTTTTGAGGTGATACAAAATCTGCCATATTTCACATCACATATATCACTAGTAACGAGAGTACAAAGCGTGACACTAATTAAATGTTTGGGCTTAATGCTCCACAAAGGCAGCAGACTGGCAGAGTTTGTTTACCACTTTGCAGGAGATTGGGAAACCATTGTGTCTCAGCACAACTGTCGGATAGGCAGTTCCCAGTTTGTAGTGTCATCTGTACCTTGCCTCAGGGCATCTGGTTGTTGCCTTGGTGCCCCTTGATGTTCCAGTAGAAAGTATAAGTTCCTCAAGTGCCCCTAAAAACTAAGAAAAACTGCATTGCCCTTACAAGAATGAACAAAACCTGATTGTTCATCTACAGTATGGCTATTCTCTAACAGAATACAGTACAAGGTAGCAGTATTTATTACACTAAATTACAGTGAACTGTAGTTACTCAATCATGTTGGGCAAATTTTGTTAAAGACATTCTTCTGGGACTTATTTTTGTGACCGAGCCTGCTCCCTGCCCATTTTAAAAGAGATATACAAAAAGAAGATGATGTCTTCTTACCAAGGAGTCCCCCATATCCGCATCCAACATCCAGAAACTCAACTTTGGCTGTAGTATCGCCGTTAGCATCTTGAGATTTATCAATTGATGAAGGGAAGAAAGCTGGATAGATTTGACTCCAGTCCATCTCATCTGGCCTCAGTGGGCTACAAAGTAAGAACATTACAAACTAAATACAATGTAGGTAAAAATATTTCATTTTGGGAATAATGGAGATGCTGTGTCAGGAGGCCTTTTTTACCAAACTAAGACAAAAACTAAATGTAGGAGTACTGCAATATATTTAACCTACACTTTCTAAGGTTAATGGTAAATGGTGGCAGAAAAGGGACTGTAAACCCAATTCACATGCAAGGTTCCAAACTCAGGTCCTCAAAAGGCAGGGAAGAAACCACTGAGCCAACCTGTAATAACCCATTTTGTTTATTCAGTCTAAATGTCAAATTTAAATGTCTTCTTTTTAAAAAGCTGGTGCGATGTTTCCAATGCATTTAATGCATTTATTTGGTTGGTAAGAAGTTTGCAGCAGCCAATTCTTTTAACTGATTTTAAAAGTGGTGAAAATTTGGCGAATCTAATACTAAATATTTAATACTAATGTACGTATGTAATAGTCTGACAAAAAAACAAAAAAAATACTCAAAATTTGATGAACTAAACTTTAAAGTAAAAATTAACTAATCTAAAGTAATTGCTAAACTTCGTAATAAACTCTCGGCCTGCATCCATCGTAAAGGAAAACAAATAAAAAAATAGCCCAGGCTGGACACCATTCCAACATGTCCAACGTTGCATACAACGGCATTGCAGAGACTAGAGTAGAGAGTCCCCAGTACAGCACCCCAGTTACTGGGTCTACAATAGCTGTGGTGTAGTGCTAATGAAGTAATATCATTATAATAATAATAATAATACGAGAAATTTATATAGCGCATAATGCAGAAGCCTCTATGCGCAACACAAAAAACAAAAAACATAGAAAAGAATATAATTTTAAAAAGCAAGTTACACAAATAAAGATTGAAACAAATGAGTTTTTAAAAGTCCCTTGAAAATCTGAAGAGAGCCAGCTTGGCGAATATTAAGAGGTAAGTCATTCCATAATGAAGGTGCAATGAAGTTGAAGGCTCTTTGACCATAAAATTTTGTGGAAAAAGTAGTTTGCGTGAGTAGGGATTGGCCAGCAGATCGGAGAGGACGAACAGGAATATATTTATGGAGAAGATCAGATATATAGTCAGGGGATAAGCCATGAAGAGCTTTGAAAGTGAGAAGATTTGACATAGTATTGGATGATGCAGCAACTCGCAAACAAGCAGAAATCAAAACAGAAGATGGCAAGAAAGAAAGGCTCTTCTTGTTTTATGACGGAGAGTCCATTACCGGGAAAGTAAACGTGAACTTGAAAGGGCGTAAATTAGAGCACCAAGGGATTCGTATTGAATTTGTTGGACAAATAGGTGAGTATTGCCTATGGGCTGATACAGCTGCAGTTACTGGAATTTTCTTATGGGTGGGACATGTCTTCATTTGTCACCTTGACTGAAAGACTGCACTAGTTGTGTACTTGAGATCAGTTATACTTTACCACCATAATAGCAAAGTCCAACTCTGTGGGTGTTAGAGTGAGGCAGGGTCCTCTAGTTAATCACTCCAGCTTGTTCAGGTTAGAGTGAGGCTTCATACATATGAAGCCACACACAACCACGGTATTGTAATGTGTGTGTGGTTGTGGCTTCATACATATGAAGCCAACCACGAGACGGTGAGGGTGACTGGGTAGGGGGGGAGGGGGTGAGGGTGGAGGGTTGGGTGAGGGGTAGGGTTAGGGTTAGGGGTAGGGTTAGGGTGATGAACACTCCCCCCCCCCCCCCCTTTTAACATGGAGGAACCCAACCAAGTAATAAACGTGCATGGTTGTGGCATACAAAAAAGCGAGGAATTGGGCTTCATACCTCGTGACGCATTTATATGCCTCCAATATGCGGTGATTTGTTTCTTCCATGTGCGTTGCATAAGCTAGACTTTTCTCATTTCCCGCTTCATTGGCGGTACGGTTTGACTGTAATACATGTACATGTAAGCTTACTGTTGCAGCAAAGAAACATGTGTGGAGACATTAAAAAGTCTACTGACAACAACGCACGGTGTTTTGTGTGCCCGCGAATCATTAGACTTTTTTCACCAGTCGTCACTACCCACGTTCATAGGCAAAAGCGCCAGTTCTTCGATTGGTTTAAAGTGTTTTATGGCTGGAGAAATTTTTACGCATTGAACTATGACCTCGAAGAAACTTCGAGACAATGCATGCAATGAGTACGTGTGCGTTACACACGTGTGAAGAGATTCGTCGACGGACGTCTCACATTATTTTTTCAAAATGCTGCGGTTTGTAAACTGTCAGGATAATCTTGGAGATACTAAAAGGTGTTTGCAACACTTAACCCAATGATTCACTAACACAGGTAAAGACCCCAACAATCTAAATTTATTTTATTATTAATAATAATAATATTACAAAAACATGACTGCCGTTCATATTTTCGTGGATTATTTCGGAAAATCATTTTTTTTTTTGCTTTTCATCTTTTGTAAAAGTATTTTCCTCCTATTAACTCGTCCCCGGTCCCATCCATGGTCCCAATAACGCCCAATAACGCCCAAGGGGTTCACCGAGTGCGGCGCCGACACCCGAGTCAACTTGCCCAAATTCCGGACATACGCAAATTCGGACATTGCCCAAAATCCGGACAGTATGCATTTTTTGGCGTTATATTTGTTTTCATCGCCTATTCTCATGCCTGATACATATCAACGTCAGATTCGTCCTAGAATATAAAACAAATAGGGCCTATTGACTGCTTTAGTGCTACATGTGTGTTACAAAAACTACACCTCTGGAGGTGACCCAGAGTGTTCTGTTTTCCAGAGAGGAAATCGAGGGAAAATTGAAGGTTGTACATGTACATGTATGGCTTCTGACTGGTAACCCTGAGCAAAAATAAATGATAAACATGCAGACCATCAACATGAGGGCTAGATGTACATGTAGCTCAGTTGGTAGTGCGCCAGCACGTCAATCATGTCAATCTGAAGGTCGCAGGTTCTTTGTTTAACCTCAAATTAATATTTGAGACTTTTAGCTACATGTAAGTGTTGAAAAGTTGATCTCAGCATTTGTCTCTATTTACAGAGTTGTACTATGACAGAGGCAACCACCATGAGTTTACCTCGTTGGTTAAGGAGCTTGCTAGACCAGGAGAACTCACCCAATCCACTAGCTACTCATTTGAGTTCTTGAATGTTGAGAAACCCTACGAGTCTTACACTGGAGCTAATGTCCGGTTACGGTACGTCTCTATGGGAGGCTGGGAAGGGGGTGGGGAGAGACAGGGGTTGGGGATTTTAATCACACTTCCATGCCTTGATACATCATTCTTATAAAAGAAAAACTTTTAGTTTTCTTCATGGATGGGGCACCTCTATAAGGGAACTTTTTTTTTTTTCTGGAACATTTCAAGAGGCACAAATTCAATGACCAGTGGCATGGAGGCAGTTCCCATTATTAAAACTGTTGTTTTACACATGTATTTGTTGGTACTAGGGGATCACTTTTTTTTTTGCTGGCATTTTATTGTGAGCACCTCAATTTTGAGCTCTGCTTTCAACTGAAGTCTGCTCTTTGGATCATCATTCTCCGCTTACAGGGCAAGCGCAGAATTTCTGCGCTCGCTGTGCAAGCGAAGAATGCCTTGTAATGTGGAGTTCGCAGGCGCACAAGCAACAATTCCCTGCTAACCTGTGAAATACGCTGGCCATAAGTGCAGATTTGTTGCTTATGGTAAGCATAGCCATGAAACTCAGCTTATTTATATTTAATGAGGATGTTTGTCAACACTGAACAAGCCAGCTTGACCACTTGGATAGAATTTGGACTGGTCCTTTAACTAGCATTTGGTCAGCGAACCACTTTTTAGGGAGAACACTGCTCCCCTCTAGCCAATATTTGTTCATAATATAATATAATTTTGATTCTTCTTTGGTTTTGTTAATGCAGTTATTTCTTGCGGGTGACCATTACAAAGCGATTAACAGACACAGTGAAAGAGATGGACATTCTGGTTCACACACTCTCCCACTACCCTGAAGTCAACTCTTCTATTAAGATGGAGGTCGGTATCGAAGATTGCCTTCACATAGAGTTTGAATACAATAAATCAAAGTAAGTACAGGTACCAGACCTTCAAGTATTCAAACATGTTGAAATTCTAACTGACAAGAAAAGGTTGCATCCCTTTGAGGTGATCCCTATGTTGCCACTTCTCAAGTTGTTTTGTAAACGTGTGTGTGATCCCTGGCTACACGGCAGTTACAGGTTGAATGGCTTCTGACTATAGGCATTTTGAACAAATTGACAAAATAAAGAGACTGCCAACATAAGGGTTAGATTGCTCAGTTGGTCACAGATTCTAGTCACGCTCTAGTAACGTTAACCACAATTTGATTGTAATAGACCATAGAAATAGCGTTTTACTTCAGTCTGGGTCCTGCTGTGATTGCAACTTATCAAAACCATGTAAGGCCAAATATAAAAAAATACCAGTTGATCGTCCTGATTTTTCCAAAAAGAGGAGGATGAGGGCCTTTTTATTTTTTTTTTTTTTTATTTTTTCAAGATGGCCGCCAAGTATTTCAATTCAAACAGGCCACCAATTCTTCAGTTTGAAATCACCGCTAACTTTCTGTATATCTATTTGTTGCATGAGGTAAGTTTACATCAAAAATTAAAATATATATGTCAAGGGTGGATTCAAAAATTATTTTGAAAAATCTAAAATAAAAAAAAATTTAAAAAAAGGATGCGGCCTCAAAAAAGGATGCGGGCGGGGACGATCAACTGGTATTTTTTTTTACTTGGCCTAACAATAACATACATATTTAGGGTAACATTGTTTTTATTGGTTGGTGTAAGTGATGGATGTGTGGCACATTTTGCCTAAGACTCATGTCACGTGATGTCATTTTGACATACATATTAAAATGGCTGCACATCCTTTAACATCTTTTCCACACATGCACTCTCTGCCCAACTGACTCTGTCCACAAACTACCACAGGAGACTGCAGATATGGGGGGAAAATCAACAAGTATGCATGGCTTGAATTCAAAATGTTGACTGGATCAGAATTTTGTTAACATGACCAGAATCAAAATCTGAAAATTATCTAAACAGTTGAACATATTATATTTGAACAAAGTACAGAGAGAAGATTTATCTTATTAGTCTGATGTTCAGTATAGTTCTTATTAGTCTGATGTTCAGTATAGTTCTTATTAGTCTGATGTTCAGTATAGTTCTTATTAGTCTGATGTTCAGTATAGTTCTTATTAGTCTGATGTTCAGTATAGTTCTTATTAGTCTGATGTTCAGTATAGTTCTTATTAGTCTGATGTTCAGTATAGTTCTTATTAGTCTGATGTTCAGTATAGTTCTTATTAGTCTGATGTTCAGTATAGTTCTTATTAGTCTGATGTTCAGTATAGTTCTTATTAGTCTGATGTTCAGTATAGTTCTTATTAGTCTGATGTTCAGTATAGTTCTTATTAGTCTGATGTTCAGTATAGTTCTTATTAGTCTGATGTTCAGTATAGTTCGATACTCAAGAGAATCAAAGAGAGGTTTATCAGACTCAAAGTCACCATTTGAACATCAATTTATTAAATATGTTCAATAAGTGAGTTGAAAAGCACAACACTATTGGACTTGTCTGGTCTTGAGTTATACTGGCCTGGGTCTAACATCACTGCCATTGGGCCTAACATCACTGCCATTGGGCCTAACATCACTGCCATTGGGCCTAACATCACTGCCATTGGGCCTAACATCACTGCCATTGGGCCTAACATCACTGCCATTGGGCCTAACATCACTGCCATTGGGCCTAACATCACTGCCATTGGGCCTAACATCACTGCCATTGGGCCTAACATCACTGCCATTGGGCCTAACACCACTGCCATTGGGCCTAACACCACTGCCATTGGGCCTAACACCACTGCCATTGGGCCTAACACCACTGCCATTGGGCCTAACATCACTGCCATTGGGCCTAACATCACTGCCATTGGGCCTAACATCACTGCCATTGGGCCTAACATCACTGCCATTGGGCCTAACATCACTGCCATTGGGCCTAACATCACTGCCATTGGGCCTAACATCACTGCCATTGGGCCTAACACCACTGCCATTGGGCCTAACACCACTGCCATTGGGCCTAACACCACTGCCATTGGGCCTAACATCACTGCCATTGGGCCTGCAGTCCAGTGTGAACTTCAAGCAGCAATGAGGTTTCCACATAATTCCAGCTTGACAAACTGAAGCAACACATGCACCCAATGCTAGCCTGGATGGTACATGTATGTGTATGGTACTTGTGAGACCATTAACTCCCATACACACAGACTTGAACAAAGTACTAATATAGTACTGAACAACAATAATAAAACAGTAGTATTTTATTTGTAATGTTTTACCATCCCTTAAAATGTTTGATTTGTACAGGTACCACCTGAAGGACGTTATAGTGGGTAAGATCTATTTCTTACTGGTACGAATCAAGATCAAACACATGGAGCTTGCAATCATAAAAAGGGAAACAACAGGATCAGGTTGGTACATATTGAGCTGAATGTACCTTCGCAAAATGTGCGACTACCATTTTAGCCATTTTGGGAGTCAATTCGTTTGTGTACAATGTGGCGGACAGATTGGCACTTGCTGTGCACTCCACGCACTGAAATGGGTCAATAAAGATATTGGATGCACAGTGAAATCTTTACTATTAATGAAAATAATATAGTGTCAAGTCCATTTGTTAAAAAGCTCCCAGGTACATGTACTTTACAAGAACTGTTTAAGTCATAGGTTGTCATAACTATTTTACTTTTGGAGCAATGTACTTGTACGCTATCTAACACTGATACTTAAACTTGCTCATTATA
Source organism: Leptasterias polaris (assembly GCA_037783415.1). Classification (NCBI taxonomy): domain Eukaryota; kingdom Metazoa; phylum Echinodermata; class Asteroidea; order Forcipulatida; family Asteriidae; genus Leptasterias; species Leptasterias polaris. The sequence goes on along the minus strand of JAZGTN010000146.1, from coordinate 1,605,229 downwards.
TATTCTAATAATGTTCTCTTTTTCGTTTTGGTAGGTCCCAACACCTTTAATGAAAACGAGACCATAGCCAAGTATGAAATCATGGATGGGGCACCAGTTAGAGGTAAGTTAATGCATTCTGAACAGAACCTAAATTCAATTAAAGGCGACTGTCAGATTCAAAGCAGGTTGTGGCTGTACATGACGTTATGAATGCTAACCAAGTTACTACTTGTGCGTGCGGCAGTCCTTGCTAGCTGTCTCATCATTATATCATAATGACGGTGCTAATTGTGATGTGACGGACTGACAGCAAGAGCTCGCACCTGCAGTGACAGGGTTAGCATTCAGCTGTTTGGGGGAGTTTGGGATTAAAACACCTACACCCCTGTACATTAGAGTTTTGGAATTCCAGTCTGAGACTTGGACTTGAGTTGTACTTGTGGACATGACTAAAATTGACTTGAGATTTGACCTGATTCATTCCCTAAGAATACATGAGACTTGTCTTGAGACTTGACCTCCAAGACTTAGAACTGGACTGAATTAATGCCCTAAAAGACTTTGGACTGGATTCATGGCCTAAGGTTTTGGGGAATTGGGTTGAAGCATGCCATGAAAGACTTGAGATTTGACATCGTAGACTTTAATGAAACTCAATCTTAAAGCCCCATCTTCAACACTCATAAGAAGTCGCTGCCTCTGTCCAAATGTTTTGTTATTATTGATGTATTTCTTTGTTCTTGATTTAGGTGAGTCTATTCCAATCCGTCTCTTCCTCTCCGGTTATGAACTCACACCAACGATGCGAGACGTCAACAAGAAGTTCTCCACACGATACTATCTTAACTTGGTCCTTGTTGATGAAGAGGAGAGGAGATACTTCAAACAACAGGTGAGCAGACCTGGGATTACCAGGGATCAGAAATGTCAGTCTTTTAGCTGAAGTATCATTTGTCTATGGGATTTGAGGCATTACATGGTGAGGTATCAATGTATATTTGGTTTGTGGTAAACACCATGTGTATATCTACTTGCTAGGTAAGTTAGTAATTGTCAAAACTTTGTATCTGGCTTAAAGTAGCTCAGATGTACACACAAAAAAGTACACGCTGTGATGCAACGTTTTGCAGTGAGCATTCTTGTAGAACAAAAGTAGCTGTTATTTTCTTCAGTATTGAGAAATCCTGCTCTTTGATCTGTTCCTCTGAAGTAAGCCTGAACATTTGCTGGATGTGTTAAATTTGCGTATCTTCATGCTTGATTTTCATTATTTTGTTTTCTCTCCAAAGGAAATCACACTGTGGCGGAAACCTGACAAGGCAAAGAAACCTCAAAATTTCCAGACGCAAAAGTTTGAACCGACAAAATCCTAGAAAACATTTCTCTGTAAGACAGAACCTAGACAGGACTGGGGACCAGTCTACTGTATTTACCATGATGTGATCATCTTCCATTGAAACCCATGTAAGCCATACTGAGGCAGGAAGGTAAATGGTATGGTTCCCAATTTGTACATTGGTAGACATGTGAGTAGCCATTATTTCTAACTCTACATTAAATCACTGTAGACATTGAACAGACACCTTGGTAAGTGCAATACAATCAAATGATAACAAAACAATAACCAGTGCCAGATTTGTATGGCTCTTCTTACTGTAAGCCAAAAATCGGCGCTTACGGAAGCAAACAAATCCATGCTTAGCTTAAGCATAATTAATAGGGATCTTTAGCTTGTGATAGATAACTTCATGAATCAAGCAGAGTTTGAACATAGCGGTTGTCCACTCAGCAAATGCACGTGATATCAGTGGTTGGTGAGTCAGAACACTCATTTGTAGTTTGCCAGACCAGTCAAAATTTTGTTTTAGTCCAAATAAATGTGTGCCGTATTGTGGAACTACAGCTGCATTCAAGTTGGCTGCTACGTCTGAATCATTGCATCATCATCTCGATTGGTGCAACATCCTTAGCAACAGTTAAAGCTGTAGCCACAGCCGCCAATGTGGATATGGCCTCATGTTGATTTTCACTTACAAAAGCTTCTAAATCAGGAAACTGAGGAGCATATACATGTGCTTACAAAAACATGAGAGCTTTGTATTGATATTTGTTGTTGTCCATGATGTGTTCTGACCATGTGGTTTCATACTCTGACAATTCTGCACCTGAATGACTGATGTATTTCTTGAAATAACAAAACATAAGCTTGGTCAGAAAACAAGATATTTGTTGTTGTTGAAAGATTCTTGCAAGTACTTGGTGGAGGAGCTGCCAACTCTGCTGGATTCTGCAGAAAGTTCCTTGAAAATCAACCAATCTTTCCATTTTTATGACCAGATTTGAAAATTTCCCTGATTATGGAACTTTGTTAGATAGATTGGGGGAAATTTCGCTGCCAAAGAATGGAGAATCAAGTTTAAAACAACGATCTATTTAATAGACAGACAAGTCCCCAGAGGCTAGGTTAAGAATCAACCATGTCATACCTTTTTTTTTAATGTTTACATTGTACAAAATTTGTAACATTTGAGTAGAGTACATAAATTATGGTAAACCAAGTTTCCTTTTGAAAAAGTGCATTCCATCCAATAACTGCAAAAGAAACAAGCAATGCATTGACGTGATTACAAATGCCAAAATAAAGGCAAAGGTAGTATCTAGAGGAGGTATTTTTGCCTCAATCCTCTTCCCCCTTGTCACTCCACACACAATTGAAAAGTAATTGCTATTTCATTCTACCTGCCTCAGTCTTTCTGAATTCTTCACTCCAAAGAAGGATTTGGTACTGTCCATCTTGCTCATTGCTTAAATAGACACACTCCCCTTCTGTTTTTATTTTTATCCCTCCTGCCCCCCCTCCCAAAAATGTTAACAAACACAAAGAATGAACAGCTTATAGTAGATAGAACCTAATGATTGAATAAAACCATGTGAAGATGTTGGCCTTGCTCCAAATCTTGGCTTGGGCTTCTTTAGTAAATTTGAAGAGGTACACTTTCAGTATGGGACTTCAAACAGGCTGACAGTGCCTTGGCTTGAGGTACACTTTCAGTATGGGACTTCAAACAGGCTGACAGTGCCTTGGATGATGTGTAAGCCATGGTTTGGAAATGGCCATAAACCAGTCATTTTATTATATTGATGTGAACTTTGACCTTTTAGGTTTAATGAGACTCAAAATATACAAATATGAATGTATTGAAAACTGAGAGGCATACATGAATTTGTTAATCTGTTTATTTTTGTTTACTTTTTGGCTACAATCATCTTAAACATATCACTTTGTTCCATTCGGGAATTTGAATCACTTTTAAACTATCTTTCTTTAAAAAAATAAAGTAAATTGCCTGACGTTTCAACCCTAGCAGAGTCTTAATCGAAGGCTAGCGTTAGGCTTTGGTAAGGTCGAAACATCAGGCTGTTAACTAATTTTTGCATTTATACCATCTGTCCTTTTGGTTGGTAAGCAGTTTGCAACAGCTAGTTCTATTTTCTCAACATTATTTCTCTTTGACATAAACGATGGCGGTTATGAAGAATGTAAATACATTTTTTTACTTGTTAAGAATGTCATTCAGTTCAGAAGTGTAAAATTTTTTGACCATTCAATATTATCCACTATGGTTTGGAGAATGCATCTGTACAGTACACAGTCAACCCTCCTACTGTCTTTTCACTCACTATAATCCAGTGACTTGTGTTCCACCAATCAATTGACAAGGATCTGTGTGCGTGATATAAGAGGGTATGCACGTATTGCTCAGTCACGTTCAATTCTGCTTTTAAAAAAAAAAAAAAAAATCTTATTATTTTCTTGTTAAAGAAGCAACGACTTTAACTTTAATATAGTTTAGTACTTGCCACTATACACGTCAATCGGCAAATATTATGAGTATGAATAAAAATGTAAAATTATGATAAAGACTAGACTTGATAAGTGTATGAATAGGATTTAAGTCCTTTGTACTAAGGCTAGTGAAAAGTGTTCATTGGTTTCTCATTGATGCCACATGGAATTGCTTGAAAATCTTTCCATTATTTTAAATATATACATATAGAATTCAGTCAAGTCCTTATTTTCCAGTAAAATAATGTGATGATCATCACTTGGACGTAGTCATTTGATGGCTGTGCTTATGACTATCCTGTATTTAAGCAGATTATTCTATGAGGTATAAGTGCAGAATTCTGCAGTACTATGAAATTGGGTCTAGAAGCATGTGTCAGTTTAAAGCCCTTGAAAAATAAAATGGGTAAGCAAGAACTTCTGACATTTGAAAGCTAGAAGCACATGTACAATATCGATAATTGTCAAAGACCAGAATCCGCACTTTAATTGACCCAAAATATACATGAAATAACAAACCTGGAACTCAATCGGAGTCGCAAAAATACTTAAATGTTTTCACTGTTTCAGAAAAAGTTATGGTCTTGTGAGATCAAAACTGTATGTGTTTTATTATAGCATTTCAGGTATTAATTCAAGGGAAGTTTTTCCACCATGCAAGTTTAATTTGCAAATCTGTAAGCATTTACTTATAAATCTGCGTTCATATCTGTGCACACCATTTCAATGAGGACCCTGACGTCTTTAAAAGTTTCCCACAGACTGGACACGTTTGGTATTTGTCAAAGACCAGTATCCCAACATATGCATAAAATAACAAAACCTGTACAAATTTGGGATGAATTGTTCATCGAAGTTGCAAGAAAATAACCCTTATTGCACAAATTTATGTGCTTTCAGATGCCTGAAAAAGGCTTCAGGCCTAAAGTCTTTTTCAGATTCAAATATTTTAGTGAAAAACTACGTTACTTCAGAGGGAGTCGTTTCTCAAAATGTTTTATACTATCAACAGCTCTCTGTTGCTCGTTACCAAGTTAGTTTTTATGCTAATATATATTTTGAGTAATTACCAAACGTGTCCAGTGCCTTTAAAGATGAATTTCCATGTCTGCCAAGGGTGAACAACAAATGAATTTAACACAACTTTTAGAAATTGGTAGACAAGAAACTCACAATATTTGTTCAGTTTTCTGATTCACAACGGAGACAGCAGGTACTTGAACCAGCTTGCATGTGTCCAGTTGAAACCACTGTCAAGATGTTGGACAGTGTTGCTGCTTCTACTGATACACTCAAGACACTGATTGAGGAATGGGGCATGTGACACAAAGTTTCAGTCCATCAATGTTGATGACCCAGAAGCAGTTTTAAAAGATGCAAGTCTTCATATTTATTTTCATTTTTTGAAAACTGATTTTTCACCATCATACATCAATGCATTAGGAATAGTTTTATGAACTTGCTGAGAAAATACCTTATTAAGCAAAAAAGTAGCATGGCACCAGTGAAAGTAATGTAAACGTTATGGCATTGTGGCTGGTAACCTGTTTCTGTGCTCAGCAACTTGATGAAAATGACCCGATTCATTTTGGTTTGTATAATTGTGATATTGTCTGACCATTTCATACCATCCACAGAGGTTTCGAAAGATAGATAAACTATGCCAGCCTGCTACCATGTGGTGAATCTACACAGCACACAGATGTGTAGAGTTTAGGTCTGTGCACAGTTGTGCCTCCATACGCCCATTTGATGTTGACTTACAGTTAATATAAAACACTTTGTCATGAATAGTTATCAGGGATGCGTCGAAAAATGGCTGGAAATTTGTCTCCATGGTTACGAGTGACCTTTTGACCTTCTTCAGTACAACTCCCAAGCAGCTCTGTAATTGGATCCTCATTCTATTAAAAATAAAGGAAAAACAAATTAAAGATTACAGGGAAAGAAACAAGTATTCAGAGTTCAAATGCTGCCTGCTGTAGAAACAATCTATAAGCCCTTTTCACACTACCCAGCTAAGTCCCAGGAAATGATAACCCTACCACCTATCTTTGTTTGGTTCTCTAACGCCAGGGCGAACCCCTTCACTTAATCACAAGTATACTGGGCACTTTTATGTGCATTACACCACACACAGGGTTTTCTTGTTTACATCGCATCCAAAGGGCACAGCAAAGTGGCATGACCAAGGTCTGAACCCACACCGCCATGACACTTTTGCTCCGTGCAAGATTTTGTTTATCGGACGACAGGTGGTACAGGGTTCATTAGTGTGCATTTTTTACATTTTAACATTGTAGTATAAATTCATTGGGAGTCAATTCAACTCATTCTTGGTTGAGCAGCTATAACCCATTTTCCCTTATCCCGCACATCCCCACAAACAACACTGCACCCATAGCACCACCCAATCTCATAGACTTGTAGGTTGCGAGGCAACAAGTTGCTCCGCCCTACCACTTGTTTAAAAAACATGTTTTTTCCCACTACTTTCTTTGTTAACTTGTTGTCACATCTATGTCGGTCATGACGGAGACTTGGAAAAAAAATAATATTTTCTAAAGTAGACTTTGGAAGGTTTTATTTGAAAGTTTGATAAAGTTGTTTGTATCATACCTGCTGTTGGTCAGAGATCCTTTCAAATAATGGATGTTCATTCAAATGTTGACACATCCATTCATGTAGCTCCTTCACATCTGTTATTGTGTACAGCATTCCCTGTAGACAAATAAAGTTTTTCATTCATTACAGTAAAATCTAAACTTGGATGTGTAGTCTACGTGACCTTGTGCATTCCACGACTGAATTCCCGTTTCTAAGTGATACATTTGCAAACTGAGGCTCAAATTGTGGCACAAACTGAGGCTCCAACTGATGGAGTAATTAGGATGTCACATCCCATTGCTACATCTCCCCCACACCCTACATGTAACTACACTCCCTGGTCACCACAAACTGTTCGCTACAACTCCCCCCAGTCGCTACACCCCCAATGTTGCAACTGGTCACTAAAACTCCCTAGTCACCACAACCCCCTAGTTGCTACTCTACCCTATTTGCTACATTTAATATCACTGGTTGCTACACCAACCCTGCTCACTACCCCCCCCCTAGTGGTGGGTTGGAAATAGTGATGAAACTTACCCCTTCTTTTAGAACATAAGCATACTCCGCCAATAGAGTCTGATTAACAATTCTCCACTTGTGTTTAGTTTTCTTGAAGTGTGGATCAGGAAATAAAATAAACATCTTAGAAATCTGAAAAAACAAAAACATACATATTCAGTGACAGTGAGTTGGGATGAGTAGGTAACCACATTCAAACCGGGGACCTATAACAAAAGAGGACAATAGGTCCACGGTTGCTATCACAAAGAATTGAACAAAGGAGGGTCCACGATTGCAGGCTGTTACACACTTGTGTGAGTGGACACTGTATAGTAATAGTCCTCCTACAAATCTGTATCAAGTCACTTTGTGATGTCATATAAATTAAAGTGGGGCTCTGATGTCAAATTGAGTTTTGTGATGCACTCGCTTTCCAACAGATAGAGTCCTCATGAAAGTGGGTGAAAATTACAAGTAATATATCATTGTATTTGATACTCTTTCATGATACATGACGTCATCTGACAGCAAAAGCAAAGTACATTTCAAAGAGGAATTTCTGCACCAGTTATGAGCTCAAATTTAGTTTTGATTAAATTTCATCTGAATTCAGTAATGAACTGTAAAATGTACAAAACTTAAAGTATAACGCAATGGAGGGTTTCTGGATTTTCAAAAATATTGCACTTGAAGGGTATCAAACACTGGCATTTTAGACCATTTTAACGTGAGGCTAGAGACTTGTTATGCGCCCCCCATTTTCATAAGGACTCTACCTATTAGGAAATTTAGTGGATCACAAAACTGAATTTCTACTTGGAGCCCCTCTTTAAACTGGTCATGTTTTCATTTGTGTTCAAAACAAAAATGGTACCCCCAAAAAGAACCATGGATTAGATGACTGCCATGCCAATAATAACCTCTACATTTGTGTATTTATTCGCCCATGAAAAACATTTAATACTTGTATTGAACTTCTTTATCTCTGCAATCAGTCTGAACCCTTATTTCATTTAGTTTACATCAAACAAAAGGAACTAACCTGTCCTTTTGAAAAGAAGTTTGGAAGATGTTTCATAGCGTTTCCTCTGAGGCAGCCAACATTTTGATATAAACCTTCTTGATTCTGTCTCAAAGCTTTGATACGATCTTGAACATAATCCGACACCTTCATTCTTATCTCCATACCAAGCATTAACGTCTTGGGATACATCAGTGACAGCGAAACTAATGATAGAAAAGGAAAATATATAATAACCGTTGAAACATACATCTGTTTCCACCTAAATTGTCAGACCTTCATTTGAAGAACTACAAGAAGAGCTATAACCTGCTTCCATTAAATTCTATAGGAGAGCTCTTTGCACTCCTCAGAACCAAACTTCACCCATTAGTCAGGCATGCAACTTTTCCTCTTTTCCGCTGATTTCCTCTTTTTTATTCTCAGTTTTACCATTCAAAATTGAAAAATACTGTACAAAATCATTGAAATTTTGTAATTTCCTGTTTTTTGGTATAGTTACAGTTGCATGCCTGATTAGTCTAACAAATGAAATTGCTGTTGGGGGTCCTAAACCACAACAAGGTGTCAAAAGTGAGTTTTAACCCTTCTTGCTAAACATTATCACAAAATTTAACTCTTATCCAATATCCGCCAGACGGGTCACTGTACAAAACACTGTTCCTGCCTACAAGACTGCACTACAATAAACATTATTTACTGCCTTGCATGTAAACAAACCCCAACAAACTGTCTTCTATTTGAAAAATACATAATTCTTTTTGAGGTGATACAAAATCTGCCATATTTCACATCACATATATCACTAGTAACGAGAGTACAAAGCGTGACACTAATTAAATGTTTGGGCTTAATGCTCCACAAAGGCAGCAGACTGGCAGAGTTTGTTTACCACTTTGCAGGAGATTGGGAAACCATTGTGTCTCAGCACAACTGTCGGATAGGCAGTTCCCAGTTTGTAGTGTCATCTGTACCTTGCCTCAGGGCATCTGGTTGTTGCCTTGGTGCCCCTTGATGTTCCAGTAGAAAGTATAAGTTCCTCAAGTGCCCCTAAAAACTAAGAAAAACTGCATTGCCCTTACAAGAATGAACAAAACCTGATTGTTCATCTACAGTATGGCTATTCTCTAACAGAATACAGTACAAGGTAGCAGTATTTATTACACTAAATTACAGTGAACTGTAGTTACTCAATCATGTTGGGCAAATTTTGTTAAAGACATTCTTCTGGGACTTATTTTTGTGACCGAGCCTGCTCCCTGCCCATTTTAAAAGAGATATACAAAAAGAAGATGATGTCTTCTTACCAAGGAGTCCCCCATATCCGCATCCAACATCCAGAAACTCAACTTTGGCTGTAGTATCGCCGTTAGCATCTTGAGATTTATCAATTGATGAAGGGAAGAAAGCTGGATAGATTTGACTCCAGTCCATCTCATCTGGCCTCAGTGGGCTACAAAGTAAGAACATTACAAACTAAATACAATGTAGGTAAAAATATTTCATTTTGGGAATAATGGAGATGCTGTGTCAGGAGGCCTTTTTTACCAAACTAAGACAAAAACTAAATGTAGGAGTACTGCAATATATTTAACCTACACTTTCTAAGGTTAATGGTAAATGGTGGCAGAAAAGGGACTGTAAACCCAATTCACATGCAAGGTTCCAAACTCAGGTCCTCAAAAGGCAGGGAAGAAACCACTGAGCCAACCTGTAATAACCCATTTTGTTTATTCAGTCTAAATGTCAAATTTAAATGTCTTCTTTTTAAAAAGCTGGTGCGATGTTTCCAATGCATTTAATGCATTTATTTGGTTGGTAAGAAGTTTGCAGCAGCCAATTCTTTTAACTGATTTTAAAAGTGGTGAAAATTTGGCGAATCTAATACTAAATATTTAATACTAATGTACGTATGTAATAGTCTGACAAAAAAACAAAAAAAATACTCAAAATTTGATGAACTAAACTTTAAAGTAAAAATTAACTAATCTAAAGTAATTGCTAAACTTCGTAATAAACTCTCGGCCTGCATCCATCGTAAAGGAAAACAAATAAAAAAATAGCCCAGGCTGGACACCATTCCAACATGTCCAACGTTGCATACAACGGCATTGCAGAGACTAGAGTAGAGAGTCCCCAGTACAGCACCCCAGTTACTGGGTCTACAATAGCTGTGGTGTAGTGCTAATGAAGTAATATCATTATAATAATAATAATAATACGAGAAATTTATATAGCGCATAATGCAGAAGCCTCTATGCGCAACACAAAAAACAAAAAACATAGAAAAGAATATAATTTTAAAAAGCAAGTTACACAAATAAAGATTGAAACAAATGAGTTTTTAAAAGTCCCTTGAAAATCTGAAGAGAGCCAGCTTGGCGAATATTAAGAGGTAAGTCATTCCATAATGAAGGTGCAATGAAGTTGAAGGCTCTTTGACCATAAAATTTTGTGGAAAAAGTAGTTTGCGTGAGTAGGGATTGGCCAGCAGATCGGAGAGGACGAACAGGAATATATTTATGGAGAAGATCAGATATATAGTCAGGGGATAAGCCATGAAGAGCTTTGAAAGTGAGAAGATTTAACTTATAAACGATACGCAGTTTGATTGGGAGCCAGTGGAGTTCTTGTAAGATGGGAGTAATATGTTGGGAACGAGGGGTGCGAGAGACGAGGCGAGCAGCGGTGTTCTGAACTCGTTGAATTTTAGAAAGTTCTCTATCTGACAGACCAATTAGAAGAGAATTGCAAGAGTCGAGTCTGGAAGTGACAAAGGCATGAACCAGTAAAAGAGTAGAATCATCATCAAGATGGCGCCGGATTCGACCTATTTTTCGAATTTGTAGAAGAGCAGATTTGCATATATTGGTGACCTGGTCGGTCATACTCATTGTAGAATCCATTAGAATACCGAGGTTTCTAACTACACGAGATGGTTGAATAAGAGATTGTCCAATGTTAATTTCTGTAGGAGAAACGTTTTTAGAAAAACGTGAGTTGAAAATTATGATTTCGGTTTTAGCATCGTTAAGAGCAAGCTTGTTAGATAAAGCTTGTTATCAATCATAATCATTTTTATTTTAACAAACGAGTACAGTACGGCCTAGCGAATAAAAATCCTAGAGGCTAGCATCAATTCATCATGCAACCCCCATACTACAGCCTGACAGCATAATTTAATAAAAGATGCCATACAATTACAAGATACATACATGCCAAACTTTCCAAGGCAAAGCAAAGTGGAAAGAAAGAAATTGTATTATTTTTTTATATTATTATTATTGGTTTATTAAAAACACTCCTTGCAGCCCAAAGGCTGAATTGCACAGTGCTTGTACTTTGTGTGTAGTTAAGTTGTTGTACCATCTGACCTGTGTGTGTACATCGGATTCATGATCAGACATTACAATTTACATGACGAAAAAAACATTACATTTGAACAATTGTTTATGTAATTAACCGTACCATCCCTGCCCCAAAAAAACTCAACATTCAGCTTATGGTGGGTATCGTATGGATAGGCATACTTACTACTCAAATGAATGGTCGGAATGTGGGTTAGAATGAGCTCGTTGTCGATAATACTTTTTCTGCGGCATGGGGGCCGCCATCTTGAAACCGACTTGTACTGTATCAAATGAGGGCGCTATATCACGTCACTGGAAGTCACTGGGGTGCACTACTATTTTTAATTATAACGTTTTGGGTGTCATGCAACTAATAGAGTGTGTAATTATAAGAACTTATCACAACCTGGGGGTTCTGGGTTTCAAGTTTTGAGGAGATTTGATAAATTTGGGCTTTAAAGTTGGTCCTATTAGCTTTGGAATAGACTGTGCAAGTCTCGCGCGTAAGCGAACTTCCGGGCCCATCGTGGTCCCAACATAGAGCTATATAATAAGTTCTTCTTATTATATAGCTCTATGGGCGGGTCCCAATGGAGTTTTACGTTGGCAAGATTTTGTTTCGTCTATAATTTTAGTTTAACGTACTTTATGACCATGAAAATTAAATTATATGTTGTTGGGAATGTAGTACTAAGTGACTTACAAAATATGAAAGTAAAATCAATTCAACAATGCAACGAAGAAAACCCAAGAATTAAACTTGACCTCTGCTTCCGGTTACTTGCAAAAAATTAAGAATTTGTGCCCACCTCCGATCACCAAATTTGTTTTGGTCGCGCGATGATAATCACCAGACGCTGTAATTGCCAGATGCTAAGCATTTTCATTGCAGTCTACGGTTAACGTTGTCGAGGCGTCAGCGTCCTCTTTAAACTGCGTCACACGTTAATTCTACGCCCGTGCGATCATCGCGCGTCTGCGTTTCTTTAGTGGTTGCACGCAGGCCACTGATCTCTATATAGAGATCAGTGATTCAGGCATGGATTTACAAAAGGGGTTCCTAAAAAGTTCAGATCAAATAAGCATCCTTGTCCCAGAGTTTTTTTTTTTTTTCAACAAAAACTAACAAATGATGAATTGTGTGTTTATTATGAAAAATAAAACTCATTTTATGCAAATTGTAATGAGTATTTTTGTTGGTCAGATTGTTTCATAGATCTAATTTAAAAACAATGATTTGATTTCAGAAAAAATATGTTCTTCACTTGACGTGCACGGTTTTCTCGCTCCGATACACGCGAGACTTGCACAGTCTATGGAGGAGTGCCTCATGAAAACTGGCGGCAAGTCGGTTTGGGAAAAAACACATTTTCGGGGGTGTTTTTTTCTGGGGTAATTAGCAAAAATTCCAAACGGCTGACCTGCCAAAAATTGAAAAGAAATCTGAAGTTTAGTGGTCTGAAAATATATTTGATTGGTTTTCAAGAGGCTGAGAGACTTTTAACTATTTTTTGAGAATTTTTGAATATTTAGCATTTATCATTGTTTGCTATGGGAGTCTATTTAGAGGGGTGAAACCACTGGTAGCCCAAGTCCCTTTTCGAAACCACGGTTGTTTCCTTCAGTTCAGGCTCGAGCAGTCAGTGAAAACGTGCGCTTTTTGTAGGGGTTTCAACCAGGCCGCCGGCGGACGAAGCCAGAGATAAAGTTGTAACTTCGAAAAGGGTCAGGATGACCGTTAATCTTTCATAGCGCCCTCAATCAAAAGAGCGTCTTGTCTTCAATGAACTTTGGAAGAGTCGAGTAGACCCAACCAATCAATTCTCGGTAAAAACATAATTAGTAAAAACAAAAACATTTCTATCGATCTGTTGAAGCCAAACACCAGTAAATTTAATTTCACATTTTAATTATTGGAAATTAAAACGAAAATATAGTTAATAAGTTGTTTGCAGGTTGTTAACTATTACAAAATTTACATTGCTTCCCCAGACTCCCCAATGTGTTAAATCAATAGATTTAACACGACATGAAAAGGAAACCAGTCGATGTTTATCATTTCAATCGTTGGTGTGGCGGGAGATAGTCGCGAGTTGTCGTCCTACTCCCTAGTACTAGTACTGTAGTCTGGATTGATCGACAGTGGATGGTTGGTAATTTGTTTAATTGTTTTTTACTAAAGTTTTTGAAACTATTTCACTTTTCTTGTCCGTAAATAATTGTCATTATTTGTTGCCTCTCTTTTCAAGTGAAAAATTTACGCAATGTGATAGGTAAACGTTTGATTTTGCACAAAAAACCCCTTTTTAAAAGTTTGTTTTTTAACTAGGCAGGCCGCAGTGAGTACATCTACATGTAGGCTACATGTAGCTTATTATCATATTAGCTACATGTACAGTACAAATTCAAACATGTGTAACCCCATGTGTAGACCTATTGTCTACACGTACTAGTCGACTACACTGTTTATTTAGTTACGTAACACTATTTACACTAAACAGTACTCACTCATTTAGTTTCCGTTCGGGGACTTCGGTTGACGAATGACAGTCAGAAATGGTGTAACAATAAACTGGTGTAACGTTCCCAGGTGACTAGTTGCGATAATCGTAACCCTCTCCACGAAGGTCGCTTTATTGTCATAAAGCGCTTTAAAAGAAACCAGAAGATGTTTTTAAATATTGCAGAATTTTGCTGTGATTTCCTGCATCCAGCATTCTGAGATTTTATGTAAAATGCTAAATGAGAATGATACTTTATTACATGTACTACATGTGTACTGATGTATTTTTGTCTCTTATAGCATCCATACAATGGCCAGTGTGGTGCAGCAGACATCTAGCGGCACACAAGATGAAATCACAGAGTATGACTCGGATTCCACCACAATCAATGATGATATTGATACTTACATGTACACCAGTGACACAGGTGTAGAGGATGAAGACACAGAATTATACCCAGGGAATGATGGTAGAGGGAATATTCCACAAATACGGTCCAGTGTTACATCAAGTATAGAACTCGGCCACCAACTGGGAACCAGAGTTAACCAATCCGTGCCACTTGCAGAGGAAGAAACACAGCTCTTTGCATCACAGCCATCTCTTCTCCTTAATCCTGTACGGAGATCAAATGAACAAAGAACTGATGATGGTGAAGCAGCATCATCCAATCATCTGATAAATCAGAATGAAACAGTCGCACAACTACATGTAGGTTCAGAATCCCACCAATCAGAGGAACTAAGACTAAGAACTATTGATAGACCAGACACGATAGCCCAGTCAGTGGTTAGTAGCAGTCAAGGAGATGAAAACAGTGAATCACTTCTTAACAATCATCTACCAAGAACATCATCTAGCCAATCAACACATAGAGCCACTGAGGGTCCATCAACAAGTAGCCAATCACTTCTTCAAATTCCTTTGCTTCATGTCCAATCAAATTTGTCTCTGCCTCAACAAAGCAACCAATCGCAACTGTCCATTTCAAGAAATGCCAATCAAAGGCACCAATCAGATCCACCGGATTATGAAGAAGCCTCGGAGGTGATACACGCTCCTAATCATCGCAACCGAATAGTTTTAGATTCCCTCGATGACGACGATGACAGACCACACCCAGCAACCATTGATCTATCACAGTTACTATCCAATCAATCAGAAACTGTTGTTGTTCTAGCACAGCACCCAGCACGTCGGCGAATTGCAGAAATTGTTATTGATCACGATGATGCAAGTGACTCTGACATTCTTGATCTTGCAACTGATGAGGAACCGATGGAATTGGAAGAAACGACAACGTCTTCTAGAGGACCTTGTACATCTACAGCGAGTACTTCAAGAAACCAGCAGAACATTGCATCAGACTCTAAAAATGGTAGAGATGATAAAAGTGATGATGAAGAAGCGGTAAGTCTAAACAGCGCCAGTAATTTGTGTATAAGTAAGTTTTGACAAACCTGTGCTTTACAATTTCCGTTTCATTCCTTATAAGCCATCTCAGCTCCAAGGGAAGTAGACCCCTATACAGCCATGCTGCCAAGTGTGTGTTGCATCAAACTAAATCAATCACAACAACCATCTCTGCACTCACAGTTACTCAATTACTCCTGGGTGAAGAGGATCAATTGAGTGTCTTGTCCAAGAATAGAAAGGTCATAACCGGGGTGTGAACCCACACCCCAGTAAAATGGCCGCTAGAATTTGAGTCCGGTGTACACTAGACTAGACTGCTTGGCCATAACAGTAACACATGCCGGACCTTTGTTGCTTCTTACAGCAATAAGAAATGTTGGACGTTGGTGAAAAAATTCTGCTGTTATTTACTTGGAAATCATGATCTTTAGTCTACTTTTCTAGGCTAGAGAATTGTATTTCATGTATTTCCAAAAGTTCCTAGCAACCTGTAATTCATGTTACAGAAAGGTGGAAACTTTCACAATATAACAAGTCGTAATATTTTCCCCCAGCAATCAGTTCTTGTTTCAGTTTGCAAAATCAAAATAAGCATTTTTTTAATGTTGATGGTACTATGTGAAGAATTTGTATCTTGATGTCTTTCCAATTTTGATGTTTACAATGTTGTTTTGATTTCAGCAAATGTGTATAATTTGCTATGAGCATTGGACAAACTCAGGAGAGCATCGTCTAGCTTCACTGAAGTGTGGACATCTTTTCGGCAAGAGGTACTACTGTATAGAAGAGTTGAAATTCTGTGAAATTTAACTTTATGTGATTCTGTTGGACTGAGGACTGACAGTAGGCTAGTAAACTAATTATGCTTTGACCACTTTATGTCAGATGACATGTGTATGCGACACATTTTTCTGGACTAGCTGATTGCAGATGTTTTCCAAGCATCCTCATTTTTTGCAGTCAGTTGGACGGCTGATGTGTGTAAATTGTATTCAGGAGAAAATAGAATTAGCTGTTGCAAACTGCTTACCAACCAAAAGGACCTGTGGTATAAATGCAAAAAATAAGTTAGTGGCCTGACGTTTCGACCCTAGCAGAGTCTTTCTCGAAGGCTAAATGACAACACACAACACACATACAAGCAGACAAGAGTTGCAAGAGTAGTCAAGTCAAATTGTATTCATCCGGACATTCCACAGGCATGCACCTACCATGCTCTGCTTTGTTTCACCCATACAAAGAGGGACAGAAGGTACTGGATATCATGCTTATAATGTCCCTTTTTATAGTATAGGACACCTCTATGAGAGAACTGTAGGGAGTACCAAGACAATGAGCTGGGCATAGAAACAATTACCTCTGTTACCTCCATGAAGTATCAGTGCATGGTCTCACTGTATCTCATTGTACCTTCACCATGCAAACCTTCCAATCATTTCTAACCTCCAGATGTTTTGTTTTTCCAGCTGCATAGAGAAATGGATGAAGTCCACTCCAAAGTGTCCTCAATGTAATACCAAAGCCAAGAAGTCTGACATTAGAGTCATCTTTGCTGGCCAATCACTTAAGACGTTAGACACCACAGAGAGAGACAGAGCTCTTGAAGATCTCAGAAAAGAAAAGGTTTGCTCAAATTTATCAATTTATTTAGTTTTGAGATGTTCAGTAAGGGAGTGTCACAAAAACTCATGCACGCTTTAGGTGGAAAGGAATATTTCCGTAGGCATATACAGTCGACTCTCGTTAATACGAGGTACGCCGGACTAGCCCGCATTTCCTCGTAATATCCGAAGCTTGCAATATCCGATCGCGGTAATATCAATGCACTATGCACAAAGTGCATGACATAATGGCCGCACGTGTACACAGATATATGGCTTCTGCATGCAGTACAGTGGATAACTGTGTGCATTGTGTGCATGTACAGCACAAACAAGCACAAAATTGGGAGAATAAAACTGTTTTATTTTAGTTAGTTTAGCTTGAAAGTTAATTTATAAAATCAATTTACATTTTACATGATTGAACAAATGTCTGAGATTTTAACTTGCTGTTCTTGTTTAGCGAAGTTTTGGTCGCAGCAGTCAACAAATAGAATCTTGATTTTCATTGGTAACCACCATTGTAATTCTACATGTAGATGGTTCATTGCTAATGCGGGATACCAGGGAAATCTTGCTGTTGCATTAAATATTGATAGCGCAAATATTTTAGCTTTTTCTGCTGAAAATGCACATCAAGCACTTGCAAAACTCAATGGATCGGTATGTTTTGTGAATATGTCACATGAATTGATGAATGCTGACTTAGTATGGAATCTGCTCCATTGTTTGAAACATGCAAGCCTCCTAATCCCACCATTGTCCGGAGTTTGGAATTAACAACCTGCTCGCTGACTCGTGACTGCAGTCATTGCTTGCGATAGCGTCCAGTTAGCACCTCTATTGATTGTCTTACAAGCCATAAATAACGACTTTCAGGCTGTTAAGGTATTTCCTTAAATGGTTTGTTTATTATTCTCGTTACAAAAGGGTTGAAAACAATGTTTTGCTCGTAACGGGCCGACAAAAGTACCTCGTTGTAACCGTGTTCTCGCTACTGCCGTGCTCGTATGAGCCGTATTTAAATGCAGTGAAACACGCACGGGGCATTTCGGGACCGGCAAAAAACCTTGTATTAACCGGAGCCTCGTAACATGCGAGCTCGTAATAACGGGAGTCGACTGTACCCGCAATTCAGTGGACTGTGACATTGTTGGGAATATTCCTACATAAGTGAATATGTGTGTGAACATTGTCAATGTTATGGTGGTCCAACAGACATTGTCAATGTTATGGTGGTCCAACAGACCGGCCCATGTACATGTACATGTACATGTACGCCCGCCATTTAGAATGTTCCTACCATTGCCCATTGGACATTTTGAAATATTTTCTGCTTACTGGGTGTTTATTTGGGCCATTTCCAAAACACTGCGCCCTCTGGAGTTTGCCCAGTAGAGGACATTTTCACATTGGTACTTGCAGAACACCCATCTCTCTGCCCAGTTGTTTATAGCCACATGTCCTTTAGCAAGGTGGTATTTCTGTGTTTTTGTTTTCAGGCTGGTGAATGTTTTCACAGTCATGTCAGCAGCTGTTAATTAGGCCCCAAATTGCCAGCATCTGAGTTGTTTTCCTTAGTTGATCACTTTTTGAAAAAAGAGTGTGATAAAAACCTAGATTGATGTTGCATGGCTCATATCAAACTGTTTGAACATGCTGCTCTAACTCTGTATATTGAGCTACATGTCCAGTTTGCTGGAAGATAAATTCTTTATCACGTGTCCTTCGTCCTTGTTGGATATGGGATGTAGAAGGGCTAAAACATGGTCGAGTCGCGAGCATGCAAGGGCCACAGAGCACGCCTGAGATCAAAAGTGTTTGATTTTTCTGGATAGAGGAAAACTGGAGGGCCCAGAGAAACCCTTGTGGCATAAAGAGAGAACCAACACAAAACTCTACTCACATGTGGCCTGAGCCGAGTCAGGGAATCGAACCAGGGCCACAGTGGTGAGAGGCGAGCGCTTTACGCACAAGCCAACCATGCCACCCCAAATTCATCCCATATTACACCTGGTTAAAAATCTCATCACTTAAAGTCCCTTTCTATTCTTGGTCCTCATCACTTAAAGTCCCTTTCTATTCTTGGTCCTCATCACTTAAAGTCCCTTTCTATTCTTGGTCCTCATCACTTAAAGTCCCTTTCTATTCTTGGTCTATTTAGGAAGTAAGAAGGAAAGCTGAGACTGAAATGGCACAGGCTAATCTGAGATATAGGCTGGCTGTAGAAGAGATGAATCGACTGAAGAGTCAACTCAAATCACAAGAGGATCGTATCAGAAGGTAACAACTACTGGGTGTAGGGTGGAGTAATACTGGTTGAACATTCGGCCATTTAAGAAGAGACATAAATTTCTACTGAATGTACCTGAGTATAATTATACTGGTTGAACATTGTAGGTGTATATACTAGTTGAACATTCAGCCAATTAAGAATATATAAATCACTACTGAGTGTAGGAGTAAAAACTGGTTGAACATTCAGCCATTTAGGAAGGGTCATAAATCCTGTACATGTAGAACGCAGACCTCAATCATTGGATCAGGGGTAGATGGCACATAGAATCATCCTGTCCCCCGTCATCCTGAAATGAAACCTCATCTTAAACATATCAGAAGTCATTATGGACTTATGGAGGCATGGGCGGAGCACCAGGCCATAGTGATGTTTACCCCATTCCTCTTGCGATTTCCATCTGTGGACAATGTTCAGGATAGATAACCATCAAAATGAACGGATTAGTCTCAATCTGAAAGCTCATTAATGATAAAGTTCAGTACCACTGCTCCAGAGATCTTTCCTTCTAAACTACTGGCACAGTCAAGAAACTATAATTTTTTCTTTATGTCGGTATAAGTTACAATGTGTTGAGCTTGAGAAGTAATAAAAATATCGAGAAGGGAGAAGCACATTGCCCAACACATTTAATAACCATTATGGATACTGCAAAATGATTGATCTGACGAATTGAAGCGAACATTTTCACAGCTTATGAATACATCATCACAACGCCAAGAGCTGTTGTCCGGTCCATAAGAAGCACCCACTTCTGCCAATTGACTTTGTTGAGGGTTTTTTTAATTTAAATTCTGCGCAGCCCAGCATCCTTTAGCTCAGCGACTCGAAGACCACTCCACTATGTCAAGATGTTCACCCAACTAGCTCGAGGGCGTCCTTGTCCTCTCTTTGTATGCGCTGGAAAACCTGTGAACTGCAGCTGATAGATCACCACCTCGCATGGCATGACCACACCAGCTTGCTTTGCGTGTATATGCTGTGTCAGACAAAAAAGTCCAGCGACTTCCACTGCCTCATTCCAGACCCTCATTTTTCATGTCTTGCCAAAGAGGCTAGCGTGGCACATCATTTATAACTAGTTGCATAAACGGTCATGTGATTGGGACGCACCTCACTTACTCCCCTGAAGTTTAGCCAGTCGTTGAAATAAGTTTATTTTCTCTTATCCAGTTCATCATCGAAGTCATCTTCTTCCATCAAATCACAACCTTCAATTAGTCAACGGAATAATGGCATGAAGGAAGTTAAGGGACAGTACCTCTTGGACAAAACAATACAGATATCACAGGTAATGCTTTCAACCTACCCCAAGTACCATCAATGATTTACGAAGATATGATTTTTAATAATTTAGTAATACAATTTTTGTAATGTCTGCCTTAAAACTAACAAGAAACAGTGTATTTTACTTAAATATTGATAATTTCCCAAATATTGATAATTTCCCATTCATAAAATCAGTTCTGTGCAGAATCAATACCCATAACTACAGGATGAAAATAACTTTACTCTTTTTTAGATGCAATATAAAATAGCATATGAAAATTTTGACCTTAAAAATCACCAAAACATTTCAAAATATATTGACTCAATACTTCATATCTTGCTTGTCCTTTTTGTGAACTTTATTTATGCATAATTTGATGTTGTTCACTTGTGGACTCATTTTAAATTGTACGATGTGACTTTTGATTTCAGAGTGGCAATTGTCGTGTGATGTCTTATGATTCATTTAACATTGCGCTTGTTGTATCAATGCCATCACCAAATCAACTCTTCCCTGGATTTGGAGTTAAAAAGGTAAGAGTCGTGTCTCCTTCCACTCTACACTTTGGACCTAACACCATCCATTATTATCACACCTGTTTGTCAGGCCCCATTAAGCATGCCTTAATTATCTCAACAACTCCTTAGGAGTATGCAGCATCGGTTTGTAGTGACTGAGCGTTCTGGAGCATGTAGGCCTAGTCATCAGAGTTTTGGGTTCAAAATCCGGTCAGGACACTTGTGTCCCTTGGCTAGGCACTTACCTATAATTGCTTCTCATCACCCAACATGCCCAAGAGTAAATGGGTACCTGGGTGGGTAGATCACCCAACATGCCCAAGAGTAAATGGGTACCTGGGTGGGTAGAGATTATTGATGTGACTGATTTGCAACCTGTGCGCCCATTTGGCTGCCGGTGCTGCATGCTCCTAAAGAGGGGAGATGGTTTCAGGAACGCTTCATCAGTTAATGCTACCAGACATGTACATTTACAGGCAATGAGGCACTTGGTAACTGCAGAGAGACTGTTCGTCTGAGTAGGGAGAAATTGTGGATAAGGCGCATAAAGACCACTCAGCCCCATGGTTTGAACATCCAAGAAGGAAATGACTAATAACCTTTTGTCTTTGCCTTCTCCCTTTCCCCCACAGATATCCATATTTTTAGTCTGCCCTATTAACTAATTATTTACTTTTCTTCTAACCTTCCATTTTGTCCTGTCTGTTTTCAACTTCTTGTGGTCAAGCTATCCCCTTCCCTCCAAACCCCCCTGACATTTCATTTTGTAGCCTGACATTTCATTTTGTAGCCTGACATTTCATTTTGTAGCCTGACATTTCATTGTGTAGCCTGACATTTCATTGTGTAGCCTGACATTTCATTGTGTAGCCTGACATTTCATTTTGTAGCCTGACATTTCATTTTGTAGCCTGACATTTCATTTTGTAGCCTGACATTTCATTGTGTAGCCTGACATTTCATTGTGTAGCCTGACAATTCATTGTGTAGCCTGACATTTCATTGTGTAGCCTGATATTTCATTTCATTTTGTAGCCTGATATTTCATTTCATTTTGTAGCCTGACATTTCATTGTGTAGCCTGACATTTCATTGTGTAGCCTGACATTTCATTGTGTAGCCTGACATTTCATTGTGTAGCCTGACATTTCATTTTGTAGCCTGACATTTCATTGTGTAGCCTGACATTTCATTGTGTAGCCTGACATTTCATTGTGTAGCCTGACATTTCATTGTGTAGCCTGACATTTCATTGTGTAGCCTGACATTTCATTGTGTAGCCTGACATTTCATTGTGTAGCCTGACATTTCATTGTGTAGCCTGACATTTCATTGTGTAGCCTGACATTTCATTGTGTAGCCTGACATTTCATTGTGTAGCCTGACATTTCATTGTGTAGCCTGACATTTCATTGTGTAGCCTGACATTTCATTGTGTAGCCTGACATTTCATTTTGTAGCTTGACATTTCATTGTGTAGCCTGACATTTCATTGTGTAGCCTGACATTTCATTGTGTAACCTGACATTTCATTGTGTAGCCTGACATTTCATTGTGTAGCCTGACATTTCATTTTGTAGCCTGACATTTCATTTTGTAGCCTGACATTTCATTGTGTAGCCTGACATTTCATTGTGTAGCCTGACATTTCATTGTGTAGCCTGACATTTCATTGTGTAGCCTGACATTTCATTGTGTAGCCTGACATTTCATTGTGTAGCCTGACATTTCATTGTGTAGCCTGACATTTCATTGTGTAGCCTGACATTTCATTTTGTAGCCTGACATTTCATTGTGTAGCCTGACATTTCATTGTGTAGCCTGACATTTCATTGTGTAGCCTGACATTTCATTGTGTAGCCTGACATTTCATTGTGTAGCCTGACATTTCATTGTGTAGCCTGACATTTCATTGTGTAGCCTGACATTTCATTGTGTAGCCTGACATTTCATTGTGTAGCCTGACATTTCATTGTGTAGCCTGACATTTCATTGTGTAGCCTGACATTTCATTGTGTAGCCTGACATTTCATTGTGTAGCCTGACATTTCATTGTGTAGCCTGACATTTCATTGTGTAGCCTGACATTTCATTTTGTAGCCTGACATTTCATTGTGTAGCCTGACATTTCATTGTGTAGCCTGACATTTCATTGTGTAGCCCGACATTTCATTGTGTAGCCCGACATTTCATTGTGTAGCCTGACATTTCATTGTGTAGCCTGACATTTCATTGTGTAGCCTGACATTTCATTGTGTAGCCTGACATTTCATTGTGTAGCCTGACATTTCATTGTGTAGCCTGACATTTCATTGTGTAGCCTGACATTTCATTGTGTAGCCTGACATTTCATTGTGTAGCCTGACATTTCATTGTGTAGCCTGACATTTCATTGTGTAGCCTGACATTTCATTGTGTAGCCTGACATTTCATTGTGTAGCCTGACATTTCATTGTGTAGCCTGACATTTCATTGTGTAGCCTGACATTTCATTGTGTAGCCTGACATTTCATTGTGTAGCCTGACATTTCATTGTGTAGCCTGACATTTCATTGTGTAGCCTGACATTTCATTGTGTAGCCTGACATTTCATTGTGTAGCCTGACATTTCATTTTGTAGCCTGACATTTCATTGTGTAGCCTGACATTTCATTGTGTAGCCTGACATTTCATTGTGTAGACTGACATTTCATTTTGTAGCCTGACATTTCATTTTGTAGCCTGACATTTCATTGTGTAGCCTGATATTGTGTAGCCTGCGCCTTTGATCATTTTGTATGTAAGGGGCGCACAATAAATTAAAAATATTATTAATAAATATTATAAATATTATATTTCATTGTGTAGCCTGATATTTCATTGTGTAGCAAGCATGCACAGGCCTGTACATGTATGCACTCACCATGCTATGTTTGGGTTCCCTCCTACAGTAGCAGGTTCAGACCCAAACTCTTTATCAAATTTGGTTATAAAGAATGATTTAAACTCACACTGAGCTCGCTTAAAAGATGAGGAACGCACTCACACCCTTTTAGATCATAAGAGTTTGCCATTCTGCGTTCACACAAAGTGACCAGATTGTGCCTTTGAAACAGTAAATTTTAATAAGGAAATAAAAGAGTAAGCGACGAGGTTCCACACTGGCCGTGTGATAAAGTTCCTTTATTCCACTGCCACAACCCTGCAACTTAAACATTAAATTGCATATTTTGTTGAGATTAAGTGCGCTGGGTAAGTTTACATGCATTACACAGCACACAGGACCTACGGCTTTACATCACATCTGAAGGATGAAGCAAAAGACCGGGACTTGAACTTACACTCTGCTTATCAGAAACACCAGAGCTTTGCCGCTCAACCTTATATTCATGCCAAGTGTCAGGGCCGAGCAGAAAAGAACACAGGACTCAAGCTCTGGTGTTTTCGATCAACAGGGTGTGGGTTCGAGTCCCGGTCGTGACACTTGTGTCCTTAAGCAAGACACTTAACCATTATTGCTGCGTCCTTCGGATGGGACGTAAAGCCGTTGGTCCCGTGTGTTGTGTAATGCACGTAAATGAACCCAGTGCACTTATCGTAAAGAGAAGGGGTTCGCCCCGGTGTTCCTGGTTTGATTGGCTGCATATTGCACCACAGCACCTTGTAAACCATTACATGGTGCTATGTAAAGGAATAGGTCTAATACTTTAAAAAAACAGAGCTCAACATACCTTGCAGGAAAAATACTGAGCGCTTTGATTTGCCCCTTGGGGTATGGCAATAAAAACCGAGTAATATTATTATTAATATTATATTTCCCTCACTTCATATCACAGGTTAGCGCTGCTGACCACCGCTGCACACAATACGTTCCTATTCACACCTCAGTCATCCGAACCTTAACATTCAATGGAAGAAATGACGGCCTAATGCTGACTGGCTCCACCGATAAGACGCTGAAAATGACCAGTCTCGTCAGTAATACGGTGGTGCAAACGTAAATATAAAAACGTGTTATAATAATAATATTATTTGTGGTTGGACTCCTGCATCGATGTGTAAAGCACTTAATACTCAGTAGTCAGTACTTCTCATCCCTAGGCATATTACTGAACTGTGAGGTGTGATAAGTTACACCTGGATCTTTTCAAAACTTCCACTTCTACCAAGAAGAAAAAAATTAATAATATTTCTGGTCAAGTAAAAGTTCAGAGTACAAAGCTACCATCCTAATCAGAGCCCAGGAGTTTGATGTTGACCATAGAAATAGAACCCGGAGAACGCTGAGTGCGTCATTGTGCGTGCGATTTCGTTGTGAGACCATTGTGAGTGCGGTCCAGCTCAGCGTTCTCCGGGTTCTATTTCTATGATGTTGACTGACTATCCTACATGGATGGCTTTGGATAACTCCATGAAGATAGGGTGTAGAAACTGCAGATATGTTCTTCACGGTCTGAGCGGTTTCAGACCAATATTTCCATGACGATGAACAAAGCAATATCTTTGAAACATTGAGTAATGCTCTAGTTCATCGAAGAACAACACATGGGCCTGTTGTGACTGAATAGCCTAATGAATCCCGGTCATGACATTTGTGTCCTTGAGCAAAGCATTTAACAAAAAATAATGGATGTTGAATTTTGTATCGGGGTTA
The DNA here is from genome assembly GCA_037783415.1 of Leptasterias polaris. NCBI lineage: Eukaryota > Metazoa > Echinodermata > Asteroidea > Forcipulatida > Asteriidae > Leptasterias > Leptasterias polaris. Next base: position 1,579,680 of record JAZGTN010000146.1, on the reverse strand, counting down.
AAGAATATTATTTGGTCATTAGTGCAGTTTGGTCTGCTCAGAACTATAAGGTCATTAGTGCAGTTTGGTCTGCTCAGAACTATAAGGTCATTAGTGCAGTTTGGTCTGCTCAGAACTATAAGGTCATTAGTGCAGTTTGGTCTGCTCAGAACTATAAGGTCATTAGTGCAGTTTGGTCTGCTCAGAACTATAAGGTCATAAGTGCAGTTTGGTCTGCTCAGAACTATAAGGTCATTAGTGCAGTTTGGTCTGCTCAGAACTATAAGGTCATTAGTGCAGTTTGGTCTGCTCAGAACTATAAGGTCATTAGTGCAGTTTGGTCTGCTCAGAACTATAAGGTCATTAGTGCAGTTTGGTCTGCTCAGAACTATAAGGTCATTAGTGCAGTTTGGTCTGCTCAGAAATATAAGGTCATTAGTGCAGTTTGGTCTGCTCAGAACTATAAGGTCATAAGTGCAGTTTGGTCTGCTCAGAACTATAAGGTCATTAGTGCAGTTTGGTCTGCTCAGAACTATAAGGTCATTAGTGCAGTTTGGTCTGCTCAGAACTATAAGGTCATTAGTGCAGTTTGGTCTGCTCAGAACTATAAGGTCATTAGTGCAGTTTGGTCTGCTCAGAACTATAAGGTCATTAGTGCAGTTTGGTCTGCTCAGAACTATAAGGTCATTAGTGCAGTTTGGTCTGCTCAGAACTATAAGGTCATTAGTGCAGTTTGGTCTGCTCAGAACTATAAGGTCATTAGTGCAGTTTGGTCTGCTCAGAACTATAAGGTCATTAGTGCAGTTTGGTCTGCTCAGAACTATAAGGTCATTAGTGCAGTTTGGTCTGCTCAGAACTATAAGGTCATTAGTGCAGTTTGGTCTGCTCAGAACTATAAGGTCATTAGTGCAGTTTGTATGGGTGCCGTAAAATTGCTTTTGCTTTTTGAGCTCCTGGTGTATGGGGTTTATTGATCAAGAGGGGTCTTCAAAGTAATTGTTTGGCAAAAAGAAGCATTCATTTTCTAGGTAAAACATTTATTTGTTTATTTTGATAAAAATTTTCAAATATTTACACATTTTTTATTTAATTACCTTTTGATCATTACGAGTATGAAATTGCAATTAATGACCTTATAGTTCTGAGCAGATGATTTGTTTTTTTTACCCTTACACCGATGTGTGTTAAGCACTGTATAATTACCCGAGCTCTGTGAAAAAAAAAAATCCACAAGCAAATCACTTGGGTGGGATTCAAACCCATGACCTTTGCATTGCTAGAGCAGATGGCTTACCACTAGACCACCGAGCTAGCCCGATGGCTAAAGGCAGTTTGAATCCCGGGTTTTTTCACAGAAATCAGGTAAGTACTGAGTATGCAGTGCTTAACATACATCGGTGTAAGGGTAAAAAAACAAATGATAGCATTTAACCATAGTTTCAGGTGTATAAATGGGAACCTTAGAGGGCTTAGACAGTATTGGATTATTGTATTGTAAGGTGGAGGTTTTCTTGAAATTTGAACCTTGACATGTTATACTCTAATGTTGAAACTGATTATTCTAGATATAAAACGGAGGCACCAGTGTGGAGTTGTACCTGGAATAAATCGGATGTGAATTACGTATATGCCGGCCTGCAGAATGGATCCATCCTAGTGTACGATACAAGACAGACAGCACATGAGGTTCACAAACTCTCTCTGGATAATTCTCGTTGTCCCATCGTGGCGTTGAGTTATGTACCTAAAGCTGCAGATGCATCACTTGGGTAAGTCTGAATAATGGAATAGCCTTGATTCTCTCTTAATAATTGTCGTACCTAAAGCTGCAGATGCATCACTTGGGTAAGTCTGAATAATGGAATAGCCTTGATTCTCTCTTAAAAATTCTCGTACCTAAAGCTGCAGATGCATCACTTGGGTAAGTCTGAATAATGGAATAGCCTTGATTCTCTCTTAATAATTCTCGTACCTAAAGCTGCAGATGCATCACTTGGGTAAGTCTGAATAATGGAATAGCCTTGATTCTCTCTTAAAAATTCTCGTACCTAAAGCTGCAGATGCATCACTTGGGTATAATAAATAGCCTTCATACTTTTGTCAGTCGCAACTGCACCCAGAAGTCTGCCACTTTAAAATCCTAGGTAATAAACCACAAAGGAAACTGACTGAACAAATATATTGACAAATTATTGACACGGCTAGATAGATTTGTTGGTAGAGCGCTGTGTGTTAATTTCCAATCCAGTCAAATTTTCTTTGTTCAACCCTAAATTGCTTAAGAAAACTGTAAAGTGTTAACACATTGGGCCCAATTTCATGGTGCTGCCAACCATCAGGGCGTGAATGGGGGGAAGTATGCACAAGACCAACCAACCATCAGGGCGTGAATGGGGGGAAGTATGCACAAGACCAACCAACCATCAGGGCGTGAATGGGGGAAGTATGCACAAGACCAACCAACCATCAGGGCGTGAATGGGGGAAGTATGCACAAGACCAGCCAACCATCAGGGCGTGAATGGGGGGAAGTATGCACAAGACCAACCAACCATCAGGGCGTGAATGGGGGAAGTATGCACAAGACCAACCAACCATCAGGGCGTGAATGGGGGGAAGTATGCACAAGACCAGCCAACCATCAGGGCGTGAATGGGGGGAAGTATGCACAAGACCAACCAACCATCAGAGCGTGAATGGGGGGAAGTATGCACAAGACCAACCAACCATCAGGGCATGAATGGGGGGAAGTATGCACAAGACCAGCCAACCATCAGGGCGTGAATGGGGGGAAGTATGCACAAGACCAACCAACCATCAGGGCGTGAATGGGGGGAAGTATGCACAAGACCAACCAACCATCAGGGCGTGAATGGGGGAAGTATGCACAAGACCAACCAACCATCAGGGCGTGAATGGGGGGAAGTATGCACAAGACCAACCAACCATCAGGGCGTGAATGGGGGGAAGTATGCACAAGACCAACCAACCATCAGGGCGTGAATGGGGGGAAGTATGCACAAGACCAACCAACCATCAGGGCGTGAATGGGGGGAAGTATGCACAAGACCAGCCAACCATCAGGGCGTGAATGGGGGGAAGTATGCACAAGACCAACCAACCATCAGGGCGTGAATGGGGGGAAGTATGCACAAGACCAACCAACCATCAGGGCGTGAATGGGGGAAGTATGCACAAGACCAACCAACCATCAGGGCGTGAATGGGGGGAAGTATGCACAAGACCAACCAACCATCAGGGCGTGAATGGGGGGAAGTATGCACAAGACCAACCAACCATCAGGGCGTGAATGGGGGGAAGTATGCACAAGACCAACCAACCATCAGGGCGTGAATGGGGGAAGTATGCACAAGACCAGCCAACCATCAGGGCGTGAATGGGGGGAAGTATGCACAAGACCAACCAACCATCAGGGCGTGAATGGGGGGAAGTATGCACAAGACCAACCAACCATCAGGGCGTGAATGGGGGGAAGTATGCACAAGACCAACCAACCATCAGGGCGTGAATGGGGGGAAGTATGCACAAGACCAACCAACCATCAGGGCGTGAATGGGGGGAAGTATGCACAAGACCAACCAACCATCAGGGCGTGAATGGGGGAAGTATGCACAAGACCAACCAACCATCAGGGCGTGAATGGGGGAAGTATGCACAAGACCAACCAACCATCATGGCGTGAATGGGGGAAGTATGCACAAGACCAACCAACCATCAGGGCGTGAATGGGGGGAAGTATGCACAAGACCAACCAACCATCAGGGCGTGAATGGGGGAAGTATGCACAAGACCAGCCAACCATCAGGGCGTGAATGGGGGGAAGTATGCACAAGACCAACCAACCATCAGGGCGTGAATGGGGGAAGTATGCACAAGACCAACCAACCATCAGGGCGTGAATGGGGGGAAGTATGCACAAGACCAACCAACCATCAGGGCGTGAATGGGGGAAGTATGCACAAGACCAGCCAACCATCAGGGCGTGAATGGGGGGAAGTATGCACAAGACCAACCAACCATCAGGGCGTGAATGGGGGAAGTATGCACAAGACCAACCAACCATCAGGGCGTGAATGGGGGGAAGTATGCACAAGACCAAAGGGCTTGTTGCTCAAAATGTTTACTGGCACAGAATTGTTGCTAACAAGACCAGAACAGTTTAACATGCATACTGATTTGAACAAGCACCAAGACTTGCAGTAAAAGAGAAGATTCTTCTCATTTGTGTTTACATATTTCATTACTCAAAAGAATTGAAAGGTGTTTATCAGACTCAGAGTCAACATTTGAGCATAAATAGTGGTTTGAAGATTACACAGTGAGGTTTTATTATTCAATTGAAAAACACAAAACTGCTGGAAAAATTCAAGTCCTGACTATCGAATGCTACGCGTACAACGCTCTGTAAAGTGGGTGAAAGCGCAGAATTCAGTCAGGGTGAAGACTGGATACTCATGCAGTTATTGCCTCATTCACATATATATTCAGTGTTCTCCACAGACTTTTTCTTTGGGAGGGCGGCATGACGTAATCAAAATGCCGCCCGTCGATATGACGTCATCAAAATGGCGCCCGTTGGTTTATGACGTCATCGCACGTGAAAGGAAAAAACACCCGAGATAATCCTTTTCTTAAAAATAATCTTATTAACCCCCGGGCCCCGACACTATAATAAGGAGAATGATTGACATCCATTTCATTCTGTCGAAACAACCTTGTTGTAAAACTAATTCAAAACCTACAATTTGTTATACATTTTGCTTTGTGCGCCGCGCCAAAAACATCAGAGGGATATGCCGCTCAGTGTTGGATTTTAGAAAGCTGGATTTCTATGCGTTGGTGGTGATCGGATAGCCCACACACGTGCAATTTTCGAAAGAGAAAAAATAAATAAAAAATTACAAAAAAAGATTTTTTGGACGATCTTATCCCCTAATTTCTGCCCTCAATAATACCTTTTTCATCAACAACCATTTTCATGGATTTGTGATTAGAGGTTCCGTTGTTTAGAACTTAGTTTTCAATAAAATCGTCGAGATTCAACGATCGGTAAACAACGCATGGTACGCACATTGAGAACAAATTCAATGAACTTTGCCCCGCAACGCCCTCTGCGTGCGGCACAGTGTGTTGCAATTGCAATTCTTTATCGGCTCGTGAATGTGTACTGCGTTGGAGTCTAGCAAGCTCTCTTATGAATATGGTAATCAACGGCCAATCACAGCGTGCGGAATGTTGGTTAGCTTGGACTTTGGACCATGTGTGTTGTGTATGCGCTATGCATGGACTACCGACCGAACGTTGTTGGACCGATGCACGTGCAGCGCGGTGGATACTCAGGGCGGCCTTAAACTTTGGGAGGGCGGCCCGCCCTCTCAAAATACGTGTGTGGAGAACACTGATATTTATGTCACTTATAAGAAACTAAGAAGCCTTCCTTGATTCCCTTCTCCAGCTGTAGTGGTTTACTTATGGCATCTCTTGGTGGGATGTCATTCTGGGAACAGACATCTGAACTGGAATTCAAACCTCATCTCCTGCAAGCGGATGGTATCTGCACTTCACTCAGTTTTAATACTAAGAGTCGGCATTGTTTAGCATCTTTCCGACCCAACAAGAACCATACTATGACAAGACATATGGTAAGTTTATGTTTTACCCCTACACTGATGTATGTAAAGCACTGTGTACATGTAATACACTGTGTACTGACCTGAGTGGAATTCGAACCCATGACTTTTGCCATTTTAGAGCGGACGTCTTGCCACTAGACCATCAAGCTTGCCCGGTAGTTTTTATGTTTGTCTTTATTTTTGTTATGCAAGTTCGCCCCAAACAAGGCTAGAAGCCACTCTGGGTAAGGGGCTACAAGAAGAAAATATTAAAGATGAAAATAACTCGGGAGTGCTGAAGGTAGGAATTGTAACGGTCTAGATTGTAGGATGGAGGAAAACATGCACCAGGCAAGGAGTTCAAAGAATTTACATTTGACATTAAACCTGCACAGGTTTGTTATTTCTTGTATGCTGGGTCGCACTAAATGTGGATACTTGATACAGAGATGCCAACATTTACGATTTAGGCGTAATTTGTACGATTTATTTATCAAATTACGACAATACGATCATCGCCTCATTCTTTACGATTTTAAAAATATCTAGTAATAAAACATTTAATGTACAAGTTGTGTCTTGAATCCTATTTATTTTCATAGTGCGTATCACTAAAATGTATTCGGTATCTGACTTTTTGTGCGAATTGTAGCGCATGAAACAGCGCATACGTAGTAATGTGTCAGTGAAAACAACGCGCTCACGGTAGAAGAGCCTAATTGGGCGTAATAAGTATTAGGCTGGTGTCCTCGATTTACACATAGACAATGTGTGTTAGAAGACTGGCAACCAGCCATGGTCTGTTGCCAACCAAATCGCCCCAGGTATACTGATGTTGATATTGGTAAACCACATGTCGTCTTGCTCGTCGTACTACTGTTGATAAAATCATGTTCATTACGGTGCCCGTTGTTTACGCCTGCCAGGTAAAACCAATATAATAATACAATAGTTTGATTAGTTTTTCGCTTGTTGGAGTACAACGATGGATTCATTACAACATGATTTTTAGAGGATTACAACTTCGTAGTGAAATCTGCTCGCGGTCGCTGTGACTCGACATCAACATTGCACACGGCGTGCCGGACGGAGCATATAGTGATATAAATGATACGACATCGTCAAAAAGCACAATACATGTATGATACTGATCTCTGTTAAATGTAAAAAATATATTGCCTGAGGGCAAATTACTCTTTTTGAATTTGAAATGTTGGCATCTCTGCTTGATACAGTAACATGACCGTGTGCTTTACATTTAAAAAGACTAGATTGTAGGATGGAAAAGATGCACCAACAGCACCAGGCAAGAGGTTCCAAAGATACTAGGGGATCAGGTTGGCTCAGCGGTCTCTGGCTCTGTCTTTAACCTTCATGGAGCTTGGTTTGAATCCCACCACAAACCCAGGGCCTATCTTGTGGATTGCGTTTTCAGTCCCTTCCTGATCGGTGGGTGTTTCTCTATTGGGGCTTTCCTGTGAAAATTTGGACTCAATTGGTCATTGAAGTTGCAAGAAAATGATGAAAGAAAAAACACCCTTGTTGTACAAATTAGTGTGCTTTCAGATAGGAATAAAAGGCTTCTGGCCAGAAGTCTTTTATTTTTTTAGTGAGAAATTACCTCTTTCTCAAAAACTACGTTACTTCAGAGGGAGTGGTTTCTCACAATGTTTTATACTATCAACAGCTCTCCGTTGCTGGTTACCAAGTTAGTTTTTATGCTAATATATATTTTGAGTACTTACCAAACGTGTACAGTGCCTTTAAGTGTATTGGTGAGAAGAAGGAGAAAGAGTTCCATTGTAAGCAGTGCCATGGAACTGGGACCTGATTGGGTGTAGGAAACAGGTTGGATAGACTGGTTGAACAGACAGAGGCTGGCTACAGACCTAGGATTGAGGTTATGATAAGAGGGGCGGAGCTAAATGAATTAGTGGGGTGCTTCATTTCGTTTGCAATTGTTCCCTCATTGTAGATGTGTGAACTAAAGTACGAGAATGGACAAGCTGCATCAAGCAGGGTGGTAGCCTGTCATCCAGTCCAGACCTTCTATGGTGGTCCAACAATGAAGGTGTTATCTCGTTCAGCATTGTACCAAAGCCCTTGCCAATCAGATCAGCTATTTGCGTGCTCGGGAGATGAGGCTACCACATCAGTAAGTACACTCAACTTGAACCATCAATTTGATCCTGGTGCATATATACCATTGCTTTTTGTAGAATAAATTCATGAAAAAGTTCATCAAGCTGGACAAAATTTCAAATTGATTTTCTTACAACTCGGCCTAAAAATTTTTGTTTAATGTTATTACTAGTTTCTTTATTCATCTGCCATCCTCGGAACATGGCTCCAACTGTCGGTTGGTGGCGCTGTTTACTGTTCCCGTCACTAAGTGGTGGTCTGGCCGGTTGTGAGATTGAGAGATTTCGAAAATGATGAGATTTTTTATAGAGAGGGTGATAAGTTTAGACCCTGGATACGGTAGAGCCTATGGATAAGATAATGATCCTCATATATATGACTAGAGATAAGGAAGGATATAAACTGTCATTATATGGGACTCCCTCTAACACCAGTGTGCAGGACACAATTGGCCTGACCACAACATTGTGGCCAAATCAGTAAACACCATCGTCAACAGCATTTGGTTGGCTCAGTGGTTTCTTTCCCTGGCTTTCACCTCTGTGGACCTCTGTTCGAATCCCAATCAGACTGAAGATCAAATTCACAGAAATCATCAAGATAACTCTGTTTAGAATGCCCTAAATCGCACAGTACTTAGGGCTTTTAAAACAAAAGATAAACATCAATCAAAAAACATTTAGAGGACCTTGTTTCAATTCAGTGTGCTTTGGCCAAACTTTCAAAATTTGGATCCAGATATTTTGATTTTTTGTTATCCTGGGGAAGACCCTGAGATTGAAACGTTTATGTGGAAGATTACTGCTGCAAATTACTGCTTTTTGTAGAAATGGAAAGTAAAATTTGATAGATAAAATGACTGTAATCAAGGCATAGACTGTACATGTTTGATAGATAAAATGACTGTAATCAAGGCATAGACTGTACATGTTTGATAGATAAAATGACTGTAATCAAGGCATAGACTGTACATGTTTGATAGATAAAATGACTGTAATCAAGGCATAGACTGTACATGTTTGATAGATAAAATGACTGTAATCAAGGCATACACTGTACATGTTTGATAGATAAAATGACTGTAATCAAGGCATAGACTGTACATGTTTGATAGATAAAATGACTGTAATCAAGGCATACACTGTACATGTTTGATAGATAAAATGACTGTAATCAAGGCATAGACTGTACATGTTTGATAGATAAAATGACTGTAATCAAGGCATACACTGTACATGTTTAAAGCTGACTTCCTAAAATGAATTTTAGTTGCAACTTGAACTTTCACAAAAGTCAATATATTTCCTCTGTTCTGAATCAGTTATTTTGACACATAAGATGCACAAGGATGTGGGAGCTGGTAGGTCCTAATCAGTTGTATATCTTTCATATAATGTTGTAATTTTCTCTTGATTTTTTAATGGACTGGTTGTTAATGTAAACACAATTCAATTTTGGGGGGTTATTATTTGTTATTTGAATTAATAAGTTGCGTCCCCTTAAGGTGGTCCCAGCTTGTATCATACACTTTTGTGTTATCCCTTGCTATATGGCAGTTACTGGTTGTATGGCTTCTGACTGACACCTTCGAACAGAGATGTTGACAAAGCAGCGAGACCACTAGCATAGGGTTAGATAGCTCAGTTGGTAGAGCCCTGGCATGTTAATCTGGAGGTTGCAGGTTCAAGTCCTGCTTTAGTCAATTGTTCTTCATTAAAATCAATTCATTTGAAATCAATAAACCATTTTATCAATCCTTCCCCTGTTTAACCCTCATTTGCATAGGCTTTGATTTGGGACACAACAACTGGATTTCAGGTGCAGAAACTGAAGATAAACTCAGCTGTTCTAGATGTATGTCCCTTCCAGTACAACATACACAGCCTACTTGCTGCTCTGACTGACAAGCAAGTTAAACTGTATTCATGGCAAGCAAGTAAATAAGGTATCTATTAGTGTAGGGCACTTTGTATTTTGTGTTGATGACGCCATGGAGCTAGAAATACAAGGAGAGACATCAAATAGAACAACCATTTGAATTTGGGGCAATACTACACAGAACTGTTGAGTCACCAGTTGACCTCGGCTAACAAGGTCTTTTGTGCACAGAGTCTTACGCAATGAGATGGGTTTCTACACTGGAAACATTCATTACTGAAGTGAAGAGCTCTGCTAAACTTGCATCAAATGAAACTGTATAATGTTTGTCAGGATATTCAAAAGGCTCCTGACACCTCCTTGTTTGAAATCAAGTCTAAATGTAAACATGTCTTTTGTTTTCACAATGTTGCAACACTCATGTGAAGCACCATCAAGCAAAACCATTTGTGTTTTGAAAAACTGTTTACACCTGAAGTTTTCTAGCATTTTTGATCTGAGGTATTAAAATCATCGTCTGTCTGCACTGGTGCAAGCAATTCCACAGAGTATTACAGATTTATATGCAATTTTTTTTGGAAAAAAAAAACCCAAAAACTATTCCCTTCTTACTTTTGTTGTAAAATTACCAGTTATATTAAGACAACAGCGTATGATCAGCCTCTCTTCTCTCCTTGTATTTCTACCTCCATTTTAACCAAATTGTCTTAAATTGTAATATTAGTTTGACCGTAGCTGGTCTATGATCTTGTCAGAACCTTTACTTAATATGAAGATATTTTCAAAGTTTGCCGACACAACTTCTTAAAGACATTTAAACATACCGCCGATGGACAAAAGAAGATGTTCAGTTGGTGCCCAAAGCTATTTAAATCCTTCTTCAAATAAAACCAACGGATCCTCAAAAGTAACTGGCACTGGAACCCATACCCTGTAGATACATGTGTAAAGAAGGTTTTATTTCATCGAGCGCCTGCTCATTAAATGTCCATCGGTAGTCCGTTGGGCCAGTCAAACTTTTGTTATTGGTTGAAACAAATGTGTGGAACCAGCGTTGAATTTCACATTTTTCCTACTTGAATCAAATCTCTGAAAAGTTGTTATTAAATAGCCTGAAAAGTCTATGGAAGCCTAACATGAGCATGTAGGTCAGCCCTTGTACTCAATCAGACTGCCCAACATGAGCATGTAGGTCAGCCCTTGTACTCAATCAGACTGCCTAACAGGAGCATGTAGGTCAGCCCTTGTACTCAATCAGACTGCCTAACATGAGCATGTAAGTCAGCCCTTGTACTCAATCAGACTGCCTAACATGAGCATGTAAGTCAGCCCTTGTACTCAATCAGACTGCCCAACATGAGCATGTAGGTCAGCCCTTGTACTCAGACTGCCTAACAGGAGCATGTAGGTCAGCCCTTGTACTCAATCAGACTGCCTAACATGAGCATGTAAGTCAGCCCTTGTACTCAATCAGACTGCCCAACATGAGCATGTAGGTCAGCCCTTGTACTCAATCAGACTGCCTAACATGAGCATGTAGGTCAGCCCTTGTACTCAATCAGACTGCCTAACATGAGCATGTAGGTCAGCCCTTGTACTCAATCAGACTGCCTAACATGAGCATGTAAGTCAGCCCTTGTACTCAATCAGACTGTCCAACATGAGCATGTAAGTCAGCCCTTGTACTCAATCAGACTGTCCAACATGAGCATGTAGGTCAGCCCTTGTACTCAATCAGACTGCCTAACATGAGCATGTAAGTCAGCCCTTGTACTCAATCAGACTGCCTAACATGAGTATGTAAGTCAGCCCTTGTACTCAATCAGACTGCCCAACATGAGCATGTAGGTCAGCCCTTGTACTCAATCAGACTGCCTAACATGAGCATGTAGGTCAGCCCTTGTACTCAATCAGACTGCCTAACATGAGCATGTAAGTCAGCCCTTGTACTCAATCAGACTGCCCAACATGAGCATGTAGGTCAGCCCTTGTACTCAATCAGACTGCCTAACATGAGCATGTAAGTCAGCCCTTGTACTCAATCAGACTGCCCAACATGAGCATGTAGGTCAGCCCTTGTACTCAATCAGACTGCCTAACAGGAGCATGTAGGTCAGCCCTTGTACTCAATCAGACTGCCTAACATGAGCATGTAAGTCAGCCCTTGTACTCAATCAGACTGCCTAACAGGAGCATGTAGGTCAGCCCTTGTACTCAATCAGACTGCCTAACATGAGCATGTAAGTCAGCCCTTGTACTCAATCAGACTGCCCAACATGAGCATGTAGGTCAGCCCTTGTACTCAATCAGACTGCCTAACATGAGCATGTAGGTCAGCCCTTGTACTCAATCAGACTGCCTAACATGAGCATGTAGGTCAGCCCTTGTACTCAATCAGACTGCCTAATATGAGCATGTAAGTCAGCCCTTGTACTCAATCAGACTGTCCAACATGAGCATGTAGGTCAGCCCTTGTACTCAATCAGACTGCCTAACATGAGCATGTAGGTCAGCCCTTGTACTCAATCAGACTTCCCAACATGAGCATGTAGGTCGGCCCTTGTACTCAATCAGACTGCCTAACATGAGCATGTACATGTAGGTCAGCCCTTGTACTCAATCAGACTGCCTAACATGAGCATGTAGGTCAGCCCTTGTACTCAATCAGACTGCCTAACATGAGCATGTAGGTCAGCCCTTGTACTCAATCAGACTGCCTAACATGAACATGTAGGTCAGCCCTTGTACTCAATCAGACTGCCTAACATGAGCATGTAAGTCAGCCCTTGTACTCAATCAGACTGCCCAACATGAGCATGTAAGTCAGCCCTTGTACTCAATCAGACTGCCCAACATGAGCATGTAGGTCAGCCCTTGTACTCAATCAGACTGCCTAACATGAGCATGTAGGTCAGCCCTTGTACTCAATCAGACTGCCTAACATGAGCATGTAGGTCAGCCCTTGTACTCAATCAGACTGCCTAACATCAGCATGTAGGTCAGCCCTTGTACTCAATCAGACTGCCCAACATGAGCATGTAGGTCAGCCCTTGTACTCAATCAGACTGCCTAACATCAGCATGTAGGTCAGCCCTTGTACTCAATCAGACTGCCTAACATCAGCATGTAGGTCAGCCCAAAATCTATACAAATCATTACACTAAATATCAAACAAGTTACTATTATTAGTTTATTGTATTTATTTTTATTTATTATTGAATAAGTTATTGTTATTGGTATGATTTTATGTTTATTTCCTTTCTTATCATGATTCTTTTTCATTTGAAGTTATTTTCTTTGATTAAATATTTCAAGTAATAAAGCACTTCTGACTGACACCCCGAACAAAGGTGTCAACAAAATATGGAACCTGCCAAACTTCTGGCTAGATAGCTCAGTTCCCAGTTGGTAGAGCACTGGCGCGTTAATCTGGAGGTTGCAGGTTCAAGTCCTGCTCTAGTCAATTTTTCTTTATGCAACCGAAAACTATTAAATAATTAATTTACTATTTCATTAAGTTTGTTTATCATCTCCATTAATAATTTTTTTAATTTTATTTCACCTTAAATATCACCTTATATATATATCTCAGTTCCAATTTGTTTCTATCTGTAGAATTGTATTACACATACTTCTCTGTCACAGTTCCCTAAAAATATTGATGATGCACCTTGGTGTTTGAAATTCCCTGATTAAGCTGCCCTTAAAAAAGGAAAAATTGCCTCACAAGAATGGAGTATCAAGTATGTGGACCATGTTAGATACATTAATAACTTATCCAGTTGACAACTTGTAAACTAAACTTGAGTAATGTCACAAACTCACAGTGAAAGATCAATATGACTCACTGAGAAAGACTTTGATGACTTTCCATATATTACGCTAACCACTGAATAATCAAGGACTTGTTTGTAACTGTTAATGATAATAAGAAATCCCTCGGTAAAACAAAACAGTGTTATTGAATTGCTACAAGTCTGTGACAGGGAGGTAAGGGTTTCCATCATTGTTTATTAAAGCACAATCCTTTTTGTTTTTGTCATACACCTTTATTTTGTAAGATACACATGGGTGGGATGTTAACTTTGAATGGGACGCTTATCAAATATAATGACAAGTGTGAATATTTTTGAATTAGAATTAAATGATTTTCTATTGAATTTTGTGTTGTTTTGTTACCCATTTATTTTATTTTGTTCGTTCAAAGTTTCACACCTTCATTTCGTAAACCATGGTTTAACAGAGATAAAAATAGGATACTTTTGGACGCCTGGTGGCAGCAGACCTACCAGGTAAATTTCCATTTTTGGGCGCATTAAGTTCTGAGCATGCGCATCTGAGAACAGTGGATTTACCTTTTAAGTCTTCTGCCACTTTGCGTCCACAAATTCCACAGGACTTTCAGCACAATAACCCCTTTTTCATCTAATAAGTTGCTTCTGTTTATTCCCATGTATTTACAACACCCCAAGTCTAACGCAAAAATACATATTTTAAGGCTAACTCATTTCCCTTGCACATAACACAATAGAACTGAGCACAACATATGCAAAAGTTACAAGGTTAAAGTTCATTGCGCCTGCTCCGTTACACAAATCCGTTTCACAACAATTGACGCACACCTCATGTTGAACATACGTGGCCGGATTCGTAATTGGGTAACAGTGGTCGATGCATTGGGATCCACATGAGCGGGATACGGACTGTAAGTAGTCGGGATTGTCTTTGAAGTTGGGCCCAAGGGTGACTTCCATTTTCTGTGGGAAAACATAAAGATTTCACAATTCACAACTAGACTAGTAAATAACAATATTGGCGTCGTCAAAAATACGCTTGCTCGGAAATTAGCCTATGTAAGTTCTTTCATTAAATATGACAATGAGACAGTCATAGGAAACTCCAACAACATTGCACATAAAATTGTACATTAACATGTACATGAGCTCCTTAAAATCTCTAACTCTAGGTGTTACAAAACGTACATGAGCTCCTTAAAATCTCTAACTCTAGGTGTTACAAAACGTACATGAGCTCCTTAAAATCTCTAACTCTAGGTGTTACAAAACGTACATGAGCTCCTTCAAATCTCTAACTCTAGGTGTTACAAAACGTACATGAGCTCCTTCAAATCTCTAACTCTAGGTGTTACAAAACGTACATGAGCTCCTTCAAATCTCTAACTCTAGGTGTTACAAAACGTACATGAGCTCCTTCAAATCTCTAACTCTAGGTGTTACAAAACGTACATGAGCTCCTTCAAATCTCTAACTCTAGGTGTTACAAAACGTACATGAGCTTCTTCAAATCTCTAACTCTAGGTGTTACAAAACGTACATGAGCTCCTTCAAATCTCTAACTCTAGGTGTTACAAAACGTACATGAGCTCCTTCAAATCTCTAACTCTAGGTGTTACAAAACGTACATGAGCTCCTTCAAATCTCTAACTCTAGGTGTTACAAAACGTACATGAGCTCCTTCAAATCTCTAACTCTAGGTGTTACAAAACGTACATGAGCTCCTTCAAATCTCTAACTCTAGGTGTTACAAAACGTACATGAGCTCCTTCAAATCTCTAACTCTAGGTGTTACAAAACGTACATGAGCTCCTTCAAATCTCTAACTCTAGGTGTTACAAAACGTACATGAGCTCCTTCAAATCTCTAACTCTAGGTGTTACAAAACGTACATGAGCTCCTTAAAATCTCTAACTCTAGGTGTTACAAAACGTACATGAGCTCCTTAAAATCTCTAACTCTAGGTGTTACAAAACGTACATGAGCTCCTTAAAATCTCTAACTCTAGGTGTTACAAAACGTACATGAGCTCCTTCAAATCTCTAACTCTAGGTGTTACAAAACGTACATGAGCTCCTTCAAATCTCTAACTCTAGGTGTTACAAAACGTACATGAGCTCCTTCAAATCTCTAACTCTAGGTGTTACAAAACGTACATGAGCTCCTTCAAATCTCTAACTCTAGGTGTTACAAAACGTACATGAGCTCCTTCAAATCTCTAACTCTAGGGGTTACAAAACGTACATGAGCTCCTTCAAATCTCTAACTCTAGGGGTTACAAAACATACATGAGCTCCTTCAAATCTCTAACTCTAGGTGTTACAAAACGTACATGAGCTCCTTCAAATCTCTAACTCTAGGTGTTACAAAACGTACATGAGCTCCTTCAAATCTCTAACTCTAGGTGTTACAAAACGTACATGAGCTCCTTCAAATCTCTAACTCTAGGTGTTACAAAACGTACATGAGCTCCTTCAAATCTCTAACTCTAGGTGTTACAAAACGTACATGAGCTCCTTCAAATCTCTAACTCTAGGTGTTACAAAACGTACATGAGCTCCTTCAAATCTCTAACTCTAGGTGTTACAAAACGTACATGAGCTCCTTCAAATCTCTAACTCTAGGTGTTACAAAACGTACATGAGCTCCTTCAAATCTCTAACTCTAGGTGTTACAAAACGTACATGAGCTCCTTCAAATCTCTAACTCTAGGTGTTACAAAACGTACATGAGCTCCTTCAAATCTCTAACTCTAGGTGTTACAAAACGTACATGAGCTCCTTCAAATCTCTAACTCTAGGTGTTACAAAACGTACATGAGCTCCTTCAAATCTCTAACTCTAGGTGTTACAAAACGTACATGAGCTCCTTCAAATCTCTAACTCTAGGTGTTACAAACGTACATGAGCTCCTTCAAATCTCTAACTCTAGGTGTTACAAAACGTACATGAGCTCCTTCAAATCTCTAACTCTAGGTGTTACAAAACGTACATGAGCTCCTTCAAATCTCTAACTCTAGGTGTTACAAAACGTACATGAGCTCCTTCAAATCTCTAACTCTAGGTGTTACAAAACGTACATGAGCTCCTTCAAATCTCTAACTCTAGGTGTTACAAAACGTACATGAGCTCCTTCAAATCTCTAACTCTAGGTGTTACAAAACGTACATGAGCTCCTTCAAATCTCTAACTCTAGGTGTTACAAAACGTACATGAGCTCCTTCAAATCTCTAACTCTAGGTGTTACAAAACGTACATGAGCTCCTTCAAATCTCTAACTCTAGGTGTTACAAAACGTACATGAGCTCCTTCAAATCTCTAACTCTAGGTGTTACAAAACGTACATGAGCTCCTTCAAATCTCTAACTCTAGGTGTTACAAAACGTACATGAGCTCCTTCAAATCTCTAACTCTAGGTGTTACAAAACGTACATGAGCTCCTTCAAATCTCTAACTCTAGGTGTTACAAAACGTACATGAGCTCCTTCAAATCTCTAACTCTAGGTGTTACAAAACGTACATGAGCTCCTTCAAATCTCTAACTCTAGGTGTTACAAAACGTACATGAGCTCCTTCAAATCTCTAACTCTAGGTGTTACAAAACGTACATGAGCTCCTTCAAATCTCTAACTCTAGGTGTTACAAAACGTACATGAGCTCCTTCAAATCTCTAACTCTAGGTGTTACAAAACGTACATGAGCTCCTTCAAATCTCTAACTCTAGGTGTTACAAAACGTACATGAGCTCCTTCAAATCTCTAACTCTAGGTGTTACAAAACGTACATGAGCTCCTTCAAATCTCTAACTCTAGGTGTTACAAAACGTACATGAGCTCCTTCAAATCTCTAACTCTAGGTGTTACAAAACGTACATGAGCTCCTTCAAATCTCTAACTCTAGGTGTTACAAAACGTACATGAGCTCCTTCAAATCTCTAACTCTAGGTGTTACAAAACGTACATGAGCTCCTTCAAATCTCTAACTCTAGGTGTTACAAAACGTACATGAGCTCCTTCAAATCTCTAACTCTAGGTGTTACAAAACGTACATGAGCTCCTTCAAATCTCTAACTCTAGGTGTTACAAAACGTACATGAGCTCCTTCAAATCTCTAACTCTAGGTGTTACAAAACGTACATGAGCTCCTTCAAATCTCTAAACTCTAGGTGTTACAAAACGTACATGAGCTCCTTCAAATCTCTAACTCTAGGTGTTACAAAACGTACATGAGCTCCTTCAAATCTCTAAACTCTAGGTGTTACAAAACGTACATGAGCTCCTTCAAATCTCTAACTCTAGGTGTTACAAAACGTACATGAGCTCCTTCAAATCTCTAACTCTAGGTGTTACAAAACGTACATGAGCTCCTTCAAATCTCTAACTCTAGGTGTTACAAAACGTACATGAGCTCCTTCAAATCTCTAACTCTAGGTGTTACAAAACGTACATGAGCTCCTTCAAATCTCTAACTCTAGGTGTTACAAAACGTACATGAGCTCCTTCAAATCTCTAACTCTAGGTGTTACAAAACGTACATGAGCTCCTTCAAATCTCTAACTCTAGGTGTTACAAAACGTACATGAGCTCCTTCAAATCTCTAACTCTAGGTGTTACAAAACGTACATGAGCTCCTTCAAATCTCTAACTCTAGGTGTTACAAAACGTACATGAGCTCCTTCAAATCTCTAACTCTAGGTGTTACAAAACGTACATGAGCTCCTTCAAATCTCTAACTCTAGGTGTTACAAAACGTACATGAGCTCCTTCAAATCTCTAACTCTAGGTGTTACAAAACGTACATGAGCTCCTTCAAATCTCTAACTCTAGGTGTTACAAAACGTACATGAGCTCCTTCAAATCTCTAACTCTAGGTGTTACAAAACGTACATGAGCTCCTTCAAATCTCTAACTCTAGGTGTTACAAAACGTACATGAGCTCCTTCAAATCTCTAACTCTAGGGGTTACAAAACGTACATGAGCTCCTTCAAATCTCTAACTCTAGGTGTTACAAAACGTACATGAGCTCCTTCAAATCTCTAACTCTAGGTGTTACAAAACGTACATGAGCTCCTTCAAATCTCTAACTCTAGGTGTTACAAAACGTACATGAGCTCCTTAAAATCTCTAACTCTAGGTGTTACAAAACGTACATGAGCTCCTTCAAATCTCTAACTCTAGGTGTTACAAAACGTACATGAGCTCCTTCAAATCTCTAACTCTAGGTGTTACAAAACGTACATGAGCTCCTTCAAATCTCTAACTCTAGGTGTTACAAAACGTACATGAGCTCCTTCAAATCTCTAACTCTAGGTGTTACAAAACGTACATGAGCTCCTTCAAATCTCTAACTCTAGGTGTTACAAAACGTACATGAGCTCCTTCAAATCTCTAACTCTAGGTGTTACAAAACGTACATGAGCTCCTTCAAATCTCTAACTCTAGGTGTTACAAAACGTACATGAGCTCCTTCAAATCTCTAACTCTAGGTGTTACAAAACGTACATGAGCTCCTTCAAATCTCTAACTCTAGGTGTTACAAAACGTACATGAGCTCCTTCAAATCTCTAACTCTAGGTGTTACAAAACGTACATGAGCTCCTTCAAATCTCTAACTCTAGGTGTTACAAAACGTACATGAGCTCCTTCAAATCTCTAACTCTAGGTGTTACAAAACGTACATGAGCTCCTTCAAATCTCTAACTCTAGGTGTTACAAAACGTACATGAGCTCCTTCAAATCTCTAACTCTAGGTGTTACAAAACGTACATGAGCTCCTTCAAATCTCTAACTCTAGGTGTTACAAAACGTACATGAGCTCCTTCAAATCTCTAACTCTAGGTGTTACAAAACGTACATGAGCTCCTTCAAATCTCTAACTCTAGGTGTTACAAAACGTACATGAGCTCCTTCAAATCTCTAACTCTAGGTGTTACAAAACGTACATGAGCTCCTTCAAATCTCTAACTCTAGGTGTTACAAAACGTACATGAGCTCCTTCAAATCTCTAACTCTAGGTGTTACAAAACGTACATGAGCTCCTTCAAATCTCTAACTCTAGGTGTTACAAAACGTACATGAGCTCCTTCAAATCTCTAACTCTAGGTGTTACAAAACGTACATGAGCTCCTTCAAATCTCTAACTCTAGGTGTTACAAAACGTACATGAGCTCCTTCAAATCTCTAACTCTAGGTGTTACAAAACGTACATGAGCTCCTTCAAATCTCTAACTCTAGGTGTTACAAAACGTACATGAGCTCCTTCAAATCTCTAACTCTAGGTGTTACAAAACGTACATGAGCTCCTTCAAATCTCTAACTCTAGGTGTTACAAAACGTACATGAGCTCCTTCAAATCTCTAACTCTAGGTGTTACAAAACGTACATGAGCTCCTTCAAATCTCTAACTCTAGGTGTTACAAAACGTACATGAGCTCCTTCAAATCTCTAACTCTAGGTGTTACAAAACGTACATGAGCTCCTTAAAATCTCTAACTCTAGGTGTTACAAAACGTACATGAGCTCCTTCAAATCTCTAACTCTAGGTGTTACAAAACGTACATGAGCTCCTTCAAATCTCTAACTCTAGGTGTTACAAAACGTACATGAGCTCCTTCAAATCTCTAACTCTAGGTGTTACAAAACGTACATGAGCTCCTTCAAATCTCTAACTCTAGGTGTTACAAAACGTACATGAGCTCCTTCAAATCTCTAACTCTAGGTGTTACAAAACGTACATGAGCTCCTTCAAATCTCTAACTCTAGGTGTTACAAAACGTACATGAGCTCCTTCAAATCTCTAACTCTAGGTGTTACAAAACGTACATGAGCTCCTTCAAATCTCTAACTCTAGTGTTACAAAACGTACATGAGCTCCTTCAAATCTCTAACTCTAGGTGTTACAAAACGTACATGAGCTCCTTCAAATCTCTAACTCTAGGTGTTACAAAACGTACATGAGCTCCTTCAAATCTCTAACTCTAGGTGTTACAAAACGTACATGAGCTCCTTCAAATCTCTAACTCTAGGTGTTACAAAACGTACATGAGCTCCTTCAAATCTCTAACTCTAGGTGTTACAAAACGTACATGAGCTCCTTCAAATCTCTAACTCTAGGTGTTACAAAACGTACATGAGCTCCTTCAAATCTCTAACTCTAGGTGTTACAAAACGTACATGAGCTCCTTCAAATCTCTAACTCTAGGTGTTACAAAACGTACATGAGCTCCTTCAAATCTCTAACTCTAGGTGTTACAAAACGTACATGAGCTCCTTCAAATCTCTAACTCTAGGTGTTACAAAACGTACATGAGCTCCTTCAAATCTCTAACTCTAGGTGTTACAAAACGTACATGAGCTCCTTCAAATCTCTAACTCTAGGTGTTACAAAACGTACATGAGCTCCTTCAAATCTCTAACTCTAGGTGTTACAAAACGTACATGAGCTCCTTCAAATCTCTAACTCTAGGTGTTACAAAACGTACATGAGCTCCTTCAAATCTCTAACTCTAGGTGTTACAAAACGTACATGAGCTCCTTCAAATCTCTAACTCTAGGTGTTACAAAACGTACATGAGCTCCTTCAAATCTCTAACTCTAGGTGTTACAAAACGTACATGAGCTCCTTCAAATCTCTAACTCTAGGTGTTACAAAACGTACATGAGCTCCTTCAAATCTCTAACTCTAGGTGTTACAAAACGTACATGAGCTCCTTCAAATCTCTAACTCTAGGTGTTACAAAACGTACATGAGCTCCTTCAAATCTCTAACTCTAGGTGTTACAAAACGTACATGAGCTCCTTCAAATCTCTAACTCTAGGTGTTACAAAACGTACATGAGCTCCTTCAAATCTCTAACTCTAGGTGTTACAAAACGTACATGAGCTCCTTCAAATCTCTAACTCTAGGTGTTACAAAACGTACATGAGCTCCTTCAAATCTCTAACTCTAGGTGTTACAAAACGTACATGAGCTCCTTCAAATCTCTAACTCTAGGTGTTACAAAACGTACATGAGCTCCTTCAAATCTCTAACTCTAGGTGTTACAAAACGTACATGAGCTCCTTCAAATCTCTAACTCTAGGTGTTACAAAACGTACATGAGCTCCTTCAAATCTCTAACTCTAGGTGTTACAAAACGTACATGAGCTCCTTCAAATCTCTAACTCTAGGTGTTACAAAACGTACATGAGCTCCTTCAAATCTCTAACTCTAGGTGTTACAAAACGTACATGAGCTCCTTCAAATCTCTAACTCTAGGTGTTACAAAACGTACATGAGCTCCTTCAAATCTCTAACTCTAGGTGTTACAAAACGTACATGAGCTCCTTCAAATCTCTAACTCTAGGTGTTACAAAACGTACATGAGCTCCTTCAAATCTCTAACTCTAGGTGTTACAAAACGTACATGAGCTCCTTCAATCTCTAACTCTAGGTGTTACAAAACGTACATGAGCTCCTTCAAATCTCTAACTCTAGGTGTTACAAAACGTACATGAGCTCCTTCAAATCTCTAACTCTAGGTGTTACAAAACGTACATGAGCTCCTTCAAATCTCTAACTCTAGGTGTTACAAAACGTACATGAGCTCCTTCAAATCTCTAACTCTAGGTGTTACAAAACGTACATGAGCTCCTTCAAATCTCTAAACTCTAGGTGTTACAAAACGTACATGAGCTCCTTCAAATCTCTAACTCTAGGTGTTACAAAACGTACATGAGCTCCTTCAAATCTCTAAACTCTAGGTGTTACAAAACGTACATGAGCTCCTTCAAATCTCTAACTCTAGGTGTTACAAAACGTACATGAGCTCCTTCAAATCTCTAACTCTAGGTGTTACAAAACGTACATGAGCTCCTTCAAATCTCTAACTCTAGGTGTTACAAAACGTACATGAGCTCTTTCAAATCTCTAACTCTAGGTGTTACAAAACGTACATGAGCTCCTTCAAATCTCTAACTCTAGGTGTTACAAAACGTACATGAGCTCCTTCAAATCTCTAACTCTAGGTGTTACAAAACGTACATGAGCTCCTTCAAATCTCTAACTCTAGGTGTTACAAAACGTACATGAGCTCCTTCAAATCTCTAAACTCTAGGTGTTACAAAACGTACATGAGCTCCTTCAAATCTCTAACTCTAGGTGTTACAAAACGTACATGAGCTCCTTCAAATCTCTAACTCTAGGTGTTACAAAACGTACATGAGCTCCTTCAAATCTCTAAACTCTAGGTGTTACAAAACGTACATGAGCTCCTTCAAATCTCTAACTCTAGGTGTTACAAAACGTACATGAGCTCCTTCAAATCTCTAACTCTAGGTGTTACAAAACGTACATGAGCTCCTTCAAATCTCTAACTCTAGGGGTTACAAAACGTACATGAGCTCCTTCAAATCTCTAACTCTAGGGGTTACAAAACGTACATGAGCTCCTTCAAATCTCTAACTCTAGGGGTTACAAAACGTACATGAGCTCCTTCAAATCTCTAACTCTAGGTGTTACAAAACGTACATGAGCTCCTTAAAATCTCTAACTCTAGGTGTTACAAAACGTACATGAGCTCCTTAAAATCTCTAACTCTAGGTGTTACAAAACGTACATGAGCTCCTTAAAATCTCTAACTCTAGGTGTTACAAAACGTACATGAGCTCCTTCAAATCTCTAACTCTAGGTGTTACAAAACGTACATGAGCTCCTTCAAATCTCTAACTCTAGGTGTTACAAAACGTACATGAGCTCCTTCAAATCTCTAACTCTAGGTGTTACAAAACGTACATGAGCTCCTTCAAATCTCTAACTCTAGGTGTTACAAAACGTACATGAGCTCCTTCAAATCTCTAACTCTAGGTGTTACAAAACGTACATGAGCTCCTTCAAATCTCTAACTCTAGGTGTTACAAAACGTACATGAGCTCCTTCAAATCTCTAACTCTAGGTGTTACAAAACGTACATGAGCTCCTTCAAATCTCTAACTCTAGGTGTTACAAAACGTACATGAGCTCCTTCAAATCTCTAACTCTAGGTGTTACAAAACGTACATGAGCTCCTTCAAATCTCTAACTCTAGGTGTTACAAAACGTACATGAGCTCCTTCAAATCTCTAACTCTAGGTGTTACAAAACGTACATGAGCTCCTTCAAATCTCTAACTCTAGGTGTTACAAAACGTACATGAGCTCCTTCAAATCTCTAACTCTAGGTGTTACAAAACGTACATGAGCTCCTTCAAATCTCTAACTCTAGGTGTTACAAAACGTACATGAGCTCCTTCAAATCTCTAACTCTAGGTGTTACAAAACGTACATGAGCTCCTTCAAATCTCTAACTCTAGGTGTTACAAAACGTACATGAGCTCCTTCAAATCTCTAACTCTAGGTGTTACAAAACGTACATGAGCTCCTTCAAATCTCTAAACTCTAGGTGTTACAAAACGTACATGAGCTCCTTCAAATCTCTAACTCTAGGTGTTACAAAACGTACATGAGCTCCTTCAAATCTCTAACTCTAGGTGTTACAAAACGTACATGAGCTCCTTCAAATCTCTAACTCTAGGTGTTACAAAACGTACATGAGCTCCTTCAAATCTCTAACTCTAGGTGTTACAAAACGTACATGAGCTCCTTCAAATCTCTAACTCTAGGTGTTACAAAACGTACATGAGCTCCTTCAAATCTCTAACTCTAGGTGTTACAAAACGTACATGAGCTCCTTCAAATCTCTAACTCTAGGTGTTACAAAACGTACATGAGCTCCTTCAAATCTCTAACTCTAGGTGTTACAAAACGTACATGAGCTCCTTCAAATCTCTAACTCTAGGTGTTACAAAACGTACATGAGCTCCTTCAAATCTCTAACTCTAGGTGTTACAAAACGTACATGAGCTCCTTCAAATCTCTAACTCTAGGTGTTACAAAACGTACATGAGCTCCTTCAAATCTCTAACTCTAGGTGTTACAAAACGTACATGAGCTCCTTCAAATCTCTAACTCTAGGTGTTACAAAACGTAGAAACACCTTAAACTCTTGAAATGTTGATCCTGTTTCAGACCTTTTTGTCAGCAAAGGCTCCACACCCCTTGTTATGCAATTACAAAATCGGGCGTCAAATTTGATTTCGTAAGGAGTTCGAAGCAAACTGATGGTTGGCTGAAATAGTCTCAAAACTTAGGAAAATGCAATGGGTGACACTAGAAATTGCTCAAATCTATTTAGAGTGCCGCAAGCGAAATTAAGCCAATATAAACGCGCACAAAATTTAGCCATCACAATTAATTAATTATAACAAATAAAGTACACAAAGGAATCGTTAAACGTATTACCGGACATGCCGGAGATGTTGTTATGGACAACTGAATATATTTCTCTGATTTTTTTGTGTGAAACAAATTATTTTTCGTCAAAAAGGCGTGCCGTCTGCATGAACAACGTACTTCGTAGACGTTCTGTTGTGGCATGTTGTTATTGCTGTTGTTTATAATTTATGGTAATAAAAGTTTTAAAAAACCTAGGCAGACTTACAATTCAATATCTATCACATGTTACGTCAGTATAAGACACGTTACCAGTCACCGCAGTGCTATCCACTCCCGCTGTCACCACACTACAATAGTCAGTTCCAGATTCATCAACACTGTCACAGATGTGACAACTGAGGGCGCTGCATACTCCTGTATATAATTATTCCGTAGACAATAAAAAATTATTGTCAATATTTGTAGAGGCAATAATCATCTGTAGCCTCTCTGGAGGTGTGCTTTCCCCAAATCTACAGTAAGTCACAGCTAACGACATATTCTTGTTTTTAACCTGTGATAAATTTGCGTGGTTGCGTTTTACACAAAATATAAACAACACCAAGTTTTTATTGTATGTTCTCAGTACAACCATAGAGCAAGGCTGTTGTTTATACATGTACTGATTGTGGCCAAGGAAATAATCAACTGGCAATGTTAGGGTCATCATGGCAATTTCACCGATTTTATCTCTATTTTTTTTTAGACCCTGGAATTCTCCTAAGCTTCTTGATTATCTTAGTAGCCAGTGAGCTTTCACTTATTATTAGAATGAAAGTAACTATTGTTGTTATCGGATGACAGCTAAACTTGTAAAAGACAGGCAGATGCATTATCATCATTTTTTTTTAAAGCAAAATACTTTTGGCGTTTTTTCTCAATCCTTGTTTTAGACCTTTACATCGACCACCCGTCCCCTTCCAGTCGCCAACAAGCCCCTCCCTGTATTGCCCGTCGCTCTCCACGCACCACTTACACCTACAATAATATGATAACATTCACTATTGTGCGAAACTTGTGATACTGACGCCAATATTCATGACCAAATATCGACTTAGACCCAAGTCATCCTGGCATCGATGACATTGTTCACAATTCATGAATTTAGTCATAAATATGGCATCAGTCACAATTTGAAACACAGGTTTGTCATGTCGTCATGTTCACCACTTGGGCACAAGTCGTAAATTTGTCAAGAATATGACGCCAATCAATGTTCACAAGTCTTGGCACAAATTGTGATTTTTTTTTCTCGTGAATAATTATGACGTCAATAGAGAGCAAGTTCGGGGACTAACCTTTAGTCATGTTGTCATTTAAATCACGCATGCGTGGTCTATGTTATTTCTCTCAAACGCGTTCGGTCGATTGATTTGTAAAAAATATGGCTACAATACGTAAAACCCATGGAGGCCCCCATGCGTAACCTAACTGCCATATTGACAAAGTGACGACGTCTAGAGAGGGACAGTGCTCCGGAGCAGGGAGCAAGTTCGGTTGGCCGACTTAGAGTCGACTGGATTTAACCATAGTCATTAATGGATGTCACTCGAGCGCTGAATGGTTGAACCAGCTAGTCACAACTGAATCAACCTAGTTCCGGAGCACTGTTTCTCAAGCCAACTAGCAAAGTTACGTAATTAATTCGTCAATATTGCGTTTTGGAACAATATTTTTGTTCACTTCGATACGCCATCGCCATGTTGGTCGCCATATTTGCCGAATCAATCCACTAAAAAACGCGTTCGAGTGAACCAGAGACCACGCATGCGTGATTTAAATGGCAAATTGACTAAAGGTTAGCACTAGACTTGGTTCCAAGTCTGTGATCGTGGTTTTTAGTCTAACTGAAAGCCAGTGCATTATTGCCTGAAATAGTGCCCTCTTGTGGTTTAACGTCCGTCTTGAACCTACGATCACAGACTTGGGAACATTGTTCTTCGGTTTGTACACACCTTATGGCGAATTAGTCCAATAGTGGACAGAACACTCTCATTGGTCAGAATCTCAGAAGCCTTCAATAAAATGCATATTCAAACTTTAGGGCCTACCGTTCATACCACGGGATATAGTACATAAATACAACATTGATGCACATGTACCTAATCTGCCTCTGCTCAGTGATTCAACTTGCAGTTTGGAAACAAAAAACCAAAGTTGTTCTAGTTTTTAAATTCAAAATAAATAAAAAACGTTGGGAAATCATTAGACGATTCCATTCAAATCATAGGTAACACGGTTTTTCGTCTAGTAAGGATCAGGTTATTTGTCATGTTTATTTTTTCAACATTTTAAGAATACATCTTGTATTATTTTATGTATAATATAGCATACGTACAACAAAGCACTAGTAGTAATAAAAACAATGACTCGATTTCACAGAAAATGCTGAAGTGATTATAACCTATTGGGAATAGTCGCAGCCAACAGGAGTTTTGTGGCCTCCTGATTGGTCATCTCTCTGGCAAAGTGTTGTTATGTAAATGTAAGTTATCAAATAACAAACCACAAGGGTAAATTTTAAATGATTTTGGGTTGAACAAGGAACAATTGACTAGAGCGGGATTTGAACCAACGACCTCCGGATTGACGTGCCGGCGCTCTACCAACTGAGCTATCTAGCCCTGATGGCGGTCTCCCTATTTTGTCAATATCTTTGTTCGGTGGGTGCCAGTCAGAAGCCATTCAACCGTAAACTGCCGTGTAGCCAAGGATCACACCCAAGTATACGATACAACCTGGGAAGCGTAAATGTAAGTTGTGAATAAATGAATATCCCGTATACAAAACACAAGAGGGTCAAGTCTGAGATTGCGAGTTAGAGCGCGTGATCATAGCAAATCTGCGGGGAATTTTGCGTGATGATGCAGAGAAATAACCGCGATCTCAGACTTGAAATCAAGTCTAGGTTAGCACCTGAACTTGCTCTTTTTTGATCCAGTTGGACTAGCTTATAAGTTATAGTCAGTGTTGTATGACTCGAGTCCAGGACTCGGACTCGAGTCCGTCTCGAGTCACAATTTCGGTGACTCGGACTTGACTCGAGTCACGTCTGCAAAAGACTCGGACTCGGACTCGGACTCGACTATCATGACTCGGACTTGTCCCCGAGGACTCGTGACTCGAGTCACGTATTTTCACAAACAATACCTTTTTTAAATATTAAAAACAATTCCGATGATCCGATCGTCATTCCCGGAGTGCACATGGAGTTAACGTCTAGCACAATAAATAAGTACACTGTCGTATGGTGTTACAAGTAGTGTTCGTGATTATTGTGTAAATGGCCATCTACGTACAGCGCGTGTATGTTCGATTCGTATGTTCAATACGCATAATAACACTGGGATGCACGACACCAGTATTATGCTGGTATTCTGTCAACGTTAACACCATAGCCACTGCTTGTGCTTGATGCATATTACCAGGGAAATGGCATGTCTGGTACCTGTAAAACACAGCCTGCATATTGTACTGTGATGGCTGTGTGTTGTTTGCACCAGTTTCTACACATGGTCGACACACACACACACACACACAAGTGTGTAACAGCCTGCAATCGTGGACCCTCCTTTGTTCAACTCTTTGTGATAGCAACCGTGGACCACAATGCTTTCCTTTGTGATAGCAACCGTGGACCTATTGTCCTCTTTTGTTATAGGTCCCCGGTTTGAATGTGGTTACCTACTCACACACACACACGACGTCAAGCTTGGTCACGTCACTAGTAAAAAGTAGTACAACATTTTTTTAATCATGGCATCTGCCGTTCCGCCCCGTATTGTTTCTTTTGGTTATACCAACTTTAACAAAAACTTTAACAGAACTTTGTTTAAAATAAATGTGTTTTATTTTGTCATTTCCAATTCTTATTTTACGACATTTGGTTTGCAATCAATATTTAAACAAGTGACTCGTGACTCGGACTCGGACCAAGTGACTCGTGACTCGGACTCGGACTCGGACCAAGTGACTCGGGACTCGGACTCGACCCAAGTGACTTGAGACTCGGACTCGGACTCGACACAGGTGACTCGACTACAACACTGGTTATAGTTCAACCATGCAGCGTTCGAGTGACATCTAGATAGACTAAGGTTAAGTCTAGTCGACTCTAGTCACTAGTCAGCCACCCGAACTTGCTCAGATATGTTCGACGTCTCTTCATGGCTTCACAGAATGCACTGCGATTGGCAAATACTGTCCTGCCGTGTTTCTCAGTTCAAGTTCATATGCCTATTTTCATTACACACCCCCCAACCAAAATGCCTTGAATATAATACGCTCCTGTACATGACATATTTAGGAACCAAATACATTTCGATTTGTTTGTTTTTAACCACAAGTTGCAAAAGTATGAGACACGAATCAAGTTTTGAGCTTGTAAAATAGTTTAGATGATAGGCCTACAATAGAATGAGGCCCAGCTGTTGCAATCAGGGCTAAATTTCATGGCTCTGCTTACCGTAAGCAAAGAATCGGCGCTTACGGAAGCAGGGAATTCTGCGCTTATGTCAAGCGCATTTCACGGGTTAGCAGGGAATTGTTGCTTGTGCGCTTGCGTAGTCCACGTTACTCTCTATAGGCATTCTTTGCTTACACAGCTAGCGCAGAAATTCGGCGCTTGCTCGGTAAGCGGAGAATGGTGATCGCAAGCGCCGTATTCGGCGGTAAGCAGAGCCATGAACCTGGGCCCTGATACCACCAACAATGAAATGGTAAAAATACAAACATGTTATTAAAGGGACACGTTGCCTTGGATCGGACGAGTTGGTCTATA
Organism: Leptasterias polaris; assembly: GCA_037783415.1. Taxonomy (NCBI): domain Eukaryota; kingdom Metazoa; phylum Echinodermata; class Asteroidea; order Forcipulatida; family Asteriidae; genus Leptasterias; species Leptasterias polaris. The sequence goes on along the minus strand of JAZGTN010000146.1, from coordinate 1,550,187 downwards.
AAAAGCGTTTGTAACCGTTTGTTATAAAATACATTATGGTTAAAATACAATGATCCACACAAATATGCCTCGAAATTGCGTGGTTTTCCTTTTACTTTGCGAACTAACACGGTCGGCCATTTATGGGAGTCAGAAATTTGACTCCCATAAATGGCCGACCGTGTTATTCGATGATGTAAAAGAAAAACCACGCAATTTCGAGGCATATTTGTGTAGATCATTGTATTCTACTTTTAAAACGTCTTTCTAACCATATGCATTTTATAACAAACGGTTACAAACGTTTTTTTACAGACCAACTCGTCCGATCCAAGGCCACGTGTGTCCCTTTAATGGCATCAACGTTCTGACCCTATAGACAGAGTCTTTCTCAAGCTATGGTCTCATTAGGCTTTAATATTAGCACTGCTAGTGCCAGTGCTTGTTGAAACGTTAGGCCATTAATAGGTTTACGACAGAACTTGTGATTTTGTTTGATGTTAAACCTCAGAATAATAAGTAGGACTATTGAAAGTGCATGCTCGACGGGGGAGCTTATCAAGGGTTGACAAATCAGCTCTTCAAACTATCAGCATAATATTTTATGTACATATACATGTACACCAAACAAACTGTGGTCACCTTGGGCGAGTTACAGAAGAGAAAACTGCTAACGTATATCCATTGTTCATCATTCTGAAGGTGCCTTTCCGTCTTTTGTACAACCCAGAATGTCCGTCCATTGACTCGCTATCGGCAGATGTGGGATCATAGTATGTATTTGCTTTTGTTGTCCCTTGCCCATCTCGGGGTATATTGTCTTGTATTTTGTTTTGTACTGTTATGGCAAATAAAATAATAATAAAGTGCTTTCACTTCTTGCCCCATTTTTGGCAGAGGGGTTGACACAAGGAACGTTTGGTATGTACTCAGCTGCTATACAATCATTGGTTGTAAGTGTTACGTCATGGCGGAAACAGGATTGCCTGCTGTGGTACATCACATGATCTGACACAAGAAACAAAATCATGTATCCAAAATGGTGGCTATGGCTGTGCCAGAACGTCTAACACTTAGATAGATTTCATGTTTATTGAAAATATCCACTACAGCATTAAAACTGAATTGCAACTAAATTACTTACTTAAAAAGTTAAAAACTACTTCAATGCATGATGACATAGCTGCCAATTCAGACACATCCCAACTGAAGGAATAGACACAATCGGCGACTGCAGCACGTGACCCATAGTGGGTATACAATGTAAACAAACCAAGCAAGCAAGGCGCAGCGTGAATGGAAACGCATGGCTGCTTCCGAGCGCTCCTGCCCTTTCCATACTCACTGTGCATTACTTGCTTGGTTTATTTACTTTGTCTACCCACTTTGAGTCACGTGCTGCAGTCGCCGATTGTGTCTATTATGCCCTACTATAGTATTCCTGGTCATTTTTTCTTAAAATTTGCTGGTTTTTTTATGTCTGTTAATTATTGTAGTTTTTTTAATTCTTTGTAATACATGCATCCGCAATTCGGCTTTTTGGCCGCCATGTTTGCATTTTTAATAAACCAATAATAATAATACTCTTTACTTAAAATAATAGAACTAAGACACATACTATGGCGTGACAGACACAAGTTAAGGCAGTCTTTTCAAAGTACAAAGACACATTTATTTCACACAGACCGGTTACGTAGAGTTACAATTATGTTTACTTTCAATAACCGTTGGCACTTCATGTACAAAAATACGATTGTTATCAGAACACCATCTTATGTAAATAAATTTGATAAAAAGGTAGAGAGAGAATATATAAAATGGATCAACTGCAGTATGAACAGAATGTGGTCTTTATTTGATGGCTAAAACCACCCATACGCTCTCCTGGTAATGCTGTTGCTTTTATATTAGGCCATTCTCCATTCACCAAGCGCTACGGGCTTTAGTTTGATTTGTCTCATAAAAAGGCCCACTTCATTAATAAAAGTTTAAACACGAATGCAAATATTTAAAAACAAAATATGTTCAAACACTTTGTGTAACTTCAAAAAATTTGCAATGATATTGCATATCAAATTTCCCTGAAGTATAAAGTTACTTCGGTTCTTCGAAATTCCACAATAATCCTTCCAAACAATTTTACATGTGCGCCACAAAAGCACCAAAGATGGTAGCTGCCATGGCAGCAAGGCTAAAAGTCACTGAGCTTGCGCCGTTGCAGTCGTTTTCTGAGCAGCAGTAGGAGCACCCTTCGATGCCGAAGAGTGAAACACATGTCTCAGTGCAAGAAGATGAACATGCACGAGCCATAATGGTTATTTCTCCATTAACCTTTGTTACGGATTTCTGTATCAAAACAAAACACAGAAAGTTATTAATTTGTTGTCAATAAAGGCTGTTTATATACAATGGTCAAAGTAAATTTGTAATGAGAATGTTAGGCTGTTTCCTCCTGAAGATTATCAGAGAATACTGATCAAAATGTCGACCTCAACTCCGAGTGAATTTATTTTCACGTCTATTTATTTTGTTATACGTCACACTAAAGGCTTCTTTTGGTAAGGGCCACATGAAGACAATATTTAAGATGAAAATAACTCGGGGTGCTGAAGGTACTAATGGTACATGGTATGAGTGCCGCAAATACTAATATTTGTGGTGCAGTTATTATTTTTTAAAGAAGGACGGGTGAGGTACTTACGGAGCACATATCTTGCCCACTTGAGCACGTGACTGAGCTATTAGATGCATCAGCATCAAACTCGTCATTACAGCTAGTGTCAGTTGAACTATTGATCCAACCACAGGTGTTACAAGTGAGGGCACTCATTCCAGCTGAAAAACAAACAAACAAACAATCATTATCTCCGTAATGTAACCACTTTACACAAGATACAACCTGTATGTCATTTTGTATACAATATTCAAATATCTCCCGAGTTGATTATTGTTTACAGAAAGAAAATGCCATTGTCTTAATTTCAATAACAAAAAGTTACTGTTTAGTTTCAAACAAAGAAGGCCACTGTGGTCCTTAAACGAGAATTACAGATTCTATTTAAAAAGGATTTTGTTTAATGGGGTGGACGGGGTCAATGCATTATCTGTTTAAATGGTTGACATTGAATACAGGAGTGCCCCGTTTGGTACACCCAAATCAAACAGGCTGTGCAATAATAAAAATGTTTTCATTATATCCCTTTAAAAAAAAACCCGACTATTTCATACACCAAGGCTTCTCTGTTCGCAAATGGTGTATACAAAAACACTCTTCCTTAAACCACGAGACAATCCAAAGTGTTGACTGAAATCCCTCAATGAATCCCGATGTTAACAAAAGAGCACCAAAGCAACTAGGAGCTTAAGAATTATTTTCAAAATCTGTTTACCCCAAAATATAACAGGTCGTAACTGGGAGTTTTTTTAACATCGAACTGGTACACCAGCATCATCCTTGTGCAAACATCATAAATGGTAAGTTTTACCATTGTCCGTTAAAACTAGATATAACACTGGAAAAATTGTTGTATTTAATTATTTAAGCTTCATTTAGAGTTGACACTTACCGACAAGGATGAGCAGAAGGACAACTGTTGCCAAAGTATTCATGTTGGTTTGTTTTGCCTGGAGTTTGTCGAATGGTCGAAGTAAAGTACAAAATAGGCCTGCAAAAAATAAACAAAATATTTATTTTCCGAAAAGCGCCCTGACCCCATCATACTCGACTTAGATAAGAGTTTGTATATTAGTACATCCTCCGCGGACTCCGGCACAGTCATTTCTGTTTGTGCTCACGACCCTCAGGCGGACAAGGCCCGGGCCTTTTTTGAGTCATTACAATGTATTTGTGCCACATTTATTTGCACTTTAAGAAATGTAAGGCGATTAGCTTAAAACTAGCAACTTGTTTTAGGTTAAAACTAGCAACTTGTTTTAGGAACTGTGATTCTAGAAGAATTCCTTATAGAGCCCTAATCACACCCAGCCTAGTGGGCTTTGGATCTTTCCATATAGGACTCAGAATGGAACCGGTACTTATCACAATAGGGGTATGAAATTAAAACATGAATTGTGTGTTTTCATAAAATTTAAAAAAGAAAATGTTGTAATTTCACCTGCCAATCTTTGTGTACTTGTTCAGTTCAAATCATAACGTAATGTTGGTCAATAATATTTATTTGTTTTAGAATGAATGAAAAGGCAGTTGAATTAGGAATCTCTCCCACCAATTAAAAAACTAAAATATATGAAAATAAGTAAAACAATAAAAATAAAATTATCAAATAATAAGGAAAACATTTAAAGGGCGTGTTAGTACAACATTGGTAATTGCCAAAGACCTGTATCCAAACTTGATGTGACCCAACATGTACATGAAATAACAAACCTGTGAAAGTAAGCTCAATCGGTCTTCGGAGTCATGAGAAAACAGTGAAAAACCACCCTTATGTGTTTTAACTTCTTTTCAAAAATCTGAATTTATCCTGCAGGATAAAGACTGTTGTTTTACTCATTTCCTCAAAACTATGGCATTTCAAGCAAAACTATTTCAAGGGAAGTTTTCCACCATGACCATCTTTGTACCTTGTAAGTTATGTGCAAATCTGTGAACATTTATATTTCAATTCTTACCAATGTTGTACACACCCTTTAAAAACCAAAACTAAATAAATACAAAATGAACTCTTTCCTGTATTTAGTATAGAAAGTGTGTAAATGGAAAACGAATAAAGCGTCGCTGAAGGAGTGAACAAACACAATCTTGATGGTTTAGCTTGGCAAAGACCAATAAAAAAGCCGAGGACAAGGCAAATACACATTCCTTTATGCGCGGTTGGCATTTACTTGAAGTATTAAATTGAAAAGCTTGTAAGTTAAATCACAAGGGCCTACTGGTATTTGTATAGCCACAACATAATCCAAAGATAAACTTGTTGCATACCAAACACCCGACAAACCGAAACAGTTTATTTTGCAAAATATTGCGCAAAGCAGTGAAAACAATTTGCTCGTCATTTTTGTAGTTTTCAGGATATCGGTTTGAGCAGGATAGCCTACATTTTGTTCTGTGTTTTCTTGAGACGTAGTTATTGGCTTTTGTCTTACTGGAGTATAATTGTTGAATGAATAAATACGCATATTATAAAAGTGTTGCTCTATCAACGAAATAAGTTCAGAAGTTCTAATAATTTACTTTATAAACCACATAATGTTGGTTTCTAGAACAACGTTTCAGAGTAGCTCTTACCTGTTTGTGTCCGGTTGATGTTGTGTTTGATTTGAAAGTAGTTGCCCGGTAAGACACATCGCGAAGCCGCTTTATCGCCCAAATATCGCCTAAATATCGTCAAAACAAGGCGTAATGTACGGTTGCTAAAGGTGGACAGAGCCCAATTGAGTTGCGGCGAGTTTGTATTGATGGCAACTAGCCATAAACACAAAGGGTGCTGAGGTTACGGATCAAGCTTGTTGTCTGCTAATGCAAACGGTTGCGTCATAGTTAATGAAAGGAAGTGATTAGGCAAATGAAGGAGTTCGATTCGGCTATTGGATGCCATCAAGCTTTATGGATCGAATTGAAAGAACTTTTACTACAGCATTCTGTACGATCTGTAATGCACGGTTGCCAAATACATTCTCTGTTGATTGGCGTTGCATGTCTTCGAATTGGCTACATGACTTTGTCGTTGTAGGCCTATAAGGTTACTCTTAACTTTGAAGGCAACCGATTGTTTGCATGAAAAGGGGTGCTATGAGAGCTCGATTTAAACATTGCCTCTGTAAGATACTGATTCGTTGTTCTTTGAGGCTGCCCAAGAACTAATTAGTTATTGAAATTTATTCGTGTGCATTTGGGTTTGATGGGTGGGTATGGAGGACGAAAAGTCACCCACTTGTTGATTACCCATTGCAAAAATGGCACTAAATTTATTTATTTTGCTATTTCAGAGAAAACCTCAAAAAATGGAGGCAGATACAATAAGGGTACAAGCAAATAACCCTGAAAAATACATATAATAATACATGACACATAGCGATTGCTACACATGGTAGCCCGTACAGACAATTAATAATAAAGATTGTCAAAACCCCCTGAGTAGCAGGCCAAGAGTGTCAAGATCATCACAATTTAAAATTTTTTTTCCGAAATAAAACTATTTTGACACTGCCACAAATACCGTGGTAAGATGGATTGACATGATGTATTTCAGCAGCGACACATCATTGTGCTCAAGCTGTTTTTGACTCTATCAATGACTCTATGACTCTATGTCACTTCTCGTCTAGACATAGGAAATTCCCTTCTTTTCGGACTTTCAAAATCACAGGTTCATCGTCTTCAGTTGAGACAAAACATGGCTGCTCGTCTTGTCACGTGCACCAAGCTGTCCATGCACATAACTCCTGTCCTTTGTGAGTTACACTGGCTACCCGTTCATCTTAGGATCCAGTTTAAGCTGTTGCTTCTCACTTACCGTGCTGTCAATGATCAAGCACCACCATACATCTCTGATCTACTTGAATTATATAATCCACCCCGGTCTGGTTTGCGATCAGCTGCTAAATTACTCTTGGTTGTGCCTAAATCATCTAGGTCCTGGGGCGACAGAGCTTTCTCTGTCGCAGCTCCCCGGTTATGGAACGCAATTCCCTACAATATTCGTACTTCTCCATCACTTGAGACATTCAAAAACAGGTTAAAAACACATCTCATGCAAAGCACTTATGGTCGGGATCATGTGTAAATGCTTATTTCAGTTTTTCCATTTGTAAATCATGATTGCATCCTGTTTACTATTATGTACTTGTGTACGTTGCTTTTGTTTTTATGACCATGTTTGCGCCATGAGCGTTTTTTGCGGATTTGTGCGCGTTATAAATGTTCTATATTATTATTATTATTATTATTACAAAGTGTTTTTGTGTTCAAAACCCTCGCTAGCCCCACAGTTCAGGAGGTGAGTGTGACCAGCCAGACGGCGAGTCGCGCTGCCAGGCACGATGTAATTATTTATGCAAAATGTAGAGAGCGCCCTCAATAGAGCACTGCAGGTTACTCTATCGTACGTTCCCGGTCGGAATGCGGGATACTGAATAGTCTTTTGTTTTTTTTCATTCATTCACATTTATTTCAATGCTGTCATGCATTAAGTTACATTTGTGTATATCGTTAAAGTTACGATACATGATAATGAGTATATAATGACAAACCAGAGATAAAATAAAGACAATAACAATTTACACGGAAGTTGAATGTAATCACAGACAGGACAACATTTAGGCATAGGGTGAAGCAAAAGCTTTTGTTCCCGTACCTACGGACAGACAAGAAACAAACAAACAAACAAACAAACACACCAACAGACTATCACAACACTGACTTACATAAAAACATGTACATGTAGGTACAAAGACAAAACATCATCCGGAAAATATATCATAACTTTACATTCAAAACTAAGAATTAAAGAACTGTGCTTTATTTTTTTTAGCAAAATGTAATCACTTCTTTTCATTTTACGGCCATTACGTGAAGTCAAGCAAATTGTTTGATTTCCAGCATTCACATACTTGAGTAGCGATTGGGGAGTGGTCACTTTCAAAGGATGTTCTACTTTATTTCATAGAACCAAAAGCATTTTTATGTACACATTTAGTGGACGACAATTCTCCACTTTGTCACTAGATTTCTCCTTGCGTTTGGTTAAGGCTAAACATGTGCTCTCATAAACAATTTTCATGTAGCCTGTACGGACTAGATACTTTTACTCCTTTGGAAATCGGCTTCAAGGAATCTCTACTATTATTTGCCGACACTTAAATAATCAGGCCTTAAGATATGGTTATGGCCTTTTTAGTCACTAATTAATCACTGTTTCATGAAAAGAATATAGGGATCTAGGTTTGCCTATATATACTTGTCCTTCTAAATGTCTATTATTATTTATTATTTCTTGTGAATAATTTATTTTACAGAACTACTTTTATCTCTTGTTCATACTGTGCTAAGGACAACTTCCTTGCAAGAGCCGAGGGCTTTTATTATTAGGTATGTGCCATTTGGCTGAAGTAGATGTTTTAATATTCTTACGGTCAACACTTAACATTTTGTCGTTGATGAAAGTAATGGAATATTGGAATTTAATAATGAATGAATTGTACATATAGACGATGTGACCTCTGACGTCATTTGAAAATCATAACATGATGCGCGCGCATGTCGCCGGGCAAAACCTTTGTGTACTTGACAGCCAGCTAGAAAGTACACGCAATATTACCATGACTACGCGTCTTTTTGCCCGGCGGAACATGACTTGGACAACAGACTTGTCAACAGAGGGCGGTTTGAATGTAAACAGAGGTCACATCGTCTATAGAATACAGAGCTTTACTTCAATGTGGACCATTGTTAAATCATTGTCTAATTATGATTTATATTTTTGTACCTTATATTACAGATCCTGCAATTTTGTAGTGACTGTCAATTGTCGTTTTTATATATATATATTGCATTAGTATTTGCAAATACAACTGTTAAGAAATTGCAATTAAAATAATAAACTTATGCAGTAACTAAAACGTGTGTCAACTGTGACTTTCTTGGCGTCTAGAAATTTAACCTTACCAACCACATCGGTTACATGAGCATAAAAATATATTCAGGTAAACTAAATGGTCTTACGTATCCTAGCAGAGTCTCACTTTAGTGGTTAATGACAACACAACACACATAACGAGTTTACTTGTACTGGTGTAACCATGGTGGGTCCTTTCTCTGTTAGGTGTAACAAAAGGTGTCAGGACACTTCGTACCTTTACCTTTACGTACCCGGGCAGTTCGTACCTTTTACAAGATACGAAGTGACTTTGGACACTTCGTACCGTCAGCCGAGTCACTTCGTACTGTTACGAACCTCACATTGATCCTTATGTATTCCTAACGCCCTCTTTTGAGTAGCCAATAGTTATTAAATGTAACAACTTAAGATCAATGTTCGATTCGATATAATCTAGAATGTCTTGGATGTTCAGATCGTGGGGTTGGGGGCACCTTATCCACAGTTTCTCCCAACTCGTACGAACAATCTCTCTCTGTGGTTTCCCAGTGCCTCAATTCCCTGTAAAATCATGTCAGAAATAGAGTAATGGAAGATTGAAGTGATGTCCTACGGACGGGTGTATCCAGCTTGTGGGTGTTGATTGTGGATCTATGGCCATTAGAAACGACCCTTTAGTGTAGATGTTATTGTTAAGTATTGTTTCACCTATAGTGTACTTAACAACAAACTTGCAAGATATTAGATATATGAAAATTCGTTGTGGTGCCGGTGACATGACTCCTTGTCTTTTTTTCTAGTGGTACCATTGGCATGGCTGGTGAAGGAATTCGATTCTATGATGTGTAGGGGCAACTGGGGAAAAGGTTATCATTTTATTTGGTGAGTGAGGGAATGACTGTTTATATATAGAACCATTCATTTGTGCATTTATTTCACAATTAGGGGAAAGAGGGGGACGGAACGGGTTTTGAGCTGGGGGTAGCTACCGTACCCCCCACCCCGCCCCCCCCTCTGGTTACGCTACTGCTGAGTGTTGTATACAGACGATGCATTAATTTAAGTGTTTGCAGCGCTTGAGAAAGTGACATACAAAAAGGGCGGGGGATTAACATTTAGCATTATGGGGGTTGGGGGGGGGGGGGGGGGGGGGGCTTCTGCCCGGAGAATGACATTAGACTAGGTGGGCGTCTGTAGACACCAGTTGGCTCTTCCTGTACGCTTTCATTAATTACGGGGTGCACTCTCAAACAACAGCGGAAAGAACGTATTTAATGGAATGAATGTCTTCTTTATGTAAAATGGGAATTGCAGAACCGTATACCTTGTGGAGCATCAGTATTTGAATAAATCAAACTAGACTGTGTGTCATTAGCGTTAATTTTAACATACTGAGAACGATATGTCAAGTCTGAACATCCGGGAGAAGAGATCGAGACTCGGGTACGTCACAGAGAAAAAAAAAAAAAAAAAACATAATATTGAAAAAATCATCCTTCTAGCTGAATTATCCCAACAAACTCGTTCTAAATGAGCATATAACTTATCCAAAGCAGTTAAGATAGCATCAATTGCGATCCCTGATAGGCGAACTACATTCGGTCCGAAGCCAGATACAAAAGCAAACCAATCTTTCACACACATTTATTTGCATGGCTGTTAACTGGCCACGGGCCTGAGATCATTCACGGGCCTGAGATCATTCACGCGCCTGAGATCATTCACGCGCCTGAGATCATTCACGGGTCTGAGATCATTCACGGGCCTGAGATCATTCACGCGCCTGATATAATTCACGCGCCTGAGATCATTCACGCGCCTGAGATCATTCACGCGCCTGAGATCATTCACGCGCCTGAGATCATTCACGCGCCTGAGATCATTCACGCGCCTGAGATCATTCACGCGCCTGAGATCATTCATGGGCCTGAGATCATTCACGCGCCTGAGATCATTCACGCGCCTGAGATCATTCACGCGCCTGAGATCATTCACGCGCCTGAGATCATTCACGCGCCTGAGATCATTCACGCGCCTGAGATCATTCACGCGCCTGAGATCATTCACGGGCCTGAGATCATTCACGCGCCTGAGATCATTCACGCGCCTGAGATCATTCACGCGCCTGAGATCATTCACGCGCCTGAGATCATTCACGCGCCTGAGATCATTCACAGGCCTGAGATCATTCACGCGCCTGAGATCATTCACGCGCCTGAGATCATTCAAGCATGAATATAAACCTTGGGAAAGGATTTTACACGTGAGCACTTCCAAAGTTGTGGAATAGACCATGACTAAAAGATAAATTACAGTAACAATTCAAGAAAGCTGACTCGAACATATTATGTAAAACATTTGCGGAAATGTCCTCTGGTCCTCAGTGTACCAGAGCTTTGATTTGTCAATGATTTCACATCTCAGTGTCCCATCAGCGCCCTCATAGTGCAACCATGACAGTTGTGCGAAGTTCTGCTTATCAAATCTGCACCGCCGTTTATTAACCAATGCCATCTTATTGAACTCCTTATTACACGTATTTGTCGATAATGATGCTTAACAAGATACTGAGAAAACGTGTAAAATAAAAGTGTAATATTACGGACTGGAGAATTTACTAGAGCAAACAGGAATGTACTAGAGGTCACTGGAAATTCAACTTCATTATATAATGGAACTGTCCACACAAATAAACAGACAAACTGTCGAGGTAAACCTTTTCCATTTCTTTATACTGCTGGCACACAGTCATTGACGATCACAACACTACGGTAGTGTACATGTATAATTGTTATGCACTTGAGTACATAACCATAATTTGTGTGTGACCCCAACGCGGCTTACGATAGACGAGCTGATCGTATTGTAACGCTTTTCCTAGTGTTACCTTTGTTCGATGGTGAAGGCTGGAATAATATTGGAGGACTGAGACAGAATATATCGAACTAAAGATGATTTATTTTGGGTAACTAAACACCTAATCACAAGAATCATTGATTGCCATATTGGAAGGTATCCCTGCATGCATCAGTCAATGTAAGTCACATGTTCAAGTTCAATGTTTATAGTCACGTAGTTCATGTCAGAGGGTCAACAAGTCATTGTATCGTGTAGTTGATGTCTAGTCATTGTGTATTTATTTATTTATTTATTTATTAATTTATTTCAATATCTTTATACAGGATAAAAAGATCAGCAAAGGCTGTTTTACATCAATGTCCTGTTATACAAAACAAAAATTAGAAATTAAACGAAAGCAACACACAAGAAAATGAAAAATACATAGAAAGACTATACTTGAAATACAGTTCCTTATATAAACGTTTAAAAATGTCAATGGAGGGGGAACTTTGAATAGAAGAGGGAATATTGTTCCAAACTTTAGCACCGGCAAACTTAAAAGATTGTTTAAAACACTCGACATTCTGTTTAGGGACAACAACATTAAGAGAGTCTGCATTTCTTGTGTTAATACCGTGCCTATCGAAGTACATTTCTACGTCATTACATAGTCGACTTGGAGCAAGTCCGTGAACACATTTATAAAATAGACAGGCTAAAAACAAATCTCTTCTTTGTTCCAAGGTTTGCCAAGATAGTTGACTAATAAGGTCTTCACCACGAACGTTAATATAATCAAAATTGTTGGTGACAACTCTTGCAGCTCTTTTCTGCAATCTGAGAAGTGCACTTTTACTATTCATTGAACAATTTCCCCACACAGAACACGCATAATCGAAGCAGGGTTGAATGGTCGTTTTGTAAAGCGTGTCAAGTAAACGACTGTTAATTGTATGCCTAATCCTACATAAAGAGTACACTTTGTAAGCAATAGATTTACAGAGATTCCTGACATGCAATTCCCAGGTGAGGTTATTGTCAACTTCTACTCCTAGGTAACGAACATTATTTACTTGTTCAAGTTGAGTACCCTCAAGATGAATATTCAGTTTGTTGGTAGTGTGAGTATGTCGAGGTTTTAAGAGCATGATTTTAGTCTTAGTTGGATTAATACGAAGACGATTATTTTCATACCATTTGTAGATATTAACAATATTGGATTGTAACATTTGATTGACATCATCAGTATCATTGCCTGTCGTGTAAATAACAACATCATCGGCGAATATATTGCAGGTACTACTAGAGTTAACGCTTTGGGTAATGTCGTTAATAAAAATAATGAATAGTACAGGCCCTAGAACACTCCCTTGTGGTAAGCCTACAGTAATGTGATTAGATTTGGAAGCTTTACCAGATGGCAGTTTACGACTTGTTTCCTATCAGTAATATAGTTCTTAAACCACTTGTGTGCATTGCTTAATACACCATACTTACTTAATTTGAACAGTAAAAGATCATGGTCTATTGTATCATAGCATTTAGAAATGTCGAGAAAACAGGAGCCAACAATTTCATGTTCATTGAATGCCTCATAAAAATCATCAATAACACGATGCAAACTAGATTGCGTCGAATGATTCTTAAGAAAAGCAAATTGATCAACGTTGATCATGTCATGATCAGTGAGATAGTCCAGAAGTTGCGTCTGAACAATCTTTTCAATGATTTTAGCTATGTGACAGACAACCGAAATAGGTCTGTAGTTCCCTTTGGTTTTTTTGCACCCTTTTCCTTTATAAATGGGTGTAGTTCGAGCAAACTTCCAATCATCTGACACAAATCCAGTCATGAGAGACTGGATTTGAGTCGTGTAGTACTACGTAATCCCGTTACAGTATATTAACTGCCGATTCACGTATCATTGTGATTGATTTTATGTTCACACTATAAAAATATGAGGCAATATACAAGTTAATTCAAGATGGCAGAGCTAACTACCACCGAGGCACTTCAGTTCTTGGAGACTGTACTTCACATAGAGTCCCCAATGGACAGACTCGAGGCTGACAGAGTTGCTTTCCTCGGTGAATTGATACGCACTTTCCTTCACACAATGCCATTCCAAAGTCTGACTCTAGTTGCGACACCAGACGAAGAGAGACACGTTCCGACCTTTGAGGAAATCAAAGGTAACATGTTTGCCCGTCGTGGGGGACTTTGTGTTTCGAGATGAACTACTTCATGAAAGTTCTGCTTGTAGTGCTTGGGTATGAAGCATTCAGCATCGTTGCTGACATTACCAACCCCAAAGACCACGTTGGTACCATAGTGAAAAACCTCACTGCAGATACAAGTATTCATCTCGTAGAGGTCGGGATGGGACATCCAATCTTGTTCCCCATACCACTCGATTTTGAGCAAGAATCACCCGTTTATAACTAGTTTTCTGACATATAAATTTGTCAGGTCAGATAAAGGGACTATTTGGTTGATGGCGAGTCAGCATGAGTTCAGTAAATGCACAGCAGACCAGCTCGTAGGTGGATGGCTACCATTTGAGGAGTTTACGACCGAGCCTGCAGGACTTGAATGCCTCTCTACAAACATGGCCATGATTTACACTGCGACGAAGCCACCACCAGGATCATTCTCGTTTGCTACCAGCCCGCGAGCCATGGACTTTAGACATGACAGACTGGTGGCAATTAAGGACAAGTCACTTTTACTTGAGGATTCAACCGGTAAGGTAACAAACACCAAGCTATCAAACCGAGAGGAATGGCTCGAAGCTTATGCTGAACATTTCCCGCACATCTCGCGAGATCTCCTGGAGAAAGTGCTCAAGAACATTGATCTGTTCGGTAATAAATAGTCACTGCATGACTGGATCAGACCACGATCATACAGTCTCTAATTGACCCGACCAATGGATTAGTATTCTCAGCCAGTTTAACACAGTTTAGTGTAATTTTGACACAGTTTCCAGGTCATGCTAACCTAATAATGAGTTAAGCTCCTCGAAACCCGGAATCCTGGTAAATTGCGACCCGAACGTTTTAAAAATGAAGCTTTTGATTCAATTTAAATCTATTCAATTAAATTCAATGTTTCCGTATAACTCACAATAAGGATACGACATAATCATTTGGACAAATAGTAGTACAATACACGAATAGAGTAAACATGACCAATAAAGGAATACACAATCTGAGAAACGTTTCTGACAGAAACGTTTCTCAGATTCAAATTTTGGGTCATAAAGACTGCTATCTTTATGCATAACCTTATTACTTCGAAGTGAAATGGTTCTCCAAATGGTTTATACTAGAACTGCTGTAGGCTTCTAACCAATAAGTTTATATTGCCGTTAACTTCAAGAGTGATTACCAAACGTATACCTTCCCTTTAATTTTCGGCCTACTCATTAGTATGTATATTAATGCTGGTATTATTATACTAGCTTGTAAGCAAGAAATTCATAGGACGGGATTTATTTCATTTCGTGTAGATTTTAGAAATTGAATTGGAAAAAATGTTATTTTCCGCATCATAGAAATTCAGAAGATTTAGTTTTCATTGTTGCACTCAAAACACAAAGATACATAACAAATAAGTCCGACAAGAAGACCCTTGCTGACAAATCCCGAATAAATGTCGATAAGGTTTAATGTTTTATTCCGTCGTGCTGTGTACAAATTATGCCTGCAAGAAGTCTAGGTTCTGTTGCTCTTTTGTAAACATGCGATGTGATGACAGGTTACGGTTTATTGTGTACTACCCAATCTGAAAACGTAGACAGAAAAATGGAATAACTCTTCCAAAATGTATCAGGCAAAAACAAAGGAGTATTTTTATTACAATCTTCTTCGCAAAGGAACAATCTACAAGAAAAGTTAGTTACAAAAAAATTACACCTTTTATATATATACACACCTATATAGGTACTTAAACCCATCATTAACATTTTAACTCTAACATTTAAGATTTATTATTTATTCGCCCCTTGTCTGATTTACTTTTATATTGAAAGCATTTTTTCCATTTCGAAGTTGTCTGTCACATTCTTATTGTTCGTGATCCACTTTTAAACATAATTTATTAGTTATCTATTTATCTATTGTTTGCATTTAAGTCTTTGCTGTTGAACATGCTACTCCTCCAACTTTAGTGTAATATCGCAAAACATTAATACAGGTGCCCCTTCAGATGTTTCCTATTGTATAGACTTTTAAGATTGTTCAGACACTTAGTGTAACTTCTAAAAATGTGCAATGAAATTGCATATCAAATTCCCTGAAGTATAAAGTTACTTCGGTTCTTCGAAATTCCACAATAATCCTTCCAAACAATTTTACATGTGCGCCACAAAAGCACCAAAGATGGTCGCCGCCATGGCAGCAAGGCTAAAAGTCACTGAGCTTGCGCCGTTGCAGTCGTTTTCTGAGCAGCAGTAGGAGCACCCTTCGATGCCGAAGAATGAAACACATGTCTCAGTGCAAGAAGATGAACATGCACGAGCCATAATGGTTATTTCTCCATTAACCTTTGTTACGGATTTCTGTATCAAAACAAAACACAGAAAGTTATTAATTTGTTGTCAATAAAGGCTGTGTATATACAATGGTCAAAGTAAATTTGTAATGAGAATGTTAGGCTGTTTCCTCCTGAAGATTATCAGAGAATACTGATCAAAATGTCGACCTCAACTCTGAGTGAATTTATTTTCACGTCTATTTATTTTGTTATACGTCACACTAAAGGCTTCTTTTGGTAAGGGCCACATGAAGACAATATTTAAGATGAAAATAACTCGGGGTGCTGAAGGTACTAATGGTACATGGTATGAGTGCCGCAAATACTAATATTTGTGGTGCAGTTATTAATTTTTAAAGAAGGACGGGTGAGGTACTTACGGAGCACATATCTTGCCCACTTGAGCACGTGACTGAGCTATTAGATGCATCAGCATCAAACTCGTCATTACAGCTAGTGTCAGTTGAACTATTGATCCAACCACAGGTGTTACAAGTGAGGGCACTCATTCCAGCTGAAAAACAAACAACCAAACAATCATTATCTCCGTAATGTAACCACTTTACACAAGATACAACCTGTATGTCATTTTGTATACAATATTCAAATATCTCCCGAGTTGATTATTGTTTACAGAAAGAAAATGCCATTGTCTTAATTTCAATAACAAAAAGTTACTGTTTAGTTTCAAACAAAGAAGGCCACTGTGGTCCTTAAACGAGAATTACAGATTCTATTTAAAAAGGATTTTGTTTAATGGGGTGGACGGGGTCAATGCATTATCTGTTTAAATGGTTGACATTGAATACAGGAGTGCCCCGTTTGGTTTGGGTGTACCCAAATCAAACAGGCTGTGCAATATTAAAAATGTTTTCATTATATCCCTTTAAAAAAAAAAACTACTATTTCATACACCAAGGCTTCTCTGTTCGCAAATGGTGTATACAAAAACACTCTTCCTTAAACCACGAGACAATCCAAAGTGTTGACTGAAATCCCTCAATGAATCCTGATGTTAACAAAAGAGCACCAAAGCAACTAGGAGCTTAAGAATTATTTTCAAAATCTGTTTACCCCAAAATATAACAGGTCGTAACTGGGAGTTGTTTTTTTACATCGAACTGGTACACCAGCATCATCCTTGTGCAAACATCATAAATGGTAAGTTTTACCATTGTCCGTTAAAACTAGATATAACACTGGAAAAATTGTTGTATTTAATTATTTAAGCTTCATTTAGAGTCGACACTTACCGACAAGGATGAGCAGAAGGACAACTGTTGCCAAAGTATTCATGTTGGTTTGTTTTGCCTGGAGTTTGTCGAATGGTCGAAGTAAAGTACAAAATAGGCCTGCAAAAAATAAACAAAATATTTATTTTCCGAAAAGCGCCCTGACCCCATCATACTCGACTTAGATAAGAGTTTGTATATTAGTACATCCTCCGCAGACTCCGGCACAGTCATTTCTGTTTGTGCTCACGACCCTCAGGCGGACAAGGCCCGGGCCTTTTTTGAATCATTACAATGTATTTGTGCCACATTTATTTGCACTTTAAGAAATGTAAGACGAAATAGCTTAAAACTAGCAACTTGTTTTAGGAACTGTGATTCTAGAAGAATTCCTTATAGAGCCCTAATCACACCCAGTCTAGTGGGCTTTGGATCTTTCCATATAGGACTCAGAATGGAACCGGTACTTATCACAATAGCGGTATGAAATTAAAACATGAATTGTGTTTTTTCATAAAATTAAAAAAAGAAAATGTTGTAATTTCACCTGCCAATCTTTGTGTACTTGTTCAGTTCAAATCATAACTTAATGTCGGTCAATAATATTTATTTGTTTTAGAATGAATGAAAAGGCAGTTGAATTAGGAATCTCTCCCACCAATTAAAAAACTAAAATAAACAAAAATATATGAAAATAAGTAAAACAATAAAAATAAAATTATCAAATAATAAGGAAAACATTTAAAGGGCGTGTACAACATTGGTAATTACCAAAGACCTGTATCCAAACTTGATGTGACCCAACATGTACATGAAATAACAAACCTGTGAAAGTTTAAGCTCAATCGGTCTTCGGAGTCATGAGAAAACAGTGAAAAACCACCCTTATGTGTTTTAACTTCTTTTCAAAAATCTGAATTTATCCTGCAGGATAAATACTGTTATTTTACTCATTTCCTCAAAACTATGGCATTTCAAGCAAAACTATTTTAAGGGAAGTTTTCCACCATGACCATCTTTGTACCTTGTAAGTTATGTGCAAATCTGTGAACATTTATATTTTAATTCTTACCAATGTTGTACACACCCTTTAAAAACCAAAACTAAATAAATACAAAATGAACTCTTTCCTGTATTTAGTATAGAAAGTGTGTAAATGGAAAACGAATAAAGCGTCGCTGAAGGCGTGAACAAACACAATCTTGATGGTTTAGCTTGGCAAAGACCAATAAAAAAGCCGAGGACAAGGCAAATACACATTCCTTTATGCGCGGTTGGCATTTACTTGAAGTATTAAATTGAAAAGCTTGTAAGTTAAATCACAAGGGCCTACTGGTATTTGTATAGCCACAACATAATCCAAAGATAAACTTGTTGCATACCAAACACCCGACAAACCGAAACAGTTTATTTTGCAAAATATTGCGCAAAGCAGTGAAAACAATTTGCTCGTCATTTTTGTAGTTTTCAGGATATCGGTTTGAGCAGGATAGCCTACATTTTGTTCTGTGTTTTCTTGAGACGTAGAATTATTGGCTTTTGTCTTACTGGAGTATAATTGTTGAATGAATAAATACGCATATTATAAAAGTGTTGCTCTATCAACGAAATAAGTTCAGAAGTTCTAATAATTTACTTTATAAACCACATAATGTTGGTTTCTAGAACAACGTTTCAGAGTAGCTCTTACCTGTTTGTGTCCGGTTGATGTTGTGTTTGATTTGAAAGTAGTTGCCCGGTAAGACACATCGCGAAGCCGCTTTAACGCCCAAATATCGCCCAAATATCGTCAAAACAAGGCGTAATGTACGGTTGCTAAAGGTGGACAGAGCCCAATTGAGTTGCGGCGAGTTTGTATTGATGGCAACTAGCCATAAACACAAAGGGTGCTGAGGTTACGGATCAAGCTTGTTGTCTGCTAATGCAAACGGTTGCGTCATAGTTAATGAAAGGAAGTGATTAGGCAAATGAAGGAGTTCGATTCGGCTATTGGATGCCATCAAGCTTTATGGATCGAATTGAAAGAACTTTTACTACAGCATTCTGTACGATCTGTAATGCACGGTTGCCAAATACATTCTCTGTTGATTGGCGTTGCATGTCTTCGAATTGGCTACATGACTTTGTCGTTGTAGGCCTATAAGGTTACTCTTAACTTTGAAGGCAACCGATTGTTTGCATGAAAAGGGGTGCTATGAGAGCTCGATTTAAACATTGCCTCTGTAAGATACTGATTCGTTGTTCTTTGAGGCTGCCCAAGAACTAATTAGTTATTGAAATTGATCCGTGTGCATTTGGGTTTGATGGGTGGGTATGGAGGACGACAAGTCACCACTTGTTGATTACCCATTGCAAAAATGGCACTAAATTTATTTATTTTTCTATTTCAGAGAAAACCTCAAACAATGGAGGCGGATACAATAATATAGGGTACAAGCAAATAACCCTGAAAATACATATAATAATACATGACACATAGCGATTGCTACACATGGCAGCCCGTACAGACAATTAATAATAAAGATTGTCAAAACCCCCTGAGTAGCAGGCCAAGAGTGTCAAGATCATGACAATTTAAAAAATTTGTTCCGAAATAAAACTATTTTGACACTGCCACAAATACCGTGGTAAGATGGATTGACATGATGTATTTCAGCAGCGACACATCATTGTACTCAAGCTGTTTTTGACTCTATCAATGAACAAAGTGTTTTTGTGTTCAAAACCCTCGCTAGCCCCACAGTTCAGGAGGTGAGCATAAAAAGATATTCAGGTAAACTAATGGTCTTACGTATATCCTAGCAGAGTCTCACTTAAGTGGTTAATGACAACACAACACACATAACGAGTTTACCCATACTGGTGTAACCATGGTGGGTCCTTTCTCTGTTAGGTGTAACAAAAGGTGTCAGGACACTTCGTACCTTTACCTTTACGTACCCGGGCAGTTCGTACCTTTTACAAGATACGAAGTGACTTTGGACACTTCGTACCGTCAGCCGAGTCACTTCGTACTGTTACGAACCTCACATTGATCCTTATGATTTCCTAGCGCCCTCTTTTGAGTAGCCAATAGTTATTCAATGTAACAACTTAAGATCAATGTTCGATTCGATATAATCTTGAATTTCTTGGATGTTCAGATCGTGGGGGTGGGGGCACCTTATCCACAGTTTCTCCCAACTCGTACGAACAATCTCTCTCTGTGGTTTCCCAGTGCCTCAATTCCCTGTAAAATCATGTCAGAAATAGAGTAATGGAAGATTGAAGTGATGTCCTATACGGACGGGTGTATCCAGCTTGTGGGTGTTGATTGTGGATCTATGGCCATTAGAAACGACCCTTTAGTGTAGATGTTATTGTTAAGTATTGTTTCACGTATATTGTACTTAACAACAAACTTGCAAGATATTAGATATATGAAAATTCGTTGTGGTGCCGGTGACATGACCCCTTGTCTTTTTTCTAGTGGTACCATTGGCATGGCTGGTGAAGGAATTCGATTATATGATGTGTAGGGGCAACTGGGGGAAAGGTTATCATTTTATTTGGTGAGTGAGGGAATGACTGTTTAATATATAGAACCATTCATTTGTGCATTTATTTCATAATTAGGGGAAAGAGGGGGCGGAACGGGTTTTGAGCTGGGGGTAGCTATCGTACCCCCCCCCCCCCCCCCCCCCCCCCCTCTGGTTACGCTACTGCTGAGTGTTGTATACAGACGATGCATTAATTTAAGTGTTTGCAGCGCTTGAGAAAGTGACATACAAAAAGGGCGGGGGATTAACATTAGCATTATGGGGGTTGGGGGGGGGGGGGGGGGGCTTCTGCCCGGAGAATGACATTAGACTAGGTGGGCGTCTGTAGACACCAGTTGGCTCTTCCTGTAGGCTGTCATTAATTACGGGTTGCACTATCTCAAACAACAGCGGAAAGAACGTATTTAATGGAATGAATGTCTTCTTTATGTAAAATGGGAATTGCAGAACCGTATACCTTGTGGAGCATCAGTATTTGAATACATCAAACTAGACTGTGTGTCATTAGCGTTAATTTTAACATACTGAGAACGATATGTCAAGTCTGAACATCCGGGAGAAGAGATCGAGACTCGGGTACGTCACAGTGGTCTATTAAATTCAGACGAGAGAAAAAAAGGAAAAAACATAATATTGAAAAAATCATCCTTCTAGCTGAATTATCCCAACAAACTCGTTCTAAATGAGCATATAACTTATCCAAAGCAGTTAAGATAGCATCAATTGCGATCCCTGATAGGCGAACTACATTCGGTCCGAAGCCAGATACAAAAGCAAACCAATCTTTCACACACATTTATTTGCATGGCTGTTAAGTGGCCACGGGCCTGAGATCATTCACGCGTGAATATAAACCTTGGGAAAGGATTTTACACGTGAGCACTTCCAAAGTTGTGGAATAGACCATGACTAAAAGATAAATTACAGTAACAATTCAAGAAAGCTGACTCGAACATATTGTAACGCAATGCAGTTAGTGGTGGTGATTGGCTGGAGGTTTTTAGGTCGCTAGGCAACGTACCCTGGCTAGTACCTAGCTGTCACGTAACGGTCTGGGTTACGGGTTCTTTGAGGGTGCCAGCCTAGCGCGTTAGAGTATAAAAGGACGGAGCGGGCGTGAGTCGTTCTTCTTCCCCGTGCTGGAGCTCCAGATAAACCACCTCCTGGCCGGGAGTGCAGCTCGGATCACCGAGGAGGGCACCACGACGGTGTGCAATGGTGCGACACAGACGGTGTTTGAGCACCGGGCGCGTCATTATGACGTGGTCTTTCTAAAGGCCCCGCTGACCAACGAAGAGGAGCCCCAGGCGACACGGATCTGTCGGATGGTGCGCGAGGAAGGCGGTACTGTACGCGTCGGACCAGGGATTACCAACACGGACCTGGAGAAGATCGCTTCAGTGAAAAGGATCACAGAGACCACAACCCGCAGTGTTTTCAAGGACGGCATGTTGATCACCAAGGACCAAACAGAGAGAGTGTTCGAGACAAACTTCGTGGCGGGAATTCGCTAGAGGCGACCTATGAACTGTAGGCGACGTATTTAGGTTTTTACCTGAGAACTGTTAGCTGTTCACCTTTAGAGCCTTGGGTTCTCTTTAAGAGTTAACATTTCGATTCGTTAAGTTGTTACGAAGAGTTAAGAAGAGTTAAGAGTTAAATTTCTATTGTAAAGAGAGATTTTTTGTATTTCTTGCCAAAGTTGAGTTTTTATTGTAGAGTGCATTGCTTGTATTTTGTATCAGTTTGGAGGTCAGGGACTGACCGAAACTTAGAAGGCGCCAATGTAACGCAATGCAGTTAGTGGTGGTGATTGGCTGGAGGTTTTTAGGTCGCTAGGCAACGTACCCTGGCTAGTACCTAGCTGTCACGTAACGGTCTGGGTTACGGGTTCTTTGAGGGTGCCAGCCTAGCGCGTTAGAGTATAAAAGGACGGAGCGGGCGTGAGTCGTTCTTCTTCCCCGTGCTGCGACCGTCAGACCTAGACCTTATATAATTGACGTGGGAAGTTGTGCCCGAAATTCAGGAAGGAGCCTCACGCTTTAGAGTGGTGAGTCAGTAGTTAAATTAAGTCTACACAATCACCCAATCGGTTACCCTAATCGTGTGAGTGAGCGCTGGTGTGAGCAGCTCCTCTTCATTTTCTCCCACACTTTTGTATTTTACTCGCACATTTTTGCTTTCTACCCGTTCATCTAGGTTTTAATGTGTTATTGACGTCTGCATTCGTCTATGTGCTAAGTATTGTACATATTTTAAACATAATTCTTCGAGATATTTGACATCTTTTGCTGTGGAACATTAGCCTCGGCGTAGCACGTATCCATTCAACCGTTCAGGCTGGTCACTGAAGCGGTTAGCAGGTTTCGCTCAACATTGATACCGTGTCTCACGGCACCTTGGATTACAACCATGCGGTGGATGTACTCAGCTCAACAACTGCGAGGGATAAGTGCAATATCGACAAGACTCTCCGATACTGTCTTCGCCACCCTACGTAAGCTAAACATTTGCAGTAAACCACCAACACGTCGATCATGTCGCAGAGGTTGGTTTGCATGTCGACGGCCGCGTTATTATCGGAACATTGACATGTGCAATGGAATAACAGTTATCGATGGACGACGGCCGCCATCTTTTAATTTTTCAACAAACATGGCGTCGCCGGTCATACCACAAAATCCTGGAAACTTCGCTATTTTTCGTAAGGACATTTGTAAACCAGACCGCCAGTTTAACGTGAGTACTCTTAATGTCAGGTCCATATGTAATAAGGCCACTGACATCCTTGAAGTTTTTAGTGATAGCAAAGTTGATATTTTGGGGATCACGGAAACCTGGTTGAAGGATGGGGACACAGTTATTACTGCTGAATTGAAGTCATACGGTCACAATTTTCTTCACCGTCCAAGATTAACCAGATCTGGTGGGGGCGTGGGTTTGTTGTATAAACCTGAACTTACAATCTCTGAGCAACCCCAGTCGGCTATTTGCACATCATTTGAACACATGGAATGCAAAATCCAGTGTGAACATACATTATTACAACTTTTGTTAGTTTATCGACCTCCTTCTTCAAGTATCGGCGTATTTGTGACGGAGTTTGGTGGTCTTCTAGAGCAGATGCTCACCTCGCCATTAGAACTGTTGATTATGGGAGACTTCAACATTCACTGTGACCAAACGGAAAATCGTGATACTACCACTTTTGTCAACCTTCTACAATCTTGTAACCTGAAGCAGCATGTTGATGTTCAAACTCACAATCGTGGTCATGTGCTTGATTTGCTCATAACACGCTCATCGTCAGACATTATCAAGTCAATTGAGGTGTTTGATCCAGCCATATCTGACCATTCCATGGTATCGTGCTCTCTAGACGTGTTTAAACCCATGCGACAGCGAGAATCTTTATCTTACCGAAGTGTCAAGGCTATAGACGTTGAACAGTTTACTAAAGACATCGTTGAATCACCCCTGGCTGACACATCTTCAGCTTTTGTTGATCCTGAAGTCTTGGTTGCCTCCTACAATACGGTACTGGGTAAGCTGTTGGACAAACATGCTCCGCTAAAAACGAAATTTTTTACACTTCGTCAAAGTTCCCCGTGGTTTTCAGATGAAATTCGTTCAGAGAAAGCAAAGCGGAAACAACTTGAAAATAAATGGCGCTCCACTAAACTGACTGTTCATCGTGATATCTACAAAACACAACGTAATAAAGTAGAAGGCTTAATCAAGAAGGCGAAACGTCACTACTATAATGACCTTATTCGTCAGTGCAACGAGCAAGGTAACAGCAATAGAGTTTTCAGAGTTCTCGACAAACTACTTGGGCGTAATACCAGTGTTGTCTTACCTTCACATGGATCAGCTACTCACATGGCACAATCATTTGATAGGTTTTTCCAAAGCAAAATCTCTAACATACGTGCTGCATGTGAGAAATCTGTCAAACAACATTTGAGGCCTGACATTACAACTGATGTTTTCCCTAAGACTCCTTCCAGTCATCTCGCACTTACTACCATGTCGGCAATACAAATTGGTAAAATCGTGCGCCAATCACAGCCAAAGTCTTGTGATCTTGACCCCATACCGACAACACTTCTGAAATCTTGTCTACTTTCCCTGGCTCCAGTAATAACATCAATGGTGAATTCATCAATTATTCACAGCAAGGTGCCAAGTGCTTTGAAAACCGCTTTTGTCACACCAATTCCAAAACGTCAAGGAATGAATGAGGATGACAGGGAGGATCTAAGGAACTATAGACCAATCACAAACTTGCCATTCTGTGCGAAAGTTTTAGAGAAGGTCGTGGCACAGCAACTATCGCATCACTTATCTCAGCACCAACTACATGAGTCATCACAATCTGCATATCGTCAATACCATGGCACAGAGACTGCTCTTACCTGTGTTCAAAATGACATTTTGCTCAATGCTGACAAAGGCCACATTTCTATTTTGATTTCACTGGACCTGAGTGCAGCTTTTGATGCTCTAGACCACCAGATACTTCTTCAGCGGCTGGACTCTATTGGACTAACTCAGAAAACGTTGAACTGGTTTAAATCATATCTGACAGATAGGCATCAGACTGTTAGAATCACTAAGCAAAATGAAATTGGTGTGTCAACCTATCCACTGATTCATGGAGTTCCCCAAGGCTCTGTTTTGGGGCCCATTTTGTTTAACATATACATGCTTCCCCTAGGTCACTTGATTCGCAGTCATGGTGTAGCTTGTCATTTTTATGCTGATGACACTATGTTATATGTATCAGCTTCTCCAAACACGGAAGATACTAAGAAACGTATTGATGTAATTGAAAAATGTTGTGTTGATATCAATAGTTGGATGGCCTGGAATTATATGAAACTAAACACTGATAAAACTGAAGTTCTTTGTATTGGTACACCTGCTAATTTGAAGAAGGTCCCTGTTGCTAAGGTTAACATTGTGTCGCATGAAATTGTAGCGTCAAAACACTTGAAAAACCTTGGAGTTATTTTTGACTGTAACTTGGACATGAAAGCTCATATTCGTCAAATATCTCGTAATGCTTTTTATCATTTACATAATATTGGTAAAGTTAAGCAGTATCTACATCCCTCAGTCACTGAACAGTTGATTACTATGTTAGTTATGTCTAGGATTGACTACTGCAACGCCCTACTGGCTGGTCTCCCACAGTCCTCACTTGTTCCTTTACAACGTGTGCAAAACTGTGCTGCCCGAGTTCTCACAGGCACGAAAAAATCTGATCACATTACTCCTGTGCTAATGAAGCTGCATTGGCTTCCAGTCAAATTTAGAATTATATATAAATTGTGTCTTTTAGTTTTTAAATGTATTAATGGTATTGGACCCCAGTATCTTGTTGATCTTTTACATACGTCTAGTTCCTCCAGAACTACTAGACTTTCCTGTGATAGGACTAGACTGCAGCGTGTTAGTACTAGGTTATGCACTATGGGAGATAGGGCTTTTTCTGCTATTGCCCCTAAAATGTGGAATGACCTGGATGTCTCTATTCGAGAAGCGCAGACTGTAAATCTTTTTAAATCTAAACTTAAAACACACTTTTTTAAGAAAGCTTTTGAGCAATCTCTTAGGTTTTAACTGTAACTATATTGTGGTCATTACTGTCGACTTGTGTTTTCGGTGGGATTTTATTATCTTTGTATTTTTCAATTGTAATTTTTGGTAATTTACTTGTACCTTTTTAAATGCTTATCATCTTTGTGCTTTATGTACTTTTTATGCCTTTTTGTGAAGCGCCTTAGAGCATTTTACAAAAATAGATTTGGCGCTATATAAATGTATTATTATTATTATTATTATTATTATAATCATCTCTTGGAATCATTTGATTAAAAAAGAGAAAGTTAGTGTAATTACCGATCAGCCGAATAACTTCTGTAGTAGATTTCGTGACGTAGGCGAGGAGAGATTAAGAGAAAGTTAGTGTAATTACCGATCAGCCGAATAACTTCTGTAGTAGATTTCGTGACGTAGGCGAGGAGAGATTGGATGATTGAGCATAGATTAAACAAGTCAAAGCCACTCTGAATTGAACTGTGTCCGTTCCTGTCATTGCTGTGTCTTTTCCGCCATTTGGGATTGGGTGTTTTACAATTATTGGTGGGGAATATTGACGGTGTTGCACTGCGGGCCTGGTGGTAAATTGCCGCCGAAACGAACCGACGACTCCAGCCTCCCAGACCGCTCGCTGACGTTGGCTGGGACCGACCGGGTCTCGGGCAAGAGACAAAACCGCCACAATATTATGTAAAACATTTGCGGAAATGTCATCTGGTCCTCAGTGTACCAGAGCTTTCATTTCACATCTCAGTGTCCCATCAGCGCCCTCATAGTGCCCTCATGACAGTTGTGCGAAGTTCTGCTTATCAAATCTGCACCGGCGTTTATTAACCAATGCCATCTTATTGAACTCCTTATTGAACTATTTGTCGATAATGATGCTTAACAAGATACTGAGAAAACGTGTAAAATAAAAGTGTAATATTACGGACTGGAGAATTTACTAGAGCAAACAGGAATGTACTAGAGGTCACTGGAAATTCAACTTCATTATATAATGGAACTGTCCACACAAATAAACAGACAAACTGTCGAGGTAAACCTTTTCCATTTCTTTATACTGCTGGCACACAGTCATTGACGATCACAACACTACGGTAGTGTACATGTATAATTGTTATGCACTTGAGTACATAACCATAATTTGTGTGTGACCCCAACGCGGCTTACGATAGACGAGCTGATCGTATTGTAACGCTTTTCTAGTGTTACCTTTGTTCGATGGTGAAGGCTGGAATAATATTGGAGGACTGAGACAGAATATATCGAACTAAAGATGATTTATTTTGGGTAACTAAACACCTAATCACAAGAATCATTGATTGCCATCTTGGAAGGTATCCCTGCATGCATCAGTCAATGTAAGTCACATGTTCAAGTTCAATGTTTATAGTCACGTAGTTCATGTCAGAGGGTCAACAAGTCATTGTATCGTGTAGTTGATGTCTAGTCATTGTGTATTTATTTATTTATTTATTTATTTATTTATTTCAATATCTTTATACAGGATAAAAAGATCAGCAAAGGCTGTTTTACATCAATGTCCTGTTATACAAAACAAAAATTAGAAATTAAACGAAAGCAACACACAAGAAAATGAAAAATACATAGAAAGACTATACTTGAAATACAGTTCCTTATATAAACGTTTAAAAATTTCAATGGAGGGGGAACTTTGAATAGAAGAGGGAATATTGTTCCAAACTTTAGCACCGGCAAACTTAAAAGATTGTTTAAAACACTCGACATTCTGTTTAGGGACAACAACATTAAGAGAGTCTGCATTTCTTGTGTTAATACCGTGCCTATCGAAGTACATTTCTACGTCATTACATAGTCGACTTGGAGCAAGTCCGTGAACACATTTATAAAATAGACAGGCTAAAAACAAATCTCTTCTTTGTTCCAAGGTTTGCCAAGATAGTTGACTAATAAGGTCTTCACCACGAACGTTAATATAATCAAAATTGTTGGTGACAACTCTTGCAGCTCTTTTCTGCAATCTGAGAAGTGCACTTTTACTATTCATTGAACAATTTCCCCACACAGAACACGCTTAATCGAAGCAGGGTTGAATGGTCGTTTTGTAAAGCGTGTCAAGTAAACGACTGTTAATTGTATGCCTAATCCTACACAAAGAGTACACTTTGTAAGCAATAGATTTACAGAGATTCCTGACATGCAATTCCCAGGTGAGGTTATTGTCAACTTCTACTCCTAGGTAACGAACATTATTTACTTGTTCAAGTTGAGTACCCTCAAGATGAATATTCAGTTTGTTGGTAGTGTGAA
Organism: Leptasterias polaris; assembly: GCA_037783415.1. Lineage (NCBI taxonomy): Eukaryota > Metazoa > Echinodermata > Asteroidea > Forcipulatida > Asteriidae > Leptasterias > Leptasterias polaris. The sequence goes on along the minus strand of JAZGTN010000146.1, from coordinate 1,521,600 downwards.
TATGACGAGGTTTTAAGAGCATGATTTTAGTCTTAGTCGGATTAATACGAAGACGATTATTTTCATACCATTTGGAGATATTAACAATATTGGATTGTAACATTTGATTGACATCATCAGTATCATTGCCTGTCGTGTAAATAACAACATCATCGGCGAATATATTGCAGGTACTACTAGAGTTAACGCTTTGGGTAATGTCGTTAATAAAAATAATGAATAGTACAGGCCCTAGAACACTCCCTTGTGGTAAGCCTACAGTAATGTGATTAGATTTGGAATCTTTACCATGGCAGTTTACGACTTGTTTCCTATCAGTAATATAGTTCTTAAACCACTTGTGTTCATTGCTTAATACACCATACTTACTTAATTTGAACAGTAAAAGATCATGGTCTATTGTATCAAAGCATTTAGAAATGTCGAGAAAACAGGAGCCAACAATTTCATGTTCATTGAATGCCTCATAAAAATCATCAATAACACGATGCAAACTAGATTGCGTCGAATGATTCTTAAGAAAAGCAAATTGATCAACGTTGATCATGTCATGATCAGTGAGATAGTCCAGAAGTTGCGTCTGAACAATCTTTTCAATGATTTTAGCTATGTGACAGACAACCGAAATAGGTCTGTAGTTCCCTTTGGTTTTTTTGCACCCTTTTCCTTTATAAATTGGTGTAGTTCGAGCAAACTTCCAATCATCGGACACAAATCCAGTCATGAGGGACTGGATTTGAGTCGTGTAGTACTACGTAATCCCGTTACAGTATATTAACTGCCGATTCACGTATCATTGTGATTGATTTTATGTTCACACTATAAAAATATGAGGCAATATACAAGTTAATTCAAGATGGCAGAGCTAACTACCACCGAGGCACTTCAGTTCTTGGAGACTGTACTTCACAGAGTGTCCCCAATGGACAGACTCGAGGCTGACAGAGTTGCTTTCCTCGGTGAATTGATACGCACTTTCCTTCACACAATGCCATTCCAAAGTCTGACTCTAGTTGCGACACCAGACGAAGAGAGACACGTTCCGACCTTTGAGGAAATCAAAGGTAACATGTTTGCCCGTCGTGGGGGACTTTGTTTCGAGATGAACTACTTCATGAAAGTTCTGCTTGTAGTGCTTGGGTATGAAGCACTCAGCATCGTTGCTGACATTACCAACCCCAAAGACCACGTTGGTACCATAGTGAAAAACCTCACTGCAGATACAAGTATTCATCTCGTAGAGGTCGGGATGGGACATCCAATCTTGTTCCCCATACCACTCGATTTTGAGCAAGAATCACCCGTTTATAACTCTAGTTTTCTGACATATAAATTTGTCAGGTCAGATAAAGGGACTATTTGGTTGACGGCGAGTCAGCATGAGTTCAGTAAATGCACAGCAGACCAGGTCGTAGGTGGATGGCTACCATTTGAGGAGTTTACGACCGAGCCTGCAGGACTTGAATGCCTCTCTACAAACATGGCCATGATTTACACTGCGACGAAGCCACCACCAGGATCATTCTCGTTTGCTACCAGCCCTCGAGCCATGGACTTTAGACATGACAGACTGGTGGCAATTAAGGACAAGTCACTTTTACTTGAGGATTCAACCGGTAAGGTAACAAACACCAAGCTATCAAACCGAGAGGAATGGCTCGAAGCTTATGCTGAACATTTCCCGCACATCTCCTGTAGAAAGTGCTCAAGAACATTGATCTGTACGGTAATAAATAGTCACTGCATGACTGGATCAGACCACGATCATACAGTCTCTAATTGACCCGAACAATGGATTAGTATTCTCAGCCAGTTTAACACAGTTTAGTGCAATTTTGACACAGTTTCCAGGTCATGCTAACCTAATAATGAGTTAAGCTCCTCGAAACCCGGAATCCTGGTAAATTGCGACCCGAACGTTTTAAAAATGAAGCTTTTGATTCAATTTAAATCTATTCAATTAAATTCAATGTTTCCGTATAACTCACAATAAGGATACGACAGAATCATTTGGACAAATAGTAGTACAATACACGAATAGAGTAAACATGACCAATAAAGGAATACACAATCTGAGAAACGTTTCTGACAGAAACGTTTCTCAGATTCAAATTTTGGGTCATAAAGACTGCTATCTTTATGCATAACCTTATTACTTCGAAGTGAAATGGTTCTCCAAATGGTTTATACTAGAACTGCTGTAGGCTTCTAACCAATAAGTTTATATTGCCGTTAACTTCAAGAGTGATTACCAAACGTATACCTTCCCTTTAATTTTCGGCCTACTCATTAGTATGTATATTAATGCTGGTATTATTATACTAGCTTGTAAGCAAGAAATTCATAGGACGGGATTTATTTCATTTCGTGTAGATTTTAGAAATTGAATTGGAAAAAATGTTATTTTCCGCATCATAGAAATTCAGAAGATTTAGTTTTCATTGTTGCACTCAAAACACAAAGATACATAACAAATAAGTCCGACAAGAAGACCCTTGCTGACAAATCCCGAATAAATGTCGATAAGGTTTAATGTTTTATTCCGTCGTGCTGTGTACAAATTATGCCTGCAAGAAGTCTAGGTTCTGTTGCTCTTTTGTAAACATGCGATGTGATGACAGGTTACGGTTTATTGTGTACTACCCAATCTGAAAACGTAGACAGAAAAATGGAATAACTCTTCCAAAATGTATCAGGCAAAAACAAAGGAGTATTTTTATTACAATCTTCTTCGCAAAGGAACAATCTACAAGAAAAGTTAGTTACAAAAAAATTACACCTTTTATATATATACACACACCTATATAGGTACTTAAACCCATCATTAACATTTTAACTCTAACATTTAAGATTTATTATTTATTCGCCCCTTGTCTGATTTACTTTTATATTGAAAGCATTTTTTCCATTTCGAAGTTGTCTGTCACATTCTTATTGTTCGTGATCCACTTTTAAACATAATTTATTAGTTATCTATTTATCTATTGTTTGCATTTAAGTCTTTGCTGTTGAACATGCTACTCCTCCAACTTTAGTGTAATATCGCAAAACATTAATACAGGTGCCCCTTCAGATGTTTCCTATTGTATAGACTTTTAAGATTGTTCAGACACTTAGTGTAACTTCTAAAAATTTGCAATGAAATTGCATATCAAATTCCCTGAAGTATAAAGTTACTTCGGTTCTTCGAAATTCCACAATAATCCTTCGAAACAATTTTACATGTGGGCCACAAAAGCACCAAAGATGGTAGCTGCCATGGCAGCAAGGCTAAAAGTCACTGAGCTTGCGCCGTTGCAGTCGTTTTCTGAGCAGCAGTAGGAGCACCCTTCGATGCCGAAGAGTGAAACACATGTCTCAGTGCAAGAAGATGAACATGCACGAGCCATAATGGTTATTTCTCCATTAACCTTTGTTACGGATTTCTGTATCAAAACAAAACACAGAAAGTTATTAATTTGTTGTCAATAAAGGCTGTTTATATACAATGGTCAAAGTAAATTTGTAATGAGAATGTTAGGCTGTTTTCTTCTGAAGATTATCAGAGAATACTTACTGATCTAAACGTCGACCTCAACTCAGAGTGAATTTATTTTCACGTCTATTTATTTTGTTATACGTCACACTAAAGGCTTCTTTTGATAAGGGCCACATGAAGACAATATTTAAGATGAAAATAACTCGGGGTGCTGAAGGTACTAATGGTACATGGTATGAGTGCCGCAAATACTAATATTTGTGGTGCAGTTATTAATTTTTAAAGAAGGACGGGTGAGGTACTTACGGAGCACATATCTTGCCCACTTGAGCACGTGACTGAGCTATTAGATGCATCAGCATCAAACTCGTCATTACAGCTAGTGTCAGTTGAACTATTGATCCAACCACAGGTGTTACAAGTGAGGGCACTCATTCCAGCTGAAAAACAAACAACCAAACAATCATTATCTCCGTAATGTAACCACTTTACACAAGATACAACCTGTATGTCATTTTGTATACAATATTCAAATATCTCCCGAGTTGATTATTGTTTACAGAAAGAAAATGCCATTGTCTTAATTTCAATAACAAAAAGTTACTGTTTAGTTTCAAACAAAGAAGGCCACTGTGGTCCTTAAACGAGAATTACAGATTCTATTTAAAAAGGATTTTGTTTAATGGGGTGGACGGGGTCAATGCATTATCTGTTTAAATGGTTGACATTGAATACAGGAGTGCCCCGTTTGGTTTGGGTGTACCCAAATCAAACAGGCTGTGCAATATTAAAAATGTTTTCATTATATCCCTTTAAAAAAAAAACCGACTATTTCATACACCAAGGCTTCTCTGTTCGCAAATGGTGTATACAAAAACACTCTTCCTTAAACCACGAGACAATCCAAAGTGTTGACTGAAATCCCTCAATGAATCCTGATGTTAACAAAAGAGCACCAAAGCAACTAGGAGCTTAAGAATTATTTTCAAAATCTGTTTACCCCAAAATATAACAGGTCGTAACAGGGAGTTTTTTTTTTACATCGAACTGGTACACCAGCATCATCCTTGTGCAAACATCATAAATGGTAAGTTTTACCATTGTCCGTTAAAACTAGATATAACACTGGAAAAATTGTTGTATTTAATTATTTAAGCTTCATTTAGAGTCGACACTTACCGACAAGGATGAGCAGAAGGACAACTGTTGCCAAAGTATTCATGTTGGTTTGTTTTGCCTGGAGTTTGTCGAATGGTCGAAGTAAAGTACAAAATAGGCCTGCAAAAAATAAACAAAATATTTATTTTCCGAAAAGCGCCCTGACCCCATCATACTCGACTTAGATAAGAGTTTGTATATTAGTACATCCTCCGCAGACTCCGGCACAGTCATTTCTGTTTGTGCTCACGACCCTCAGGCGGACAAGGCCCGGGCCTTTTTTGAATCATTACAATGTATTTGTGCCACATTTATTTGCACTTTAAGAAATGTAAGACGAAATAGCTTAAAACTAGCAACTTGTTTTAGGAACTGTGATTCTAGAAGAATTCCTTATAGAGCCCTAATCACACCCAGTCTAGTGGGCTTTGGATCTTTCCATATAGGACTCAGAATGGAACCGGTACTTATCACAATAGCGGTATGAAATTAAAACATGAATTGTGTGTTTTCATAAAATTAAAAAAAGAAAATGTTGTAATTTCACCTGCCAATCTTTGTGTACTTGTTCAGTTCAAATCATAACGTAATGTTGGTCAATAATATTTATTTGTTTTAGAATGAATGAAAAGGCAGTTGAATTAGGAATCTCTCCCACCAATTAAAAAACTAAAATAAACAAAAATATATGAAAATAAGTAAAACAATAAAAATAAAATTATCAAATAATAAGGAAAACATTTAAAGGGCGTGTACAACATTGGTAATTGCCAAAGACCTGTATCCAAACTTGATGTGACCCAACATGTACATGAAATAACAAACCTGTGAAAGTAAGCTCAATCGGTCTTCGGAGTCATGAGAAAACAGTGAAAAACCACCCTTATGTGTTTTAACTTCTTTTCAAAAATCTGAATTTATCCTGCAGGATAAATACTGTTATTTTACTCATTTCCTCAAAACTATGGCATTTCAAGCAAAACTATTTTAAGGGAAGTTTTCCACCATGACCATCTTTGTACCTTGTAAGTTATGTGCAAATCTGTGAACATTTATATTTTAATTCTTACCAATGTTGTACACACCCTTTAAAAACCAAAACTAAATAAATACAAAATGAACTCTTTCCTGTATTTAGTATAGAAAGTGTGTAAATGGAAAACGAATAAAGCGTCGCTGAAGGCGTGAACAAACACAATCTTGATGGTTTAGCTTGGCAAAGACCAATACAAAAGCCGAGGACAAGGCAAATACACATTCCTTTATGCGCGGTTGGCATTTACTTGAAGTATTAAATTGAAAAGCTTGTAAGTTAAATCACAAGGGCCTACTGGTATTTGTATAGCCACAACATAATCCAAAGATAAACTTGTTGCATACCAAACACCCGACAAACCGAAACAGTTTATTTTGCAAAATATTGCGCAAAGCAGTGAAAACAATTTGCTCGTCATTTTTGTAGTTTTCAGGATATCGGTTTGAGCAGGATAGCCTACATTTTGTTCTGTGTTTTCTTGAGACGTAGTTATTGGCTTTTGTCTTACTGGTGTATAATTGTTGAATGAATAAATACGCATATTATAAAAGTGTTGCTCTATCAACGAAATAAGTTCAGAAGTTCTAATAATTTACTTTATAAACCACATAATGTTGGTTTCTAGAACAACGTTTCAGAGTAGCTCTTACCTGTTTGTGTCCGGTTGATGTTGTGTTTGATTTGAAAGTAGTTGCCCGGTAAGACACATCGCGAAGCCGCTTTATCGCCCAAATATCGCCCAAATATCGCCCAAATATCGTCAAAACAAGGCGTAATGTACGGTTGCTAAAGGTGGACAGAGCCCAATTGAGTTGCGGCGAGTTTGTATTGATGGCAACTAGCCATAAACACAAAGGGTGCTGAGGTTACGGATCAAGCTTGTTGTCTGCTAATGCAAACGGTTGCGTCATAGTTAATGAAAGGAAGTGATTAGGCAAATGAAGGAGTTCGATTCGGCTATTGGATGCCATCAAGCTTTATGGATCGAATTGAAAGAACTTTTACTACAGCATTCTGTACGATCTGTAATGCACGGTTGCCAAATACATTCTCTGTTGATTGGCGTTGCATGTCTTCGAATTGGCTACATGACTTTGTCGTTGTAGGCCTATAAGGTTACTCTTAACTTTGAAGGCAACTGATTGTTTACATGAAAAGGGGTGCTATGAGAGCTCGATTTAAACATTGCCTCTGTAAGATACTGATTCGTTGTTCTTTGAGGCTGCCCAAGAACTAATTAGTTATTGAAATTGATCCGTGTGCATTTGGGTTTGATGGGTGGGTATGGAGGACGACAAGTCACCACTTGTTGATTACCCATTGCAAAAATGGCACTAAATTTATTTATTTTTCTATTTCAGAGAAAACCTCAAACAATGGAGGCGGATACAATAATATAGGGTACAAGCAAATAACCCTGAAAATACATATAATAATACATGACACATAGCGATTGCTACACATGGTAGCCCGTACAGACAATTAATAATAAAGATTGTCAAAACCCCCTGAGTAGCAGGCCAAGAGTGTCAAGATCATCACAATTTAAAAAATTTGTTCCGAAATAAAACTATTTTGACACTGCCACAAATACCGTGGTAAGATGGATTGACATGATGTATTTCAGCAGCGACACATCATTGTACGCATGCTGTTTTTGACTCTATCAATGAACAAAGTGTTTTTGTGTTCAAAACCCTCGCTAGCCCCACAGTTCAGGAGGTGAGCATAAAAAGATATTCAGGTAAACTAATGGTCTTACGTATATCCTAGCAGAGCCTCACTTAAGTGGTTAATGACAACACAACACACATAACGAGTTTACTTGTACTGGTGTAACCATGGTGGGTCCTTTCTCTGTTAGGTGTAACAAAAGGTGTCAGGACACTTCGTACCTTTACCTTTACGTACCCGGGCAGTTCGTACCTTTTACAAGATACGAAGTGACTTTGGACACTTCGTACCGTCAGCCGAGTCACTTCGTACCGTCAGCCGAGTCACTTCGTACCGTCAGCCGAGTCACTTCGTACTGTTACGAACCTCACATTGATCCTTATGATTTCCTAGCGCCCTCTTTTGAGTAGCCAATAGTTATTCAATGTAACAACTTAAGATCAATGTTCGATTCGATATAATCTTGAATTTCTTGGATGTTCAGATCGTGGGGTTGGGGGCACCTTATCCACAGTTTCTCCCAACTCGTACGAACAATCTCTCTCTGTGGTTTCCCAGTGCCTCAATTCCCTGTAAAATCATGTCAGAAATAGAGTAATGGAAGATTGAAGTGATGTCCTACGGACGGGTGTATCCAGCTTGTGGGTGTTGATTGTGGATCTATGGCCATTAGAAACGACCCTTTAGTGTAGATGTTATTGTTAAGTATTGTTTCACTTATATTGTACTTAACAACAAACTTGCAAGATATTAGATATATGAAAATTCGTTGTGGTGCCGGTGACATGACCCCTTGTCTTTTTTCTAGTGGTACCATTGGCATGGCTGGTGAAGGAATTCGATTCTATGATGTGTAGGGGCAACTGGGGGAAAGGTTATCATTTTATTTGGTGAGTGAGGGAATGACTGTTTAATATATAGAACCATTCATTTGTGCATTTATTTCATAATTAGGGGAAAGAGGGGGACGGAACGGGTTTTGAGCTGGGGGTAGCTACCGTACCCCCCCCCCCCCCCTTTCTGGTTACGCTACTGCTGAGTGTTGTATACAGACGATGCATTAATTTAAGTGTTTGCAGCGCTGAGAAAGTGACATACAAAAAGGGCGGGGGATTAACATTAGCATTATGGGGGTTGGGGTTGGGGTTGGGGTTGGGGGGGGGGGGGGGGGGCTTCTGCCCGGAGAATGACATTAGACTAGGTGGGCGTCTGTAGACACCAGTTGGCTCTTCCTGTAGGCTTTCATTAATTACGGGTTGCACTATCTCAAACAACAGCGGAAAGAACGTATTTAATGGAATGAATGTCTTCTTTATGTAAAATGGGAATTGCAGAACCGTATACCTTGTGGAGCATCAGTATTTGAATAAATCAAACTAGACTGTGTGTCATTAGCGTTAATTTTAACATACTGAGAACGATATGTCAAGTCTGAACATCCGGGAGAAGAGATCGAGACTCGGGTACGTCACAATGGTCTATTAAATTCAGACGAGAGAAAAAAAAAAGGAAAAAACATAATATTGAAAAAATCATCCTTCTAGCTGAATTAGTATCCCAACAAACTCGTTCTAAATGAGCATATAACTTATCCAAAGCAGTTAAGATAGCATCAATTGCAATCCCTGATATGCGAACTACATTCGGTCCCAAGCCAGATACAAAAGCAAACCAATCTTTCACACACATTTATTTGCATGGCTGTTAATTGGCCACGGGCCTGAGATCATTCACGGGCCTGAGATCATTCACGCGCCTGAGATCATTCACGCGCCTGAGATCATTCACGCGCCTGAGATCATTCACGGGCCTGAGATCATTCACGGGCCTGAGATCATTCACGGGCCTGAGATCATTCACGCGCCTGAGATCATTCACGCGCCTGAGATCATTCACGCGCCTGAGATCATTCACGCGCCTGAGATCATTCACGCGCCTGAGATCATTCACGCGCCTGAGATCATTCACGGGCCTGAGATCATTCACGCGCCTGAGATCATTCACGCGCCTGAGATCATTCACGGGCCTGAGATCATTCACGGTCCTGAGATCATTCACGGGCCTGAGATCATTCACGGGCCTGAGATCATTCACGGGCCTGAGATCATTCACGGGCCTGAGCATGGGGGGGGGGGGGGGGGGGGGGCGGAAGGGGTGTTGCGTAATCATTTGCGATCGCTGTTTGGGTACACTCCATTTTAAAAATAGGTAATGACCATTAAAAAACAAAAAGAAATCCATGTATACCGTTAAAATTCTCTCTTTATCAGCACTGAAAACATAACAGTGTATATCGTAAGAGTATTTTCAATTGTTGAGATGCTTAATTTTAAATAAAGTGCGTAAAAATATTATCGAAAATTGTCCGTTGGTTTATTGCAGCGGCTAACGTGTATGAATGGGTCCAGGTGGGAATTTCGTTACAAATGGTCTCCCCTAAAATGGCTACAAATATCGACATAATGTGAAAAAAATTATCGTTCATCCTCTGATTTTTTTCCATTAACGTATTATTTAGGAATAGATCTTTCATTCCTGAAAGTTTAATCAAAATCCCTCGGTACATCCTCTAGATATTTGACGATTTGTAAAAGTGTTTTTGGAGAGAATGGATCCCGCCAATACTTATTTTGCGTTCAAACGATCTCTGTTGACGGACGGGAACATTTGCCGCAGGTAATTGTAATTCTGAGGCAACATACACATCTAAAACAGATATGTTATACATGTCGTTTAGGTTAAATATATGTTGTTTATTAAATAGTTAATTTACTGAAGCAGTTGGCAAGGCAAAAAAAAATTACAAATGTTTTCTGGTGTAAAGATTTTGTGAATTTACAACATTTGAAGATAACAATACCCTCTGATAAAATGGACTCGTCCAGGCAGTCTCTACGGCACGCAGCGGAGAGCAACCGTTAATTCAAATAGTGTGTACTGTGTATACACACACATCCGTTTGTACGTGGGGAGCTTCGACCAGTTCACGTCGAATGAGATTATTTTCAACGTAGGTGGCGCGCTGGTGGCGCTACCCCTTCCGCCCCCCCCCCCCCCCCCCCACCCTGGGCCTGAGATCATTCACGGGCCTGAGATCATTCACGCGCCCGAGATCATCCACGGGCCTGAGATCATTCACGCGCCTGAGATCATTCAAGCATGAATATAAACCTTGGGAAAGGATTTTACACGTGAGCACTTCCAAAGTTGTGGAATAGACCATGACTAAAAGATAAATTACAGTAACAATTCAAGAAAGCTGACTCGAACATATTATGTAAAACATTTGCGGAAATGTCATCTGGTCCTCAGTGTACCAGAGCTTTGATTTGTCAATGATTTCACATCTCAGTGTCCCATCAGCGCCCTCATAGTGCAACCATGACAGTTGTGCGAAGTTCTGCTTATCAAATCTGCACAGGCGTTTATTAACCAATGCCATCTTATTGAACTCCTTATTACACGTATTTGTCGATAATGATGCTTAACAAGATACTGAGAAAACGTGTAAAATAAAAGTGTAATATTACGGACTGGAGAATTTACTAGAGCAAACAGGAATGTACTAGAGGTCACTGGAAATTCAACTTCATTATATAATGGAACTGTCCACACAAATAAACAGACAAACTGTCGAGGTAAACCTTTTCCATTTCTTTATACTGCTGGCACACAGTCATTGACGATCACAACACTACGGTAGTGTACATGTATAATTGTTATGCACTTGAGTACATAACCATAATTTGTGTGTGACCCCAACGCGGCTTACGATAGACGAGCTGATCGTATTGTAACGCTTTGCTAGTGTTACCTTTGTTCGATGGTGAAGGCTGGAATAATATTGGAGGACTGAGACAGAATATATCGAACTAAAGATGATTTATTTTGGGTAACTAAACACCTAATCACAAGAATCATTGATTGCCATAATTATTGGAAGGTATCCCTGCATGCATCAGTCAATGTAAGTGACATGTTCAAGTTCAATGTTTATAGTCACGTAGTTCATGTCAGAGGGTCAACAAGTCATTGTATCGTGTAGTTGATGTCTAGTCATTGTGTATTTATTTATTTATTTATTTTTTTATTTTTTTCAATATCTTTATACAGGATAAAAAGATCAGCAAAGGCTGTTTTACATCAATGTCCTGTTATACAAAACAAAAATTAGAAATTAAACGAAAGCAACACACAAGAAAATGAAAAATACATAGAAAGACTATACTTGAAATACAGTTCCTTATATAAACGTTTAAAAATTTCAATGGAGGGGGAACTTTGAATAGAAGAGGGAATATTGTTCCAAACTTTAGCACCGGCAAACTTAAAAGATTGTTTAAAACACTCGACATTCTGTTTAGGGACAACAACATTAAGAGAGTCTGCATTTCTTGTGTTAATACCGTGCCTATCGAAGTACATTTCTACGTCATTACATAGTCGACTTGGAGCAAGTCCGTGAACACATTTATAAAATAGACAGGCTAAAAACAAATCTCTTCTTTGTTCCAAGGTTTGCCAAGATAGTTGACTAATAAGGTCTTCACCACGAACGTTAATATAATCAAAATTGTTGGTGACAACTCTTGCAGCTCTTTTCTGCAATCTGAGAAGTGCACTTTTACTATTCATTGAACAATTTCCCCACACAGAACACGCTTAATCGAAGCAGGGTTGAATGGTCGTTTTGTAAAGCGTGTCAAGTAAACGACTGTTAATTGTATGCCTAATCCTACATAAAGAGTACACTTTGTAAGCAATAGATTTACAGAGATTCCTGACATGCAATTCCCAGGTGAGGTTATTGTCAACTTCTACTCCTAGGTAACGAACATTATTTACTTGTTCAAGTTGAGTACCCTCAAGATGAATATTCAGTTTGTTGGTAGTGTGAATATGACGAGGTTTTAAGAGCATGATTTTAGTCTTAGTCGGATTAATACGAAGACGATTATTTTCATACCATTTGGAGATATTAACAATATTGGATTGTAACATTTGATTGACATCATCAGTATCATTGCCTGTCGTGTAAATAACAACATCATCGGCGAATATATTGCAGGTACTACTAGAGTTAACGCTTTGGGTAATGTCGTTAATAAAAATAATGAATAGTACAGGCCCTAGAACACTCCCTTGTGGTAAGCCTACAGTAATGTGATTAGATTTGGAAGCTTTACCATGGCAGTTTACGACTTGTTTCCTATCAGTAATATAGTTCTTAAACCACTTGTGTTCATTGCTTAATACACCATACTTACTTAATTTGAACAGTAAAAGATCATGGTCTATTGTATCAAAGCATTTAGAAATGTCGAGAAAACAGGAGCCAACAATTTCATGTTCATTGAATGCCTCATAAAAATCATCAATAACACGATGCAAACTAGATTGCGTCGAATGATTCTTAAGAAAAGCAAATTGATCAACGTTGATCATGTCATGATCAGTGAGATAGTCCAGAAGTTGCGTCTGAACAATCTTTTCAATGATTTCAGCTATGTGACAGACAACCGAAATAGGTCTGTAGTTCCCTTTGGTTTTTTTGCACCCTTTTCCTTTATAAATGGGTGTAGTTCGAGCAAACTTCCAATCATCTGACACAAATCCAGTCATGAGAGACTGGATTTGAGTCGTGTAGTACTACGTAATCCCGTTACAGTATATTAACTGCCGATTCACGTATCATTGTGATTGATTTTATGTTCACACTATAAAAATATGAGGCAATATACAAGTTAATTCAAGATGGCAGAGCTAACTACCACCGAGGCACTTCAGTTCTTGGAGACTGTACTTCACATAGAGTCCCCAATGGACAGACTCGAGGCTGACAGAGTTGCTTTCCTCGGTGAATTGATACGCACTTTCCTTCACACAATGCCATTCCAAAGTCTGACTCTAGTTGCGACACCAGACGAAGAGAGACACGTTCCGACCTTTGAGGAAATCAAAGGTAACATGTTTGCCCGTCGTGGGGGACTTTGTGTTTCGAGATGAACTACTTCATGAAAGTTCTGCTTGTAGTGCTTGGGTATGAAGCATTCAGCATCGTTGCTGACATTACCAACCCCAAAGACCACGTTGGTACCATAGTGAAAAACCTCACTGCAGATACAAGTATTCATCTCGTAGAGGTCGGGATGGGACATCCAATCTTGTTCCCCATACCACTCGATTTTAAGCAAGAATCACCCGTTTATAACTAGTTTTCTGACATATAAATTTGTCAGGTCAGATAAAGGGACTATTTGGTTGATGGCGAGTCAGCATGAGTTCAGTAAAATTGCACAGCAGACCAGCTCGTAGGTGGATGGCTACCATTTTGAGGAGTTTACGACCGAGCCTGCAGGACTTGAATGCCTCTCTACAAACATGGCCATGATTTACACTGCGACGAAGCCACCACCAGGATCATTCTCGTTTGCTACCAGCCCGCGAGCCATGGACTTTAGACATGACAGACTGGTGGCAATTAAGGACAAGTCACTTTTACTTGAGGATTCAACCGGTAAGGTAACAAACACCAAGCTATCAAACCGAGAGGAATGGCTCGAAGCTTATGCTGAACATTTCCTGCACATCTCGCGAGATCTCCTGGAGAAAGTGCTCAAGAACATTGATCTGTTCGGTAATAAATAGTCACTGCATGACTGGATCAGACCACGATCATACAGTCTCTAATTGACCCGAACAATGGATTAGTATTCTCAGCCAGTTTAACACAGTTTAGTGTAATTTTGACACAGTTTCCAGGTCATGCTAACCTAATAATGAGTTAAGCTCCTCGAAACCCGGAATCCTGGTAAATTGCGACCCGAACGTTTTAAAAATGAAGCTTTTGATTCAATTTAAATCTATTCAATTAAATTCAATGTTTCCGTATAACTCACAATAAGGATACGACAGAATCATTTGGACAAATAGTAGTACAATACACGAATAGAGTAAACATGACCAATAAAGGAATACACAATCTGAGAAACGTTTCTGACAGAAACGTTTCTCAGATTCAAATTTTGGGTCATAAAGACTGCTATCTTTATGCATAACCTTATTACTTCGAAGTGAAATGGTTCTCCAAATGGTTTATACTAGAACTGCTGTAGGCTTCTAACCAATAAGTTTATATTGCCGTTAACTTCAAGAGTGATTACCAAACGTATACCTTCCCTTTAATTTTCGGCCTACTCATTAGTATGTATATTAATGCTGGTATTATTATACTAGCTTGTAAGCAAGAAATTCATAGGACGGGATTAATTTCATTTCGTGTAGATTTTAGAAATTGAATTGGAAAAAATGTTATTTTCCGCATCATAGAAATTCAGAAGATTTAGTTTTCATTGTTGCACTCAAAACACAAAGATACATAACAAATAAGTCCGACAAGAAGACCCTTGCTGACAAATCCCGAATAAATGTCGATAAGGTTTAATGTTTTATTCCGTCGTGCTGTGTACAAATTATGCCTGCAAGAAGTCTAGGTTCTGTTGCTCTTTTGTAAACATGCGATGTGATGACAGGTTACGGTTTATTGTGTACTACCCAATCTGAAAACGGAGACAGAAAAATGGAATAACTCTTCCAAAATGTATCAGGCAAAAACAAAGGAGTATTTTTATTACAATCTTCTTCTTCGCAAAGGAACAATCTACAAGAAAAGTTAGTTACAAAAAAATTACACCTTTTATATATATACTTAAACCTATATAGGTACTTAAACCCATCATTAACATTTTAACTCTAACATTTAAGATTTATTATTTATTCGCCCCTTGTCTGATTTACTTTTATATTGAAAGCATTTTTTCCATTTCGAAGTTGTCTGTCACATTCTTATTGTTCGTGATCCACTTTTAAACATCATTTATTAGTTATCTATTTATCTATTGTTTGCATTTAAGTCTTTGCTGTTGAACATGCTACTCCTCCAACTTTAGTGTAATATCGCAAAACATTAATACAGGTGCCCCTTCAGATGTTTCCTATTGTATAGACTTTTAAGATTGTTCAGACACTTAGTGTAACTTCTAAAAATTTGCAATGAAATTGCATATCAAATTCCCTGAAGTATAAAGTTACTTCGGTTCTTCGAAATTCCACAATAATCCTTCCAAACAATTTTACATGTGCGCCACAAAAGCACCAAAGATGGTCGCTGCCATGGCAGCAAGGCTAAAAGTCACTGAGCTTGCGCCGTTGCAGTCGTTTTCTGAGCAGCAGTAGGAGCACCCTTCGATGCCGAAGAATGAAACACATGTCTCAGTGCAAGAAGATGAACATGCACGAGCCATAATGGTTATTTCTCCATTAACCTTTGTTACGGATTTCTGTATCAAAACAAAACACAGAAAGTTATTAATTTGTTGTCAATAAAGGCTGTTTATATACAATGGTCAAAGTAAATTTGTAATGAGAATGTTAGGTTGTTTCCTCCTGAAGATTATCAGAGAATACTGATCAAAATGTCGACCTCAACTCTGAGTGAATTTATTTTCACGTCTATTTATTTTGTTATACGTCACACTAAAGGCTTCTTTTGGTAAGGGCCACATGAAGACAATATTTAAGATGAAAATAACTCGGGGTGCTGAAGGTACTAATGGTACATGGTATGAGTGCCGCAAATACTAATATTTGTGGTGCAGTTATTAATTTTTAAAGAAGGACGGGTGAGGTACTTACGGAGCACATATCTTGCCCACTTGAGCACGTGACTGAGCTATTAGATGCATCAGCATCAAACTCGTCATTACAGCTAGTGTCAGTTGAACTATTGATCCAACCACAGGTGTTACAAGTGAGGGCACTCATTCCAGCTGAAAAACAAACAACCAAACAATCATTATCTCCGTAATGTAACCACTTTACACAAGATACAACCTGTATGTCATTTTGTATACAATATTCAAATATCTCCCGAGTTGATTATTGTTTACAGAAAGAAAATGCCATTGTCTTAATTTCAATAACAAAAAGTTACTGTTTAGTTTCAAACAAAGAAGGCCACTGTGGTCCTTAAACGAGAATTACAGATTCTATTTAAAAAGGATTTTGTTTAATGGGGTGGACGGGGTCAATGCATTATCTGTTTAAATGGTTGACATTGAATACAGGAGTGCCCCGTTTGGTTTGGGTGTACCCAAATCAAACAGGCTGTGCAATATTAAAAATGTTTTCATTATATCCCTTTTAAAAAAAACACTACTATTTCATACACCAAGGCTTCTCTGTTCGCAAATGGTGTATACAAAAACACTCTTCCTTAAACCACGAGACAATCCAAAGTGTTGACTGAAATCCCTCAATGAATCCTGATGTTAACAAAAGAGCACCAAAGCAACTAGGAGCTTAAGAATTATTTTCAAAATCTGTTTACCCCAAAATATAACAGGTCGTAACGGAGTTTTTTAACATCGAACTGGTACACCAGCATCATCCTTGTGCAAACATCATAAATGGTAAGTTTTACCATTGTCCGTTAAAACTAGATATAACACTGGAAAAATTGTTGTATTTAATTATTTAAGCTTCATTTAGAGTCGACACTTACCGACAAGGATGAGCAGAAGGACAACTGTTGCCAAAGTATTCATGTTGGTTTGTTTTGCCTGGAGTTTGTCGAATGGTCGAAGTAAAGTACAAAATAGGCCTGCAAAAAATAAACAAAATATTTATTTTCCGAAAAGCGCCCTGACCCCATCATACTCGACTTAGATAAGAGTTTGTATATTAGTACATCCTCCGCAGACTCCGGCACAGTCATTTCTGTTTGTGCTCACGACCCTCAGGCGGACAAGGCCCGGGCCTTTTTTGAATCATTACAATGTATTTGTGCCACATTTATTTGTACTTTAAGAAATGTAAGACGAAATAGCTTAAAACTAGCAACTTGTTTTAGGAACTGTGATTCTAGAAGAATTCCTTATAGAGCCCTAATCACACCCAGTCTAGTGGGCTTTGGATCTTTCCATATAGGACTCAGAATGGAACCGGTACTTATCACAATAGCGGTATTAAATTAAAACATGAATTGTGTGTTTTCATAAAATTAAAAAAAGAAAATGTTGTAATTTCACCTGCCAATCTTTGTGTACTTGTTCAGTTCAAATCATAACGTAATGTTGGTCAATAATATTTATTTGTTTTAGAATGAATGAAAAGGCAGTTGAATTAGGAATCTCTCCCACCAATTAAAAAACTAAAATAAACAAAAATATATGAAAATAAGTAAAACAATAAAAATAAAATTATCAAATAATAAGGAAAACATTTAAAGGGCGTGTACAACATTGGTAATTACCAAAGACCTGTATCCAAACTTGATGTGACCCAACATGTACATGAAATAACAAACCTGTGAAAGTTTAAGCTCAATCGGTCTTCGGAGTCATGAGAAAACAGTGAAAAACCACCCTTATGTGTTTTAACTTCTTTTCAAAAATCTGAATTTATCCTGCAGGATAAATACTGTTATTTTAATCATTTCCTCAAAACTATGGAATTTCAAGCAAAACTATTTTAAGGGAAGTTTTCCACCATGACCATCTTTGTACCTTGTAAGTTATGTGCAAATCTGTGAACATTTATATTTTAATTCTTACCAATGTTGTACACCCTTTAAAAACCAAAACTAAATAAATACAAAATGAACTCTTTCCTGTATTTAGTATAGAAAGTGTGTAAATGGAAAACAAATAAAGCGTCGCTGAAGGAGTGAACAAACACAATCTTGATGGTTTAGCTTGGCAAAGACCAATAAAAAAGCCGAGGACAAGGCAAATACACATTCCTTTATGCGCGGTTGGCATTTACTTGAAGTATTAAATTGAAAAGCTTGTAAGTTAAATCACAAGGGCCTACTGGTATTTGTATAGCCACAACATAATCCAAAGATAAACCTTTTGCATACCAAACACCCGACAAACCGAAACAGTTTATTTTGCAAAATATTGCGCAAAGCAGTGAAAACAATTTGCTCGTCATTTTTGTAGTTTTCAGGATATCGGTTTGAGCAGGATAGCCTACATTTTGTTCTGTGTTTTCTTGATACGTAGTTATTGGCTTTTGTCTTACTGGAGTATAATTGTTGAATGAATAAATACGCATATTATAAAAGTGTTGCTCTATCAACGAAATAAGTTAAGAAGTTCTAATAATTTACTTTATAAACCACATAATGTTGGTTTCTAGAACAACGTTTCAGAGTAGCTCTTACCTGTTTGTGTCCGGTTGATGTTGTGTTTGATTTGAAAGTAGTTGCCCGGTAAGACACATCGCGAAGCCGCTTTATCGCCCAAATATCGCCCAAATATCGCCCAAATATCGTCAAAACAAGGCGTAATGTACGGTTGCTAAAGGTGGACAGAGCCCAATTGAGTTGCGGCGAGTTTGTATTGATGGCAACTAGCCATAAACACAAAGGGTGCTGAGGTTACGGATCAAGCTTGTTGTCTGCTAATGCAAACGGTTGCGTCATAGTTAATGAAAGGAAGTGATTAGGCAAATGAAGGAGTTCGATTCGGCTATTGGATGCCATCAAGCTTTATGGATCGAATTGAAAGAACTTTTACTACAGCATTCTGTACGATCTGTAATGCACGGTTGCCAAATACATTCTCTGTTGATTGGCGTTGCATGTCTTCGAATTGGCTATGTTACGACCCCATTCCTGACATACTTCCCTCCCACTTGTTCCTTTTCTTTTTGGAATGTCTTTGTGGCTATGCGCGGGTAAGACCCTTTAAAAGGCTTGACCACATTTTGTGTGGGCCTCTGTCAGTCAGTGCTACGGTGGCCCACAACTGTCACGGCAAAACCAAAAGCGCCACGGCAAAACCAAAAGCGCCACGGCAAAACCGAAAGAGCCACGGCAAAACCAAAAGCGCCACGGCAAAACAAAAAGCGCCACGGCAAAACAAAAAGCGCCACGGCAAAACCAAAAGCGCCATTGCAAAACAAAAAGCGCCACGGCAAAACCAAAAGCGCAACGGCAAAACCAAAAGAGCCACGGCAAAACCAAAAACGCCACGGCAAAACCCAAAGCGCCACGGCAAAACCAAAAGCGCCACGGCAAAACCAAAAGCATGCGGGTTAAAGGTCGAAAGGAGTCACGGTGATTCATGGGATAAGTTATAAATAAATGGTCAGCACGCGCGGTGTGCAGAGTTGATCTTTATGCCCACGTAATGTGTACGGGGACTGCAGGGATCGAGGCACAGCACTGAGTTCCCCTCCAAAGTTTACCGAACCGATTTTCATGAAATTTGTCACAAATGTTAGTTTCATAAACAATTCAGAAATCATCAACGGTGCATTTGGGTGTAAATTTTGCCCATTTGTTGTCAATTTTGTTTTGTCCCTATTCCGTATTACAAGAGGGAGAAGATCATTTGTACATAACAGATAAGAGAAGACAAGCCCCTTGGGCTAGCATGAGACAATGATTCTCCCTCCCATCAGCTAGAGACTCAAGCCCGCATAATAAAAAGGACAAATTGGATTAAAAAGTATTATGAATAACAACTCCAGAGTAATAATAATTTGTTTTAAAGTGGGAATTCAAAATGGCCGCCACATCATTTTTATTTTTTTTAATTTAATGTTTTGCTTTTTTCACTTACGGCCACCATTTTTCAGGAATGAAAATTCTCGGATGAAAGTTCGATATTATTATTTTTTTGGCTATCAAATAAGAAGAATACATGTAAGAATATTTCATTGTTAAAAATTTAGATATAAGTTGACCCTCTAATTACAGGCTGAAAACACAAAATCCAAGATGGCCGCCGGATGTGGCGGCCATTCTAAATTCCCACTCTGCACTTAACACTATCACAGGATTCATCACTCTGACATTTCAAGAAAATAAATAAAATGGGTAATATTTGTTTGAAAAGTCAGAAAAAATTAATAAAAGTGTGTGAACCGATGTCAAACAAATGGTTGTCGCGGTAACAGTTCACACCCAGTAACATTGACTTTTTGAAATAGAATGACATAAAATATATTTCGGGAAAGTCAGGAAATTTCCTGGCGATCGGCCTTGGCGTTAAAAAGTTACAAAGAACAAATTGGTTGGGGGAACATTGTGCCCCCCTCCCCCGGTCCTGATAGGGTTAAGGTTCTCGGTCAATTACTCTGTGAACTACAGAAGTAACTTGAAATCAAGTCGTTAGATTTTATGCCATTGTTATGTACGTCTTATGCTATAGTGGAGCCGAGGATGGAACCTGTGATGTCATATCGTAGAGTAATGGAATGTTGAATGATACACAGCAGAACCATTTTCAGCAATGTGAGTTAGTCTTAAAAATCATTCCAGTGCCGATTGTATATAATAAAAGTAATTTTGTTTCGATTTCTTTTTTCCTCTTTTTGTTTACGTCAGGCTGCTAAACAGTGCTATTCATACCATCATGACCATGACCATGTGCCATGAAGCCTGGTAAATATGGGACCTGAACGTGTGTACAGATCAACTGCACACCGCGCGTGCTGACCATATTTATATCTATTCATTTATAAACCTACCCCATGAATCACCGCGACTCCTTTCGACCTTTAACCCGCATGCTTTTGGTTTTGCCGTGGCTCTTTTGGTTTTGCCGTGGCTCTTTTGGTTTTGCCGTGGCTCTTTTGGTTTTGCCGTGGCTCTTTCGGTGTTGCCGTGGCGCTTTTGGTGTTGCCGTGGCGCTTTGGGTTTTGCCGTGGCGCTCATTTGGTTTTGCCTTGGCGCTTTTGGTTTTGCCGTGGCGCTTTTGGTTTTGCCGTGGCGCTTTTGGTTTTGCCGTGGCGCTTTGGGTTTTTGCCGTGGCGCTTTGGGTTTTGCCGTGGCGCTTTGGGTTTTGCCGTGGCGCTTTGGGTTTTGCCGTGGCGCTCATTTGGTTTTGCCTTGGCGCTTTTGGTTTTGCCGTGGCGCTTTTGGTTTTGCCGTGGCGCTTTTGGTTTTGCCGTGGCGCTTTGGGTTTTGCCGTGGCGCTTTGGGTTTTGCCGTGACAGTTGTGGGCCACCGTACAGTGCCCATGCAGGCATACATATTGTACGACCCGTTATGGTGCAGCGTTGGGCCAGCATCTCCTCCGTCTTCGACGACGACACCTTCTCCACCAAGTGGATCATGGCCAGGAGTGACCTACCGGACTCTGGACTGTCGTGGCTTCCGAGCTGAACTCCCGAGTCGACCTGTGACTGTGGGCTGATCTACTGTGGGCTGATCTACTGTGGGCTTGGGCTGCTGTTGGAGATGCTGGGCCTAACGTCTGCACTATTTAAATCTTGTTAGGGGACTGACTGGGCAGGGGCATATTCAGCCTCCTTAAGGTAAATATTACCTAATTTGCTTTTATTTATCTTTGCCGGCTTACCATTCAGTTTTGCCTCTGTTTTGCTTAAATCCTGCTTTATTAACTGCTTTGTAATAATGTATGCGGCTTTGCCGTTATTAATCTTGCTTTAACTCATTGTTCTGCTTATTGATTTATGTATTAAATATCATTTTGAATGTATTTCATTGATTGCTTCTGTGCTCTTACTTACAAGGTCTTTTGTTCTTGTCCCGTTTTATATAAAATCGCTGTCGTGCTTTTCAGTACGTAACAGAATTGGGGGCTTGTCCGGGAAATACGAAAGAAATGCGAAAGAAGAACAAAGAAATTTGCAAGATCAATCAATGAACTACATACTTTTTCAGAGTAGTCCAGTTTGTTTTCCTGGCCTTTAATTAACATATCGTAAACCATGGCAAGCAAATTTGATGTCAATGAATTTACAACTAGCTTTGAAGATTCTCCTTCGGAGACTAAGCTCAACACTTTGAAACGTACTGAATTATTTGACTTGGCTAAACATTATAATGTTTCTGTGATTGCTAGCATGAAAAAAGCAGACTTAAAGGCTGTTTTGATAGAATTCTTTGTAGATGAAGGTATGCTAGAAACCCAAACTATTGGAACTAGTCAATATTCAGAGGAGGCCGCCGTTAAACTAAAAGAACTCGAGCTGCAAATTCAAATTGAGCAAAGAAAAAAGGCAGAGGTAGAGTTGGGACTGGCTAAGTTGAAACAACCGATTTTACAAACACATTCCACAGCCTTTGATCCCAGTAAACACATTAGTTTAGTTCCGAAATTTCAGGACAAAGAAATTGATAAATACTTTGGTCAGTTTGAAAAGGTAGCAGACAGGCTTCAATGGCCATCAGATATGCGTACTTTATTGCTACAAAGTGTTTTAACTGGTAAAGCGCAGGAGGTGTATTCAGCCCTCCCGGTTGAACAGAGTAAAGATTATGTACTAGTTAAATCGGCCATTCTGAAAGCTTATGAGCAGGTACCCGAGGCATACCGGCAAAAATTCCGGAATGCAAAAATTCAGGATAAGCAGTGTTATGTTGAATTCTCACGTGAGAAAGAGATTCTCTATGATAGATGGTGTAACGCTTGTAGTGTAGACAATGACTTTGCTAAGTTAAGGCAGGTCATGCTATTGGAGGATTTTAAAAATTGTGTCCCAGATGATGTGAAAATGCATTTAGAGGAGCAACAAGTTAAAGAGTTACATCAAGCCGCTAGATTAGCGGACGATTTTGTGTTAACACACACAAAGAAGTTTGTTAAGGGCAATCATGACCCTAGTAAATGTCGGGTTCGTAATAGTCCTCCATTGGCCTTTAAGTCATTTAATAATGATGGCAAACCCGACAATGATAACTCGGGGAGTAGAGTAAAATGGCAAACCTCAAATAAGTCAACCGATGCTTGCACGTTTTGTAACAAAACGGGACACGCAAAACCTAATTGTTTTGCATACTTGAGAAAAAAGAGGGCCAATGTTCACAACTTTTCTAAGCCGGTTGCATTCACTAAAAGTGTACCATGCTCACTTCCTGAAAACTATGATCAAGTCAAAGGCTCTTTGTCTGACATTAGTGAGGGATATTTACCCTTTATTACAGAGGGATTTGTTTCACTTGGTGAGCGTAAATTAGACTCGCCCGAGTATCCAGTGGTTATACTTAGAGACACAGGGGCGTCACAGTCCTTGCTCCTTAAGGGCGTAGCTCCATTAGATGAACAATCTTATACAGGGACTAATGTGTTAGTAACTGGTGTTGGTAATGTGTATTCAAGTTCCCCACCATAATATTAACTTAAATTCGGATTTGGTCACAGGGCCTGTGGCTATAGGGGTAACCCCAAGTTTACCAAAGGGTTTAGAAGGTATAACCTTACTCTTAGGTAATGATGTTGCTGGTCGCAAAGTTGTTGTTGAACCAGTAATGAGTAAAACTGTGAGTAGTGAAAATAATACTGCTCACTTGGAGGAAGATATCCCGGGTATTTTTCCTTCATGTGTGACCACTAGATTAATGACTAGTAAGGATAAGATAACTAGTTGTGAGTTATCAGATCATACAGATGATATTGATTTGAGTGAAACTTTTATGACTAAACCTTTTACGTCATTACAGGAGAATTCCCCAGATGTTCAGCCTAACGATTCCTTTATAAGCAGAGAGAAGTTGATCGCTGAACAAGGGAAGGACCCTATCTTGATTAGCATAAGTAATTCGGCCCTAAGTGAAATGAGGCTTCAAAGGTTCCCGTTTGCTTTTTTACAAACAATGGCATACTTATGCGAAAATGGAGACCCTCAGATGTCTCCGCAAATGAAGAGTGGAAAGTTGTCCACCAAATAGTAGTTCCTAAACCTTATCAGAATCACATATTGGGTTTAGCTCATGACATCCCAATGGCTGGACACTTGGGTGTGACAAAAACCTGTGAGCGAATTTTGCAGAATTTTTATTGGCCCAAATGTAGACAATCTGTGGCTGATTATTGCAGAACTTGTCATACTTGCCAGATGGTGGGTAAACCGAATCAGGATCCACCCAAAGCACCTTTGAAGCCAATACCCGTTTTCAATGAACCATTCAGCCGAGTCATTGTTGATTGTGTAGGGCCATTACCAAAAGCTAAGTCTGGGCACCAGTATTTATTAACTATCATGTGCTCTTCCACCAGGTATGTTGAAGCTGTTCCTTTGCGGTCGATAAAAGCCAAACCTGTAAGTGAAGCACTTATCTCGTTCTTTACACGTTTTGGTCTTCCCAAGGTAGTTCAAAGTGACCAAGGAACAAACTTCACCTCTAAATTGTTCAGAGATCAACTGAGTGCCCTAGGTATAGATATTGTAACATCCAGTGCTTATTATCCTCAAAGCCAAGGAGCACATGAGCGGTTCCATCAAACCTTAAAATCGATGATCAAGGCCTATTGTTTAGAGCATGATGAGGATTGGAATGAAGGGCTCTCGTTACTACTTTTTGCCATCCGTGAAGTACCGAATGAATCCCTAGGATTTAGTCCGTTTGAACTGGTTTTTGGGCCTAATGTTAGAGGTCCATTGGCCCTGGTGAAAGAAAGGTGGCTAGAAGATAATCAACCTCCTGATAGTGTTTTGAGCTATATTATAAAACTTAAAGAACGCCTTCAGAGCGCTTGTACACTTGCACAAAAGCATCTCCATAAGGCTCAGGGAGAAATGAAACTTTGGTATGACCGTAAAACCCGGAGTCGTAGTTTCACCCCAGGTGACCAAGTACTTGTTTTGTTGCCATTACAAGGCCAACCACTTCAGGCCCGCTATAGTGGACCTTATGTCATTGAAAGTAAAGAAGGTAATTTAGATTACGTTGTAAAGACTCCTGATAGACGAAAGAAAAGAGTAGTGTCGTATTAATATGCTAAAAACATACCATGTTCGACCCTCCGAAACTGAAACTGAGACAGTAGCTCTAAGTACGACATCAGACTCTGATAAGGGGGATGACATTCATGTACCAGGTGACAATATTAAGTTGAATAACTCGCAAATTTTGGCTAACATAGATGTTAAATTACAACATCTCACTCCAGGCCAAAAATCAGAAATATCAGATGTGTTGAGTAATCATCACCAGTTGTTTTCAGATGTTCCTACGAAAACTGATGTTGCTGTACATGATGAGGATGTTGGTAATGCCAGACCAATCAAACAACATCCTTACAGATGTGGTCCAGTGAAACAATCACTCATGGACAAAGAAATTCAGTATATGAAAGAAAACGATATAATTGAAGCAAGTGATAGCTGTTGGAGCTCTCCATGTATCTTAGTTCCTAAGTCGGATGGTTCTTTTCGTTTTTGTACTGATTTCAGAAAAGTTAACTCTGTAACCAAACCTGACAGTTATCCAATTCCAAGAGTTGACGATTATATTGACAAGATTGGTAATGCTAAGTTTGTAAGCACATATGATTTACTTAAAGGATATTGGCAAGTGCCACTAACCAAACGAGCACAAGAGATTTCAGCTTTTGTAACTTCACAGGGTTTATTTCAGTATAAAGTTCTCCCATTTGGCATGATGAATGCCCCTGCTACATTTCAACGAATTATGAATAATGTTACTAAAGGGTTAGAAAACACTAATGTGTACATTGATGACATTGTTATTTATGGTGATACATGGGCACAACATGTGAACCAGACTAAAGCTTTGTTTGATCGACTCTCCCAAGCTAAACTAACAATCAATTTGTCAAAGAGTCAGATTGGGAAAGCTAAGGTTACCTTTCTAGGCCATGAAGTTGGGCAAGGAGAAGTTAAGCCAGTAAACTGTAAGGTTGAAGCCATAGATAATTTTCCTCAACCTCAAACAAAGGAGGTAATGCGTTTTCTTGGCATGGCTGGTTATTACAGAAAATGTTGCCGTAATTTTTCCGATGTTGTGGCCCCTCTTACAAACCTGCTCTCCAAGAAAACACAATTTGTGTGGAGCATTGATTGTAACCAGGCTTTTGAAAAAGTGAAGAAAATGCTCACTTCAGAACCAATCCTTGCTGCTCCAAACTTTGACAAACCATTTGTACTTGCAACCGATGCCAGTGATGTTGGGGTGGGTTCAGTTCTCATGCAAGAAGACGAATTTGAAATTATGCACCGAGTTTGCTTCTTTTCACAAAAGTTGAACCGTCACCAAGTAAACTATTCCACAATTGAAACTTTGGCACTGGTTTTATCATTGCAACGTTTTGAAGTGTATTTGGATTCAGCATTGAAACCGATTGTGGTATATACAGATCATAACCCCTTGATCTTCTTGAACAAGATGAAAAACAAAAATCGGAGATTATTAAGAAGGAGTTTAGCTCTTCAAGAATTTGTTTTTGAGATCCGCCACATTAAGGGTAAAGATAATGTAATAGCGGATGCTTTGTCTAGATGTTATTAACTGCATTATCACATGACATAATTATGTCAGACTTATCTTGATACTTAATGAAATGGTCAGATGTTAATTAATATAATAATTTTGGTATTGTATTTTAATACTTTGTAAGTTAATACTTTGTATTAACAATTATTGAGGCTTGCTCGCGTGCCAATATAAAAAGGGAAAGTTTTCCTGATGTTCAAACCTTTTTTGGAAGGGGAAGTGTTACGACCCCATTCCTGACATACACTCCCCACTTGTTCCTTTTCTTTTATGGAATGTCTTTGTGGCTATGCGCGGGTAAGACCCTTTAAAAGGCTTGACCACATTTTGTGTGGGCCTCAGTCAGTGCCCATGCAGGCATACATATTGTACGACCCGTTATGGTGCAGCGTTGGGCCAGCATCTCCTCCGTCTTCGACGACTCCTCCTTCTCCACCAAGTGGATCATGGCCAGGAGTGACCTACCGGACTCTGGACTGTCGTGGCTTCCGAGCTGAACTCCCGAGTCGACCTGTGACTGTGGGCTGATCTACTGTGGGCTTGGGCTGCTGTTGGAGATGCTGGGCCTAACGTCTGCACTATTTAAATCTTGTTAGGGGACTGACTGGGCGGGGGCATATTCAGCCTCCTTAAGGTAAATATTACCTAATTTGCTTTTATTTATCTTTGCCGGCTTACCATTCAGTTTTGCCTCTGTTTTGCTTAAATCCTGCTTTATTAACTGCTTTGTAATAATGTATGCGGCTTTGCCGTTATTAATCTTGCTTTAACTCATTGTTCTGCTTATTGATTTATGTATTAAATATCATTTTGAATGTATTTCATTGATTGCTTCTGTGCTCTTACTTACAAGGTCTTTTGTTCTTGTCCCGTTTTATATAAAATCGCTGTCGTGCTTTTCAGTACGTAACAGCTACATTACTTTGTCGTTGTAGGCCTATAAGGTTACTCTTAACTTTGAAGGCAACCGATTGTTTGCATGAAAAGGGGTGCTATGAGAGCTCAATTTAAACATTGCCTCTGTAAGATACTGATTCGTTGTTCTTTGAGGCTGCCCAAGAACTAATTAGTTATTGAAATTTATTCGTGTGCATTTGGGTTTGATGGGTGGGTATGGAGGACGTAAAGTCACCCACTTGTTGATTACCCATTGCAAAAATGGCACTAAATTTATTTATTTTGCTATTTCAGAGAAAACCTCAAAAAATGGAGGCGGATACAATAATATAGGGTACAAGCAAATAACCCTGAAAAATACATATAATAATACATGACACACAGCGATTGCTACACATGGCAGCCCGTATAGACAATTAATAATAAAGATTGTCAAAACCCCCTGAGTAGCAGGCCAAGAGTGTCAAGATCATCACAATTTAAAAAATTTGTTCCGAAATAAAACTATTTTGACACTGCCACAAATACCGTGGTAAGATGGATTGACATGATGTATTTCAGCAGCGACACATCATTGTGCTCAAGCTGTTTTTGACTCTATCAATTCAATGAACAAAGTGTTTTTGTGTTCAAAACCCTCGCAAGCCCCACAGTTCAGGAGGTGAGTGTGACCAGCCAGACGGCGAGTCGCGCTGCCAGGCACGATGTAATTATTTATGGCAAATGTAGAGAGCGCCGTCAATAGAGCACTGCAGGTTACTCTATCGTACGTTCCCGGTCGGAATGCGGGATACTGAATAGTTGTTTTTTTAAATCACTTCTTTTCATTTTACGGCCATTACGTGAAGTCAAGCAAATTGTTTGATTTCCAGCATTCACGTACTTGAGTAGCGATTGGGGAGTGGTCACTTTCAAAGTCAGCGTTGCAGCGAGTAGATTTCAGCATTTTGGGGTCGGTCGCGGAGGGCAACTCAACATGTTTTGTTTTTTTTGGCCTAAGGACAACTTCCTTGCAAGAGCCGAGGGCTTTTATTATTAGGTATGTGCCATTTGGCTGAAGTAGATGTTTTAATATTCTTACGGTCAACACTTAACATTTTGCCGTTGATGAAAGTAATGGAATATTGGAATTTAATAATGAATGAATTGTACATATAGAATACAGAGCTTTACTTCAATGTGGACCATTGTACATATAGAATACAGAGCTTTACTTCAATGTGGACCATTGTATATATAGAATACAGAGCTTTACTTCAATGTGGACCATTGTTAAATCATTGTCTAATTAGGATTTAATATTTTTGTACCTTATATTACAGGTCCTCCAATTTTGTAGTGACTGTCAATTGTCGTTTTATATATATTGCATTAGTAATTGCAAATACAACTTTTAAGAAATTGCAATTAAAATAATAATCTTATGCAGTAACTAAAACGTGTGTCAACTGTGACTTTCTTGGCGTCTAGAAATTTAACCTTACCAACCACATCGGTTACATGAGCATAAAAATATATTCAGGTAAACTAAATGGTCTTACGTATATCCTAGCAGAGTCTCACTTTAGTGGACAACACAACACACATAACGAGTTTACTTGTACTGGTGTAACCATGGTGGGTCCTTTCTCTGTTAGGTGTAACAAAAGGTGTCGGGACACTTCGTACCTTTACCTTTACGTACCCGGGCAGTTCGTACCTTTTACAAGATACGAAGTGACTTTGGACACTTCGTACCGTCAGCCGAGTCACTTCGTACTGTTACGAACCTCACATTGATCCTTATGATTTCCTAGCGCCCTCTTTTGAGTAGCCAATAGTTATTCAATGTAACAACTTAAGATCAATGTTCGATTCGATAATAATCTAGAATTTCTTGGATGTTCAGATCGTGGGGTTGGGGGCACCTTATCCACAGTTTCTCCCAACTCGTACGAACAATCTCTCTCTGTGGTTTCCCAGTGCCTCAATTCCCTGTAAAATCATGTCAGAAATAGAGTAATGGAAGATTGAAGTGATGTCCTACGGACGGGTGTATCCAGCTTGTGGGTGTTGATTGTGGATCTATGGCCATTAGAAACGACCCTTTAGTGTAGATGTTATTGTTAAGTATTGTTTCACATTGTACTTAACAACAAACTTGCTAGATATTAGATATATGAAAATTCGTTGTGGTGCCGGTGTCATGACCCCTTGTCTTTTTTCTAGTGGTACCATTGGCATGGCTGGTGAAGGAATTCGATTCTATGATGTGTAGGGGAAACTGGGGGAAAGGTTATCATTTTATTTGGTGAGTGAGGGAATGACTGTTTAATATATAGAACCATTCATTTGTGCATTTATTTCACAATTAGGAGAAAGAGGGGGCGGAACGGGTTTTGAGCTGGGGGTAGCTATCGTACCCCCACCCCCCCCCCCCCCCCCCCCCTGGTTACGCTACTGCTGAGTGTTGTATACAGACGATGCATTAATTTAAGTGTTTGCAGCTCTTGAGAAAGTGACGTACAAAAAGGGCGGGGATTAACATTAGCATTATGGGGGTTGGGGGGGGGGGGGGCGTCTGCCCGGAGAATGACATTAGACTAGGTGGGCGTCTGTAGACACCAGTTGGCTCTTCCTGTACGCTTCATTAATTACGGGTTGCACTATCTCAAACAACAGCGGAAAGAACGTATTTAATGGAATGAATGTCTTCTTTATGTAAAATGGGAATTGCAGAACCGTATACCTTGTGGAGCATCAGTATTTGAATACATCAAACTAGACTGTGTGTCATTAGCGTTAATTTTAACATACTGAGAACGATATGTCAAGTCTGAACATCCGGGAGAAGAGATCGAGACTCGGGTACGTCACAGTGGTCTATTAAATTCAGACGAGAGAAAAAAAGGAAAAAACATAATATTGAAAAAATCATCCTTCTAGCTGAATTATCCCAACAAACTCGTTCTAAATGAACATATAACTTATCCAAAGCAGTTAAGATAGCATCAATTGCGATCCCTGATAGGCGAACTACATTCGGTCCGAAGCCAGATACAAAAGCAAACCAATCTTTCACACACATTTATTTGCATGGCTGTTCAGTGGCCACGGGCCTGAGATCATTCACGCGTGAATATAAACCTTGGGAAAGGATTTTACACGTGAGCACTTCCAAAGTTGTGGAATAGACCATGACTAAAAGATAAATTACAGTAACAATTCAAGAAAGCTGACTCGAACATATTATGTAAAACATTTGCGGAAATGTCATCTGGTCCTCAGTGTACCAGAGCTTTGATTTCACATCTCGGTGTCCCATCAGCGCCCTCATAGTGCAACCATGACAGTTGTGCTTATCAAATCTGCACCGGCGTTTATTAACCAATGCCATCTTATTGAACTCCTTATTTCACGTATTTGTCGATAATGATGCTTAACAAGATACTGAGAAAACGTGTAAAATAAAAGTGTAATATTACGGACTGGAGAATTTACTAGAGCAAACAGGAATGTACTAGAGGTCACTGGAAATTCAACTTCATTATATAATGGAACTGTCCACACAAATAAACAGACAAACTGTCGAGGTAAACCTTTTCCATTTCTTTATACTGCTGGCACACAGTCATTGACGATCACAACACTATACGGTAGTGTACATGTATAATTGTTATGCACTTGAGTACATAACCATAATTTGTGTGTGACCCCAACGCGGCTTACGATAGACGAGCTGATCGTATTGTAACGCTTTTCCTAGTGTTACCTTTGTTCGATGGTGAAGGCTGGAATAATATTGGAGGACTGAGACAGAATATATCGAACTAAAGATGATTTATTTGGGTAACTAAACACTTAATCACAAGAATCATTGATTGCCATCTTGGAAGGTATCCCTGCATGCATCAGTCAATGTAAGTCACATGTTCAAGTTCAATGTTTATAGTCACGTAGTTCATGTCAGAGGTCAACAAGTCATTGTATCGTGTAGTTGATGTCTAGTCATTGTGTAGTACTACGTAATCCCGTTACAGTATATTAACTGCCGATTCACGTATCATTGTGATTGATTTTATGTTCACACTATAAAAATATGAGGCAATATACAAGTTAATTCAAGATGGCAGAGCTAACTACCACCGAGGCACTTCAGTTCTTGGAGACTGTACTTCACATAGAGTCCCCAATGGACAGACTCGAGGCTGACAGAGTTGCTTTCCTCGGTGAATTGATACGCACTTTCCTTCACACAATGCCATTCCAAAGTCTGACTCTAATTGCGACACCAGACGAAGAGAGACACGTTCCGACCTTTGAGGAAATCAAAGGTAACATGTTTGCCCGTCGTGGGGGACTTTGTGTTTCGAGATGAACTACTTCATGAAAGTTCTGCTTGTAGTGCTTGGGTATAGCATTCAGCATCGTTGCTGACATTACCAACCCCAAAGACCACGTTGGTACCATAGTGAAAAACCTCACTGCAGATACAAGTATTCATCTCGTAGAGGTCGGGATGGGACATCCAATCTTGTTCCCCATACCACTCGATTTTGAGCAAGAATCACCCGTTTATAACTCTAGTTTTCTGACATATAAATTTGTCAGGTCAGATAAAGGGACTATTTGGTTGATGGTGAGTCCGCATGAGTTCAGTAAATGCACAGCAGACCAGCTCGTAGGTGGATGGCTACCATTTGAGGAGTTTACGACCGAGCCTGCAGGACTTGAATGCCTCTCTACAAACATGGCCATGATTTACACTGCGACGAAGCCACCACCAGGATCATTCTCGTTTGCTACCAGCCCTCGAGCCATGGACTTTAGACATGACAGACTGGTGGCAATTAAGGACAAGTCACTTTTACTTGAGGATTCAACTGGTAAGGTAACAAACACCAAGCTATCAAACCGAGAGGAATGGCTCAAAGCTTATGCTGAACATTTCCCGCACATCTCGCGAGATCTCCTGGAGAAAGTTCGGTAATAAATAGTCACTACATGACTGGATCAGACCACGATCATACAGTCTCTAATTTGCATACCGATCATGACTGTGTTAGAAAATAATTATTGCCCACAGTGGTGCTGAAATATTTTTGATTTTAGCCAGTTTCCGCACTGAGGTTTACAGCCAGATTGTATTTCATGCTAATTTTATCGTATATAATGGACATTAGTTAGCATGACGCTCTTTATCACTGAAACCGACAATTTGAATTATATACCATTTTATCCAATTTTGCGAGTAGTTTATGTTAGTGAACGTGCACTTGGCGGTAATTATAGACCATGTGACCCTTGCTTACAGAAAGGGTGCCTTGTGCAATTACAGGGGCTTTCTGGCGGGCAAGATAATACACTGGTCACTATGGGAAAATGTACATAATGTGTTATCATTTCCACACTGTCAAGAGTTAGAAAAATAACAGCGGAGTAGTTTTTGAGATGTGCCCCCTTTCTTCACATCAAAATTTGATAATAAACCAGACATTCAATCTCCATAGAATACAAGATTTAATGTTCTCTGCAGGAAGTCTAGTTATCACTGTTATTGCAAAAAAAATATCATAAGGCCTAAGGTCAACT
This sequence comes from Leptasterias polaris, assembly GCA_037783415.1. NCBI lineage: Eukaryota > Metazoa > Echinodermata > Asteroidea > Forcipulatida > Asteriidae > Leptasterias > Leptasterias polaris. Next base: position 1,488,513 of record JAZGTN010000146.1, on the reverse strand, counting down.
ATAAAAAATGTAAAAAAAAAAAAAAAAAAAAGGGAAAATGTTTGTTTTATTAAGTTAAAACATTCCCCTTTACCACTTATAACCCCCTTTTCTGTGAGGGTGCATGCAAACATCAAAGAAAAAGTGTGTTTAACTATCGCCTTTTGACTTTTCGAGGGAGACCATTGTCTCCCACTGAAAACAACATCCATAGGATGGTTTTCAACGCTTTTCTGATCATTTTTCTGTCGATGTCTCTCGCCGGAACACTCGCTAATTCGTTAAAGATTAATGGGCAGGAAAGTGCCTATAGGCACACCGTCTCCTTTTTCTCATGATCCTCCCTCCTTTCCGCCCCCTCCCACACACACCCAAGTGTGTAACAGCCTGCAATCGTGGACCCTCCTTTGTTCAACTCTTTGTGATAGCAACCGTGGACCACAATGCTTTCCTTTGTGATAGCAACCGTGGACCTATTGTCCTCTTTTGTTATAGGGTCCCGGTTTGAATGTGGTTACCTATTCACCCCTTTCTTGTGGATTTTCCCTTACCAGGCCCGTAACTATAGGGGGTGAGCCGCTCATAGTATAATTTTCTTTGTTCATCCCAAAATCATTAAAAATTTACCCAGTCAAATTCCCTTGTTGTGAATTCAATATCTGGCTGCGGCTTCCCAGGTTGTATAGTACTTGGATGTGATCCCTGACTACACTTTTTGAATAGCTTCTGACTGGTAACCCCCCAACAAGGATAATTATTGACAAAAATAGGGAGACGGCCAACATAGGTCTAGATAGCTCAGTTGGTAGAGCGCCGGTACGTTAATCCGGAGGTCGTTGGTTCAAATTCCACTCTTGCTAGTACATTTGTTTTGTTCAACCCAAACTCGTTTAAAATTTATCCAGTCAGTTTCCCTTATGGTTTATCATTTGATAAAAAAAATTAATAAATAAATAAAAAAGCATCAATAAAAAGGCATAAATAAATAATTAAAAAACCCACCAAGATCAAAAAAGGAAGAAAAAGTCCACACAAAATGTAAAAAAATTGTGCCCTCAAAAAACCCAAACAAAAACTAACAAATTTACAAAATTGGCTGGAATTGGGCCTTCCATGGGCCTTCATTATCAAAAAAAAGTAAAAATCCAGCGCCCCACCCACTCCCTCGTCACTGAGCGACGGGCGCTGCTAATTTATAACGTGCCGATGTCCTTTTCTTTCATATTCGCCACCCCCCAAAAAAAATAAAAAAATAATAATAATAATAAAATAAATAAATAAATAAAAACAATAAAATAAAATAGATAAATAAAAACAATTAAAAATCGCCCCCCCCCCCAAAAAAAAAAAGGGTTAGAAGAATAATTCCTTTTACAGGCCTGCCCCTTACAATTGTTTTTGTATCCCCCACCCCCTTTAGAACTGTATAATAGGCCCTATGATGACGCCTCATTTCTTCAAGCTTGCCTTAATACATGATTCTCACTTTTATTATTTAACATTTATTATTTATTTAACATTACATTGAACATTTTAACTGCGTTACGGTCCTATTTTCTTTGCATGTCCTGTTCTCTAATAAAAATTAGCGCATGAGGTCCTTATGCACTGTATGCTGTATAGGCCTATATCGAATCTGAGAAGCGTTGCTGTCAGAAACGCTTCTCAGACTGTGTATTCCTATGGGGAATATTCTTCCTGCGTGGAAATATTCACTCCGGTTTTTCGGTGATATCTCAAAAACGCGACCACCTTTTGAAGTGAAATTTTCACAGGTTAGTTTGATTGTATGTACCTACATTTATATAGGATTAACACAATCAGTAGGCTCCAATTACCAAACGTATGCAGCACTTTTAAAGATCAACTTGAATGAAATTAACATTATTGGTTTTCGTTGTAGAAAGGTAAACGAATGCATAAATGATTACATATAAATTAGTAAAACTCAAAAATTTGAAAAAAGGGTGGGCTAAATTTTCCAATAGAATTTTAGCCAAATTGCAGCGCAGAAAAATTCAAACTTACGACCAAATAATAACTAAGCACACAATAAACAAATAATATAAAGAGTAAAATTTGTTTTAGTGATTTCGTTCAAGTTGATCTTTAAAGACCACTGAAGTTATGGTTTGAATGCATGAGTGCAGTCGATCACTGAAACTTATCTTTTCAAAGCGGCTCTATGCACGCTACAGGGGTCACCTTGTAACAATGACCATTTTACTTGAAATATGCAGTCAATAATAATACATTTGTTGCACTGTGAACTCGGCATATTTTCGTGGATGATGATTTTGCATTTTTTTTTATAACGTAGATAAACGCATTATAAACAGGAAACAGACTAATCACATAGTTATTTTCTGATTCATTTACGTGACTGTAGATATATGTTAGTGTAACAGCTAAGCTGAATACAAGGTTTTGTATATACCGCTGCAATAACTAGGCACCTTGCTACCGTTTCAGTGTGTCCATTATACCTTGGCTAACTTGTTGATATCGTGATGTGCAGTATTTTGTTCTTCTGAGTTACGCCATTTTGAAATTGAAGCTATCATTACTTGCTCATAAGATCACCAGAAGGAAACTATGCAAGAGGTGTTATGATGCAAAATGTCAAACGATTACACCAAAATCCCGGTATTAGTAATAATTATGTAACTAACACTACAGTTGAAGTGGTGACTTTAAGGCTTCATAAAGTTATCAAGAAGTGCACAATCAATAAAAAGCTCAAGAAATATCTACTCGCAAAACTATAAAAATATTGTCAACATTTTGGGAATACAAGAGACAACAAACGTGGATATAACTTCACATTATTTACAGGGATGAAATCCTCTTGCTAAATAAAGTCACCTATATATAAGTTTGAAAATAAGAGAAAATCGAAGTTGTTCTATACTGCATTCAAATGGTTGTGACACCAAGGCGCATGATCAGTAAGAAAATTGGGCACGTATGATCAATGTCTAATCCAGTTATCTCAAATAATTATGTCAGATCTGGCTACCAAAAAGTTCGATGTTTTTGAGGACTTTCTCCAGGAGATCTCGAGAGATGTGCGGGAAATATTGCGCATAAGCTTTAAGCCAATCCTCTCGGTTGGACAGCTTAGTCTTTGCAACTGCACCATTTGCATCTTCAAGTAAAAGAGACGTGTCCTTAATTGACACCAGTCTGTCATTTCTAAAGTACACGGCTCTCGGGCTGGTAGAAAATGGGAACGACTCTGGCGGTAAAGTCTTCGGCCCAGTGTACATTAGGGTAACATTTGTAGAGAGGCGGTCGAAACTAACATGTTTGGTCGTAAACTCCTCAAATGGTAGCCATCCACCTACAAGCTGGTCTGCTGTGCATTTACTGAACTCATCCGGACTCAACATCAACCAAATGGTTCCTTTATCTGACCTGACAAATTTATATGTCTGAAAGCCAGAGTTATAAATTGGGGATTCTTTCACAAAATCGAGTGGTATGGGGAACAAGATTGGAATTCCTAATCCGACATCTACGAGATGAGTTGTTTTATCCGCAGTGAGGTTTTTCACTATGGTACCAACGTGGCTTCCAGGGTAGTTGATGTTTCCAGCGATGCTGTATGCTTCATATCCAAGCACTACAAGCAGAACTTTCATGAAGTAGTTCATCTCGAAACAAAGTCCCCCACGACGGGCAAACATGTTACCTTTGATTTCCTCAAATGTTGGAACATGTTTCTCTTCGTCTGGTGTCGCAACTAGAGTCAGACTTTGGAATGGCATTGTGTGAAGGAAAGTGCGTATCAATTCACCGAGGAAAGCAACTCTGTCAGCCTCGAGTCTGTCCATTGGGGACTCTATGTGAAGTACAGTCTCCAAGAACTGAAGTGCCTCGGTGGTAGTTAGCTCTGCCATCTTGAATTAACTGGTATAATGTCTCATATATTGAATGAACAAGCAACACCACTTACACTACTCAGCATCGGCTGTTAACAGTGTTATGAACAAGCACCATAATGTCACAGTGTAAAAAACATTCCCCGAATACTGTTAACGGTGGCTTGCTTTTGTAGTGACCCAGATTCGGATAGTGTGCAAGGACACGGTAGATTATTGCAAAAGAACCCCGCCAGCATGCCTTCTTTTTCAACCTTTGCCCTGATTGTTTTGGTCTCAGTTTGTTAACGCTCGTGGAACTTCCGTTCAAGTGACTTTGCTATATATACACAGAGAGCTTCCGGTTTGCTTTTGGTATACATTCTTGTGTACTGTTTCGTCAATTGCTTTACGCGTTTTCCTGTTTTACATTTTATACTTTTATTCACGTGAATTTGAAATAAGTCTGCAAGCATACTAAGATTTTCCGTTTATTTATTTCTATTCTCTACAAGAACAACAATTAAATTTAAATAGTGAGTAATACAAGTTAGAAAATAAAGAAGTAATAAATGGAATTGGATAATTACAGCAAGGGGATCTTTGGATTCATTTTATAAAACGGCCAAACCAAGGAACACACCAAAGACAAACAAATAAGAATCATGGCTATTAATGGCTTATACCCAGCTAACACATTACGTTGCTACAACATTGCACAACGTTGTGATAAGGTTGCAATTTGGTCGATGGGCTGACAACGTTTTGACGACGTTGTATGAACGTCAGATCTTAACATGATTTTTAACCAATGTTGTACTTTGGTTGCATGTTGGTAGTTTATGCAACATTACCGAAAAGTTTTTCACCGAACGTTTTCACAACATTGTATTTAGGTGTTATTACAACGTAGTATTTAAGTTAGGGCACCAACGTTGTGAAGAAGTTATTTTTTGGTCTCGTTAAAACGTAGTAATTATGTTGTGACATGCACGTTGTCTGCACGTTGCATTGTGGTATTATCAAAACGTCATATTTGTGTTGTGGCAGTCACGTTGTCTTCACGTTGTATTTTGGTATTATATAAACATAGTATTTGCGTTGTGGCAGTCACGTTTTCTTCACGTTGTATTTTGGTATTATATAAATATAGTATTTGCGTTGTGGCAGTCACGTTGTCTTCACGTTGTACTTTGGTAACAATAAAAACGTAATTATTAATTTTCGGCTGTATGTTGTCTTGTTGTATTTTGGTATTGTCAGAACGTAATGTTTAAGTTTTTGTGTTCACATTGTCACTACGTTGTATGTTTGTATGTTGTGACAGCCACGTTGTCTCAACCTTCAAACATACTATTGTGACCCTCACATCATTTGTAGGTCTTTTAGTTTTATCACAGTAGATATCTTTGTTTTTACCATCACGTAATTGTGGCAATAGTTTAATTACAATCATATTGAATATTTCAAGCAGCTCGTCGGGATGGTTTTGGAGGACATTATTATCTAACAGAAGGCTTGTTTGACATTACAAACAATGTTTTTTCGCAATTTAGTTTTTTACATGTGTGTAGGGGAAAAGCGAATCAAACGTGTAACCTTGTGCAAGCAGACTATAAGATGAGACTAGTGTGACCACAAAGAACATTTTGATGGTTTTGTATATATAAGCATCATATAGAGTGTTTTTTTAGAGGACATGCACAAAAAATATAGTAATACCGGAACGCACTCACAGTGTTCAAAAAGCTTTAGTTATAGTGTTTATCAAATTCTTCCCTTGTTAATGGAGAAAAACGTAGGGAAACTAGAGATTCAGAGTTTGTCATACCACAAACTCAAGGTGTTCGGTTCCGGTGGTGGGGGAATGATGAGCCGTTTTTCAATACACGCGGTTGGTATCGTAAAGAGTTTCATTTTTTCCCCTCAAATTTAGGACGAAAAGCAGTCAAAAGCACCATTTAAATGAAAATCAAAGCATCAAGTCTCCGCTGTAAGAAAACCAGTTAAAAATACCCAAGCGTTTTGAAGGAAAGCGGGATTTAAAAAAGCGTTCAACATTGAACGCCGTTTTCTCCGATTGTTACTTTTCACTGGGATCTACGTGTGTGTGGCGTCGGTGACGATTTGATTGTTACAGTCACATTGACAAAATGTGTCTCGAAAGTAAGCATTCATGACTTGTCGCATGACTGCTTGCAATGGTTAATTGTCTCATACAATGTATACACTACATGAAACTTCGGAGTCTAGACACTATTGTGTACACCCATTGCATTTATTTGCACATTTGATATTTTAAAAGTTATAGGTCATTAATTGTCGCATGACTGCTTGCAATGGTTTATTGACTGATACAATTTAAACGCTACATAAAACTTTGGAGTCCAGGCACTATTTTGTACATTTAACCAGTACATACATTTGTACATTTGATAGTTTCACAGTACATTGACATTTATTGTATGATACATTATGACATGAATATAATTAGCAAATCTTGAGACCACCATATCTCGAAAAGTATAAGTCCGATCAACTGTTTTCGATTGTGTATTTCGATTGTGTACTTGTGGGATACTGTAGATGTATTTGTTAGGCTAAAACATTGTGCGACGTCATCATGAAGGATTGAGGGGGAGTGGGTTTTGGAAAGGGGGGAGGGGGGTTTGGTTTTCAAGGGAAGGGGTTGTTGGAACTCACTAAAAAGCAGCTCGTCGGGATGGTTTTGGAGGACATTATTATCTAACAGAAGGCTTAATTGACATTACAAACAATGTTTTTCGCAATTTAGTTTTTTACATCGATTGTCATAGTTAGCCCTTTCAGCCCCAAGTTCTTTTGACATAAACAACTGCTGGAGCCCACGTTCTTTGACCACTCAAGCGTGAAGCACACTTCCTGACACAACAGGAAGCTGGTGTTCAAAGTTTGACTTTACAAACTCTGTTATTACCTTGAAGATTTTATTTAAGAGCATAAGGGGTAATAAAAATTGTCTTACTTATTGAATTTCCTTTCATATAATTCAAAAATCATTGAAATCAGCCACAAAATGTCCAAGTTCTTGGTCTTTGCTTCCTCAGTGTGTTCTGAAAACCCAAACACTTTTTTGCACACAACCTTATGGCGCTCCATAGGTGTTTGGCATTTCGGATCTTTCTACTCTAATTTGAAGCGGTTGCAAAATAACAACCCTATCTTATTTTACCGTCATTGGAAAGATCCGATCTTTCTCTTTCCAATGATGGTAAGCTTGGGTATGGAGGGTGAACATGGACAAAACTACAGCTTTTTAACAAATGGCCTTTGTGCCCAGGCTTGAGTGCTTTGTTGTGTGTTGTCTTGGGCGACTATAGTCGCCTTTGGGGCTGAAGCAGGGTATAGTGCACAGTCGACTATAGTCGCCCTTGGGGCTGAAAGGGTTAGTACATTGGCACTTGAGGAGCGTCCCTATCACATCTGCATCGATCAATCTAAACAGTACAACCGGTAATTGCATTTAATTGAACTTATTGTGTCAAGCAGAATCTAACCCCCCCCCCCCCCCACCCCACCACCACCACACACCACCCAGCGGCATTCAATTCCAAGCCGTTGACAGAATCTTCGACAGAAATATTGTCCACTGATAGGATGGTCTATCATCACTGAGGCCGTTTTGTTCCACGCTAAAAACTTCCTCAAAAGCCAAAACTTGTTCATCAATGTTTCAAAGACACTTTCAACGTTTTAAGTATACTCTCGGGTACTATTAATTGTGTTTTGCATCACTTTATTAATTACAAAGACCTACGTTTCCGTTCAGATATCATGCGCTCATCTTGACGCATTGAGTAGCGCACGGAATGCTGCGGTCTATTAAAAATGATTATGACAACGTCATGACAACGTTATGACAATGTAAATATCACATATGCAAATTTTTAGATATTTACTATACGGCTTAGAAGTTGTACAATTCATACAAGTTTTTTCAAGAAATTTACCAAATTTATGAACTAGGTGCACTAATTTCTTCTTGTATTTGTCTAGACTGTCAGAGGATTTTATGGATAAAATAAATGCAGTAACTAAAACATGAAATATAATTTCCAATATATAATTAAAATTAAACAACCCTTAAAAAAATATACACCCATGACTGCCAAATAAAAAAATTCGGTCTATATATATAGTACTTGCTGTACGATGTATAGTAGACACAGGTGCAGAGAAGTCAGGTAACGGCAACGTGTAGAAGAGACCTACTGGTAAGTTTGTATTGTTGAAATTAAATTATCATGTTGACATACCAATTAACAGTATTGTGTAATTAACTGATGTAGTAAATAAAATAAATGATTGATCTGCCGTTGTGACAACGTTCAGTGTACCGGAAAAAAATACGTTGTGACAACGTTCTGGGTAACTGGAAAAAGTGACGTTGTGACAACATTCTTTTGAAAACAATTATTTACAACATGGCAACGTTGTGTATACGTGCCTACAACGTGGTAATTTCGGTGCATCATTACGTTCTAAAGACGTACAGGGGGAGGGAGTCGACAAAGATTCGTTGCTACAACGTTACATAGATAACGTTACAACAACCAAAAACACACACTCTGGCAACGTTGTTGTAACGTTATATATAAGTACCAACAACGTGGTTGTTACCAACATTGCGTCTTTACGTTCAGAAGACGTATAGGGGAGTCGACAAAGTTTCGTTGTGACAACGTTATGTTAATAACGTCACCTACACCAAAGTCTGACTTCATTACAACGTTGTGAGAACGTCAAATTGTTAGCTGGTCACTGACACGGGGCAGATAACTACAAGAAAGTTTAGGTGTCATATAATTATCATCTGGGATAAAGACTCTTAAAGTTGGCTTTGAGTTTTCCTTTCTTTTTCTATTAAAGTGTTACTGTTATTCTCTGTATGTTTCTTATTTGAATACTTGATGTGGGAAGAAAAAAAATAAAAACAATGCAACAATCTGTTAATAGTGGCCTGACGTTTTGACTCAAAAAGAGTCTTTCTTGAAGGCTAATAAATGACAACACAACACACACAAACATTTTAATGTATACAAGTAACAAGAGCAGTCAAGTGGAAATACATGACTAGAGAGAGAGGGGGAGCTGAAAGCACTCAGAAAAAGCAGGGGGTAAGGGTTGTGGAGGAAAGGGGCTGTTTGACCATACCAAGTTGGAAATTAACACAAAATGGAAGGTTGGAAGAGGAAGAAAAAGTAAATAAATAGTAAATTAGAATTGATATCTGTGGGGATACAGAGAAAACAAAGACAAAAGATTAATAGTCACTAAAAAAATAATTGAGAAAATAGAATTAGCTGTTGCAAACTGCTTACCAACCAAAAGGACCTGAGGTATAAATGCAAAAAATAAGTTAGTGGCCTGACGTTTCGACCATGCTTGTATGTGTGTTGTTTTGTCATTTAGCCTTTTAAAGAAATAATTGAAACAACATTTCAACGTCCTATTTACAAGAATAATAACATCAGTGAACATGCACAAAGTACTCTCAAAATATAGACTTCACAGTATATCACAGAGTCTCTTAACCTCAAAAAACCTGGCCGGAGTGACCTCCACACCATGCTGCCATAATCTAATAATCCCTCGCACTTATACAAAAGGGCAGGGACCGATCCTTCTCAGTTGCTGGTCCCCGATGCTGGAACTCTCTACCAAATTACATTCGCAACATCAACTCACTCCAGATTTTCAAGTCTAAATTAAAAACGCATATGTTCTCTTCTCTTCATAAACTGTTCTCTTCATAAACTGACCATTTTGTAGCATTTTTTAGCAGCGCATTGTATCTTTGTGTGACCAGCCAGACGGCGAGTCGCGCTGCCAGGCACGATGTAATTATTTATGGCAAATGTAGAGAGCGCCCTCAATGGAGCACTGCAGGTTACTCTATCGTACGTCCCGGTTGGAATGCGGGATACTGAATAGTCTTTTGTTTTTTAATCACTTCTTTTCATTTTACGGCCATTTGGTACGTGAAGTCAAGCAAATTGTTTGCTTTCCAGCATTCACATACTTGAGTAGCGATTGGGAGTGGTCATTTTCAAAGTCAGCGTTGCAGCGAGTAGATGTAATTTTAAGAGCTCTTGCTCTATCAATAAGTTTTCATGAACTACGGCCATAGCTGGTTGGGTTCCTTTTTCAATGTTGAACCTTCAAGGTTGAGTTAAGGCATGAGAGGCAGAGGCTGCAATAGCTGGTGAGTACCCTTATTAATAGTAAAGGATGTTCTACTTATTTCATAGAACCAAAAGCATTTGTATGTACACATTTAGTGGACGACAATTCTCCACTTTGTCACTAGATTTCTCCTTGCGTTTGGTTAAGGCTAAACATGTGCTCTCATAAACAGTTTTCATGTAGCCTGTACGGACTAGATACTTTTTACTCCTTTGGAAATCGGCTTCAAGTAATCTCTACTATTATTTGCCGACACTTAAATAACCAGGCCTTAAGATATGGTTATGGCCTTTTTAGTCACTAATTAATCACTGTTTCATAAAAAGAATATAGGGATCTAGGTTTGCATATATATACTTGTCCTTCTAAATGTCTATTATTTATTTCTTGTGAATAATTTATTTTACAGAACTACTTTTATCTCTTGTTCATCCTGTGCTAAGGACAACTTCCTTGCAAGAGCCGAGGGCTTTTATTATTAGGTATGTGCCATTTGGCTGAAGTAGATGTTTTAATATTCTTACGGTCAACACTTAACATTTTGCCGTTGATGAAAGTAATGGAATATTGGAATTTAAAAATGAATGAATTGTACATATAGAATACAGAGCTTTACTTCAATGTGGACCATTGTTAAATCCTTGTCTAATTAGGATTTATATTTTTGTACCTTATATTACAGGTCCTCCAATTTTGTAGTGACTGTCAAATTGTCGTTTTATATATATATATATTGCATTAGTAATTGCAAATACAACTTTTAAGAAATTGCAATTAAAATAATAAACTTATGCAGTAACTAAAACGTGTGTCAACTGTTACTTTTTGGCGTCTAGAAATTTAACCGTACCAACCACTTCGGTTACATAAAAATGGCGTAATCGGTTACATAAAGAAAACGTGCTTTAAAAGTCTTAGTTGTTATTATTATTATTAATAAATAAACAAACAAACATCGTGCAGTAATGAATACGTAGTAAAACGCGGTTGCGTTATCAGACATTTTCATTTGGGGATAAGCGGGGGAAAAGCCGAATTAAAGTGTGTGGGCTTTTTAACCCTTATAGGTGCCATGGCTGACTTATTGAGTAACAGTTTTTAATTAAAAAGTCAGTACTCCGCCAGTTGTTTTTTATTCTAAATTATTCCATATTCCCAAACTTATGTAGCCAAATAGAATGCCAACTGTCTTGTTACTATCGGGGTTGTTTTTCACTGAAAAAATCCACCAAGGAACTGCTCTCCCATTTTCCCCTAGGAATTGTAAAGCAATTACTTAGCCTTGGAACTAATTACCACTAAAAGGTGAAATTAACCATTTTGTATAAACTATAATAGAGACAAAAATTGGCTAATTTTAAAGAAAATTTGGCTATAATTCATAGTCAGAAAGGTCTGTATCTAAAGGTTTTGGCGATTTAAAAGTGATTGTGTTCTCCACGCAAATATCAAACGCTCACTTAACACAAAGGTTCTGAGCGGGGCTGATGGGGGGGGGGGGGGGGGGGGGTGTCCCGCCTATTCCCCCGGTTACCCCACTGCAAACAAGACTGTGATTTGAACTGGCCATTATAAAGTAAACTAATCTCTTTAATAGTAACCTCAACTTAATCGTAATTAAGAAATCCTGAAACTGAAATAATTTTCCTCACGAAGATAAACAGACTCTTCCACAAAATGACGTCGAGCGCTACTCTACCGATTACACATACAATTTGAAGTCACCATGATGTTGTGCATTAAAAAAAAAAAATAATAATAAAAAAAAATAAAAAAAAAACGCGAATAAATACAGCATAGGTTGTAAAGCTTCATGGTAAATGTAGGGAGCTCCACGAGGGCCACATCACAATATAAAAAAAAAAATTCCAGCCAAGTCAACCTAACTTAATTAACTTTTACGTCCTTTTCATAATTTTGTTTTACTTCGGAAACATTGCAACGTGTATGGTCTCTTTATTATTCAAATGTAAATTAGCAAGACAAGTTCACAAAGGACAACATTTACCTAGCAAGTAGATATACATGTTACCGCAAACCAAATATGACATTAAAACCTCAGTATACAATGCCCCAGGTTCCATACATTACGTTTACTTTATTTCACCATTTTGACAACATACCCTTTTTACCGTAGAAATACGAGATTTAGGCTGCATTTAGAAAGTAACATAATAAACATCTAGCTATTCACGAATACACTGATACAACTGAGGCATTATCTACATGTCTGGTAAGACAACTGAGGCAATTGCATAATTATACCATGGAGGTAGGAATCTCCATGATTATACCATGTCCCTGGTGCCCTTAGGAATGTCCCTCATTGAGGAACCTACCCTTTTATCAAAAGTGAAACTATTTTGACCTTAACAAGAACGATGTTTCAAGACCGAGTAGTCTTCAGGTGATAGCTTTTTCTTCTTGGAATGTGTTAGTTCTGAAAGGGAACCAGAGGATGAAATAGTCTCCACGTTTGGAGCAGCTTTCTCTGTTCATCTTCACTATAAAACGAGCTTTATTTGAGGCATTTTAATTTTAGTGTATCCGACAGTGTGGGCGAGTACTTCTATTTTACTAACAGAATGAGTTAAATTTCCAAAACGCTTGCTGCGTGGAATCGAACCCCACGTACAGCTCGCCAACATGGGCGTCAGTGCCACTAGTCCACGCCAGAAATGGGGCGCCCTCTACATTTGAGCTAACAGAGATGTTTCCGTTGTTCCCGGTGATCGATATGTCTTTGTAACTATTCCTATCCAAGATGGCGTCAGACGTCTGTTGACTGGTCTGCGATGGAGTGCTACTTGGGTCATAGTACGTTAATGTTGTCTCGGACGGATTTCCAGACAACGCTGAAAAAAGAAAGATCGCACTTATTCAAAATGTCTAGCTACGGAGCACCATTAATGCCATGCAACTTTATCCAGATGATGAGATACAAATCGACTTATAAGTAGGCGCTATAGTCGACTTTCCATCGTTTCAGGATCGAACCCGTTTTACAACACCTATTCAATTCCCCGGTAAATTTCCAAGGAAGTTTATCCAATGTTCGTTTTACTTTTTGTGTAGTTTTGCTTGGGGAATTGAGTAGTGTCTCCATCAAGCCTACGCCGATGCAGGAAGTTTGCCCATGGGATGTAAAAAGCCAACTTGTCAAGTCTAGTGCGGGGTGGGGGGGGGGGGGGGTGGGGGAGGGGGGTGGGCGGTCAAGTAAAATGGCAAGACGAAGACAGGATGACTTCTTAACACTTTGAAATCTCCCATGTCGGAATGAACCCAGATTCAGGGTCCCCCATTTCCGGGCCAGTATGACCCCGAACCCGAATCTGTGTCAAAATGACTCATAAATTGGACAAATTGACGCAGCATGAGACAACCTCTATTTAAAAAAACACTCGCACAGTGTCCACCTTTTTGTTCATTATATTAGGGCCTACATAAAAAGCTATTGTATGGTTTGAAACTTTGCAAGGTTGACTGAAGATACAATCCAAGGTTTGCAGTAACACTATATTAATGTTTAGGATTTGAAACTTTACATGGTGGAGAGCTAGTAAAGTTTTTTTTGTAGGTGGTTCTTAAGGAATTGAATCATTTTGGCAGAGATCCATTCTCATGGTGAACATTTAAAGACCACAGACGCTAAATAAATTTAATTCAGTCAGAAAATCAATGAAAACAATTTATCCTTAACAAACAATTGGAAAGCGTATTATTGACGACCAAATTCTGCATTAAAACATAAACAATCAAGTTTTCTGTGCAACCCATAGGTGATCTTAGGTGTTTTAATTCTTCATGTTCCATTGTTAAGTATGCAGATGATACGTCACTGACAGGGCTGATTTCAAACGAAGATGAGGACGCATATAGGAATGAAGTTGCCCGCTTTGTAAGGTGGTGTGACGACAACCATTTAGTGCTCAATGTTCATAAAACAAAAGAGATAATTTTCGATTTCCGGAAACCAAAAAATGCAATTATGCCTCTAAAGATTAAAAATGTAGATGTTGAGATTGTGACTGAGTACAAGTATCTTGGAACTTTTATTGACAGTAAGCTAAATTGGAACACAAACACACAAAAGATTTATAACAAAGCGAACCAACGGCTTTACTTTCTACGCAAGTTAAGATATTTTAAGGTGGACAGTGATACCATGTTTTTATTTTATCAAAGTGTTATTCAATCGGTTGTTACTTTTTGTAGTATTGTCTGGTTCAATAGTCTGACTAACAAAAACTTGAAGAAGCTTCGTAGAGTCACCAAGGCTGCCAGCAGGGTTATCGGTATTAGTGTTCAAGAAATGGACTGTATTAATGATCAAGCTTTATTAGGAAAACTTAACCTGATCTGTACAGATAAAACCCACCCATTACATTCCCAAATTGTTTTTAGTAGGGCAGGGAGAATCTTGCAATCGCATTTGCGGACAAACCGCCATCAGTTTTCTTTTTTACCCAGTGCAATTCGAATGTTTAACATAAATCACAGGAGAGAGTTTTTAACTTAGGAAAGGGAGGTGAACTTGTGCATGTATCCTGTATTTGTTCTGTAATAATTTTAAAACACTATTTTATTTATTGTAATTATTGAGTGATGTGTCCTGGAGTGGATGTTTGTATTTTTACATAAACTCTGGATTGTTTAACATAAATCACAGGAGGGAGTTTTTAAAGGAAGGGGAGGGGGATGGTATGGTGGCCCTGAAGGGACATCGCACATCGCAAATATCTTTGCAAATATTTGCGATGTCGCAAATATCTTTGCAAATATCTTTGCAAATATTTGCGATGTCGCAAATATCTTTGCAAATATCTTTGCAAATATTTGCGATGTCGTAAATATCTTTGCAAATATTTGCGATGTCGCAAATATCTTTGCAAATATCTTTGCAAATATTTGCAACATCGCAAATATCTTTGCAAATATCTTTGCAAATATTTGCGATGTCGCAAATATCTTTGCAAATATCTTTGCAAATATTTGCGACGTCGCAAATATCTTTGCAAATATCTTTGCAAATATTTGCGACGTCGCAA
The DNA here is from genome assembly GCA_037783415.1 of Leptasterias polaris. NCBI lineage: Eukaryota > Metazoa > Echinodermata > Asteroidea > Forcipulatida > Asteriidae > Leptasterias > Leptasterias polaris. The sequence continues at coordinate 1,473,398 of JAZGTN010000146.1, read as the reverse complement.
ATATTATCGCATACTTTATCGCATACTTCGTCGCATAGTTTGCATATTTGTGTTGGATATTTTTTCAAGAGCCTAAAGGGTTGTTTGGGTTCCAGCCTTCATTCCATTAACATGTACACCCAGGTGAATAGTCGGATACAGTCTGCTCTGCGCCGTGTGTGTGTGTACATGTCAAATGCACTGAGATTGAGAATGAGATGAATGTTGACATCCGTGGTCGTTTTTTGATGAATCTCAACCAAAAAAGGCATCAAGTCAACAAGATCAGCATTATGCCACCTTCAAAAGGATCAGTGGTGAGGATTGTTAATTAATGTTGTGTAGTTACGATAATCGGTTGTCCGTCCAGAGCAGAGGGGATGGCTCAAGGTCCTTTCTCTATAGATAGTAGTACTAACTACGACTACGGTACATGGAGGTAGCAACCTACTCCCATGGAGTCTGGACCTCCATGGAAAGTATAAAAAGGCCACCAGGCAGGACCCAATTTCATAAAGCTGTTTAGCAGAAAATACTGCTTGGAAAATGTACTATTTGCTTAGCAAAATTTAGCAGGGTACCAGTCGTAACTATGTTAACTTTATGGAATACACTGGCACTTGTGGCAGTAGCTAACCTGTTTGTTTCTGTTTAACAAAGGGTTCGTTTTTTTGTGCTTAACACTTTTTTTGACAGGCTTTATGAAATTTGGCCCAGGACTCGAGTCAATACATACGGCAGGTACCGATAAATAGTCAGGTAGTCGTTGCGATAATCGTAATCCACCATCCTCCCGACGGTCAGAGAGGTTGGTGGGTTACGATTATCACAACTAAACGCTGTACCAAGTACGAAGTAGGGCCCAAGTGTCTTGTTTTTAAATTGAACTGCAAAATTAATGTAATGAGCAAACACCCCCCCCCCCTAAAAAAATAAAAAACATTACCCCTCTTACCTGACCCTGGGTTCGGGTATAATTGACTGTTGGATTAGATCATTTATACAACTCAAGACAACACTAACCATAAAAGCTGTACTAACAGATTTTTCCAAAACATTGTGATCTCTGTCACAATTGTCAAGACTGTTACAGAAAAATAGTTGCGACTCATCTTTTTCAGTTTTTGACTTCTTACAGAACCCAAATGTGTGTGTGTGTGTGTGTGGGGGGGGGGGGGGGGGGATCTCCTATGGGTTGTTGGACTGGACAAATCAGAAGAGTATATTTCCACCCTTACTATGTACATGATTTCTTCAAAATGGGAAAACTTTGCGTTAACAAAAATTGACATGGACTGTTAACCTTACCTAATTTGTTATTCTTCTACTACTTTGTTTGCAGAAAATATCGCAATGTTGAATACCAGCAAGTTGTCAGATGGTGTTGGGGCTACCTTGGAAGGTTCAACAGAGTGCCACTTCCTTCATGTACATGTATAATGGACGCCATCCGAACGATGTAACCCAACCCCAATGGACAAAAGGATTTTTGTACCCCCACCACCACTAGACTAAAAGTAATTAAAAAAAAAATAAAAAAATATTGCCAATCTTATTGTACGAGTTCCTCATCTCACCTGAATTTAGGGTGGGTAATGTGTTATTTATAGCCGCTATAGTTGGTGAAATGTTTGTAAATGCTCCCAAATGAGATTCAAAAGTTAGACGGCTAGACGCACAAATAATTTGTCAAACATATAGCCCATGCTGTTGTGTCTCTCACTGGTTTGTATTCACACTACATATTACATACATGGAAGTTTTACGGTAAAGAGGCTTCAAAAGGGGAACTTTTTTGAGAACCACAATCTTGGATAAAAATCTGTAAACATTTGGTTCACTGAGATGAGATGGATGTCATTACAAGAACATCGCTATAATCCGGTGAGGTTTGTGGTAGGTCCTGAAAAGAAATGGTGGTTTCACAACTTGATGTTTTGATCAGTATGCTCTGTTCGTCTTCATGAAGTTGTCAAACCACCACTGCTCAAAAGAAATTTTACACATGATGTCACTGCAAACCTCACCTGATTGCACTTCCACCATGCAAAGTTTAAATTATACTTAAATTCTAGAATATGATCAAAACATGTTCAGCTAGTCTGGTGCATAGTTTTCAGGATTGAGGATACAAACATGGTGGACTCCAGTTACTATAAATTTTTAGATGATCAACGAGTAAATGACAATAAACACTTTTAATGTACACACATCAGTCTTTATGAGTATTATTTTATTTCAAAGTACCCCTCTTCAGTTTCAATTGAAAGCAGCTTATTTAAAAGAGAATGTTGCTAACCCTTCTTGAATAATTAAAGACCCATGTATTAGCATAGTTGACCTCCCCTTTGTAGTTTCAAATTTGAGGCATTAAATAGAAAACGGCTAAATTAAAAAGGGAATATTGCCAAACTAATTCTTTGCGTTGCTTACTCGTCTTGCATTAAAAGACCACCTTATCAAACATAATCAGCTCAATTAAGAAAATGTAAACAAAAAGTACAAATTACAGTCAACACTAGCAAGTTAGGTTTTCTGGCAACTTGTAAACAAAGACGTGTAATTGATGTTTTGTGTTTGCCCTGGATGAAAACACATTACACATGAAATGTTTTCTCACTGTGAATACTCCAACTCCTCTGTCTCCCCCCCCCCCCCCCTCCCCAAACAACTCCTGTACTTCACCATGCAATAAGCACAAACTAGGGCTGCTCATTAATTTTACACAGCAAACAAAATTAATATTTAAAACAATAATAATAATAACAAATAATTATACATGTACTCTATAAAACCCTACATTTAAATTACCTGATGTGGTTGTGGTCAAATAAAAGTTACATACACGTCTCATAAGATAATAAAGGTGTACAGAAATATGTACAATGTGATCAACAAGGTAAACAATCCAAAATGGCTTGCTGAATTAATCATAGTGACCATCAGAAATTATTCCTCTGCATGTACAATAAGGTATTTAAACAAACTATCTCAAATGTATCTCCTCAATACATGTATTAGGATGACAAAAGAGACTTTGTTTTCATTTAATTTATTCTGGTTGTGAAGCCAAGGACTCTCAGAAAAGTGAACTTAATCACTGTACTAGCCAATAACCAAATGGAAAAAAAGACAAGGAAGTTTCAATTTTAGATGCGGGAGGAAAACCCATGCAGTCAGGTAGGGACTGAAAACCCAATCCACATAGTGCCCCCAGCAGGATTCGAACCAGAGTCCTACAGGTGAAAGGTGAGGAAAGATACCTCTACACCAACCCAACCACCTCATTGAAACGGGGGATAGTTTAATTTTCATTATCGCATTGTTTTCCTATTCTCCCTTTACCACAATTTGGGGCAGTACTGATTTGGGGTCACTTTCTGTCCCGCTTGCCATCATCACCAATCACCGCCTTCTCCCCAGACTCCTCCTGAATTGTTGACCCTTGTCCCTTCTTTGAACAACCATCATCGGCCTTTGTTCTTTTATTAGACTTCTTCCCAGTTGTGCTCTTCTTTCTTATTGATGAATCATCACCTTCTTCAGTTAATACTTTTCTTCTCTTCAGATGTTGTCTCGCTCTTCCCGGCCTGCTCTGTGTTTCTTGGACATCTTCAATGCCAGGTTTAGGTTGAGGTCTGCCAACAGGTTCAGTTATTAAATTAAACCTTGACACAAAACTTTCCACAGCAGTGTCCTTGTCTGGTCTGGTCTGGTCTTGTTACCGTGCTTGAATGATAGGGGGCCAGGATTGCAAACAGGCTGAAGAAAATTGGACTTTATGTCTTCTCACCCTGCTGATAAAGGAGCACTGTCGCCTTGATGACTCTCTTTGCATAATCTGAAATTATTCAGAATATGAAGTAACATCAATTATGAAATATTTCTCATTGAATAGATTCTTGTAAACCTGAATAACCAATATTCATTATTCATTCTTTGCTCATTAAAACCTTGTGGCTGCTCAAAGGAGCATAGCTTCAATGGCTTGAGGTTCTCAGACAATAACCACCATACAGGGCTAAGACAGTGTTGTTCTAATTGTATGGGGATTAAAAGGATTAGGACATGGGGCTCCTGTCATAAAACTGATCATTATCACAGGAAATGATTATTGATTTTTTTTTCTCACTTAACTGGCACAACACCTGAAAATTTACTATAAATTTGAAGTGTTTTAAGTATTCTGAAACATATCAGAAGTTATGTTTTCAACTTTTTTATTTTTATTTTTATTTTTTTTTGGGGGGGGGGGAATTATTAGTAATCTACAATACTGACCTACGTGTTACCCCGTGTTAGAAGAACAAAAGCGAACATATTGCTGGAATGGTGTTGCCTGCATTGAAGTACATAACTAACAGGTACAGAACTGAATATTTAAGTAGCAAGGAAAATAACTATGGACATAATAAACAGGAAGAATTTTACATTTTAGCAATTATTAGAACAGACACAAAGTTTGTAGAAAATGTAAAGGGAAGTAAAATTGAAAACTACATAAAAGCATTATGAGCGCTATGGGACATCCTACGTTCCACACAAAGACTAAAATAAATAATGCTTATTTTAACCATGCATGCTGAAAAGAATTGTATTTTAGTTGGAAGCACAATACAATTATGTATTTGACAGCTTTAACTTATTCCATTGGTTTAGTACATGGTACAGGTTTTTCATGTGACTAAACCATTAATAAAGAGCAGAATCTGTATACAGATTGCATAAATGTACATGACATGACAATTTTCAAAAGGATACGATCAACTGCTCCTTCAGGAATCAATCCTTGAAGAGCTGGAGTGTAGTCCGGTAGAACGGCAGCAACACGATGCGTACACACAAGTTGACACGCAACAACCCATAGCAACTAAACAGTGAATTAAAAGGAAGAAATTAATAGAAAAATAATAGATGCAAGGACAAATTATTTTTTCAAATTTTATTTAACATTACAGCAGATATTTGAATATAAGAATTACAGTCATGATACAGGTTCGGCATCTGTGTGGCATTTTAATTCATCAATAAAGTACTTCTTCATGGTATGAAGATTTACGCACTGTACTTCTAAGTTAGTGCTACTGACTATGATTACTTGTGTGCAGTGCCGCCATTGGTTCTCCCAAGGTCAAACACCCACAGCGCAGTGTAACTTAACTGTCTCATTCAGTGCAAACATTTTGACAAAAAAATTCGGCTGTTTCATCTATCCAGAACAACTTAATAGTTAAAAAGGACTACCACCAGTACAATGTAATGTAGGAAAAATAAAGCAGTTTTATGTCAGCATATGCTGCTGTACTTGATTAGTAATTATAGTAGGCCTAATAAAAACAAAAATAATAATAAATGGGCCCTAACGTAGGCCTATTTCATAATGATGAGGCTTAATTACTTGGTACAGCGTTTAGTTTCAATAATCGTAACCCACCACCATCCTCTCTGACCGTCGGGAGGATGGTGGGTTACGATGAATGCCAGTCAAGTTGCCCCCCAGCTAAGTCGCCCACTACAAAGTCGCCCCCCTGGCAAAGTCGCCCCCCTCACATTGTTACGCCAACATACAGAGTGGATCTCCTTCTGCCTCAATAAGTTGTTTCAAAATTCTCAACAGCGCCCTCACTCTGTGAAATGGCTCAACCTTTTATACACCGGGTGACAGGGGGCGACTTTGTGAGGGGCGACTTTGACTTGAGAGGGGGCCACTTTGTATGTGAGGGGCGACCTTTGTAGTACTAGTGGGCGACTTTGATGGAAGGGCGACTTGACTGGTTTCCGTTACGATTATCGCAACAACTACCTAACTATTTTATTTATAGGTAACAGCAAAAGAGCCACCCGATTGACCCAAGTCCTGGTGGTGGCCTTTTTAATTAAAATTTAGCAAATATCAATCAAGTTCAGGAGTTATACATTAAATACTAATTAGTAGTTTACTACACAGTAGGTAGTAGGCCTAAACAGTAGTATTTAATGTTCCTAGCCCTCTGCTCTGGACAACCGATTATCGTAACTACACAAAATTAACAATCCTCACCACTGATCCTTTTGAAGGCGGCATAATGTTGACTTGCATGCCTTTGTTGTCGATATTAAAGAGAAAAAAAAGGACAGACCACGGATGTCAACCTCTCTTCGTCTCATCTCATGTGTACCTATAGTGCAAGCAAAAAACACACGCGCGCACACAGAGCAGACTGTATCCGACTATCCACCCGCGTGTACACGTTAATGGAATGAAGGCTGGAACCCAAACAACCTTAAGACCATCTAGGCTCTTGAAAAAATATCCACCACAAATATGCAAACTATGCGACGAAGTATGCGATAAAGTATGCGATAATATTTGCGACGTCGCAAATATTTGCAAAGATATTTGCAAAGATATTTGCGACGTCGCAAATATTTGCAAAGATATTTGCAAAGATATTTGCGACATCGCAAATATTTGCAAAGATATTTACGACATCGCAAATATTTGCAAAGATATTTGCAAAGATATTTGCGACATCGCAAATATTTGCAAAGATATTTGCAAAGATATTTGCGACATCGCAAATATTTGCAAAGATATTTGCGATGTGCGATGTCCCTTCAGGGCCACCATAGGATGGGGATTTGCATATCATGTAGCCTGTATTTTGTATTTCTATTTTTAATCTGTATTGTTGTAAAAAATATTTATTGTAATTTTTGTGTGGTGTGTCTTAAAGTGGATGTCTGTATTTTTATATATACTTTTCACACCAGGAAAAGGAATTTCATGTACTTTTTAACATGACTAATAAAAGTTTGAATTTGAATTGAATTGAATTTTCCAAATGAACAGCCGTTTGTATTTTAAGTTACTGTAAAACATATAACGGTTTGTTATTGACTTGTATTACAGATTCACTCAGCAATGTTACTACATCGTCAAACTTACTTATTATGTACATTGAGTCTTGCGCACTCTCACTTCGGGAAAGTACGATCCGAACTGTTCCGGCTGATTGTATGGAGACGATCACACGAAATGATACCGCGTCTACTGGCCGGAACGGAAATCGTGTGTTGGAGAATCCATCCGTCTGGTAGGTTGGACAGGCAACTGGGGAAAAAGATCGTCATAGAGTAAGTTCACATTTTTGTTGTTGTTGTTGTTGTTGTTGTTGTTGTTGTTCTGATTTCAGGCATGCAACTTTTCAGCTGTTCAACTGACTTCTACCTTCTGCTTGTTTAGTGACAGATAGGAAATAACAACACGGTACACAGTTGTATGCGTTTTACAGTAATTTTTTTCCTGCATTAAAACAAAGTGTTTACGGCTGTGACAACATTTGAAAGTAATCTCTCAATGTGTTTGTGGTGGTTCTGAAAAGAACCGGTAGTGGGTATTCAAAGTTTCGATTAGTATGCACTGATTGTTTCAATTACTTTCAAATGTCATGCGCTTTCAGTTGTACAGTAAGGATCTATAGGTTTTCAATGACAACATTTCGCGTTCTATGAGTACCCCTAGGTGAGCTGCGTAAGTTCGTACTTACCAACACAAGTCAAACCAACATCCTGTCCATGATCACATGTTCCGATGTCGTTCCAGTTACTATGTTTACACTGACTCAGGTGGTTCTCACATCCACGGCACTGCATATCTTTGAGGTGAATAGCGCCCTCTCCTTGGCCAAACCTCAAGCTGAAATCTAAATTGGAAAGAAAGTCAAATAATGTCAAAGGTATATATTACTAAGTGATGTTCGGAGCTTTGTATGGTCTGGAAAATAAGTAACTATAACTAGTAAAGTTGCGGGTACAGCCATGTGTGAATCTGTTATTGGAGAAGTGAGTATTGGCTCTTAGAAGAGCCAGGGTGGAAGTTGTGACAAGTATTAGTATTACAAACTGATAATCCCCATCGGCTGTTAGACTTGTGGTTTACCAGGTTTTTCCTAACTTCAGGATTTTGTTTCAGAAAATCTACATTTACTTCAAAATTGTCCTGAAAATCACGAGCTGTTTATCAGGGGAGGGTCACAAAGTGTTTGTCCCATCCTCAAACTTCGCAATATGGTCCTATAAAGAGTCTTAATCAACAAAATTAAAGTTCAGTTATCGTCATTCTTTAGAGCTTGGTTCATAGAAGAACATTAGTTACAAATAATGAGGTGGTTTTTATTTTACAGTTTAAACGCCACGTATTACCTACTGTCTCTTAGTGAATTCAAATAATACTCTAAAAACTCTGAATTAATCAGGTAAGAGTTGACCAAGATTGCAGGTCCCTAGGAGCCTGATCCAATTCTGGATCAAGCTGAGCCGAAAACTGGTTAAAATTACTAAAATGAGATAAGTTATTTCTGGTAGAACCTGTCTTGTTGTTCTCATCAACTGCAACTGGACGGAATTGCGGATAGTTGGACTCTAGTAATTACCCTTACTATTCATGGGTGAGATAAATTAGTTTGTTTGGAACCTGTCCTGTTATTTCATATAAACAAGTAGATTTGTTGTTCTGGGACAATTGGTATTTTACAATCATTATGATGGTCATGGAACTTGTTCTTTGTCTGTATCATCTAGACTACTCACATTGGGCCTTTATTGCAACCTAACAATCTAGACTACTCACATTGGGCCTTTATTGCAACCTAACAATCTAGACTACTCACATTGGGCCTTTATTGCAATCCAACATCTAGACTACTCACATTGGGCCTTTTTACAGAAAGCAACGTTCATTTCATCACACTTATTTACATGCCACCAGGTTCCATCTTCGTGCGTATGTAAACACTCTGGTTTGTCACCGTTCTCTTCCCATTCTACTCTGCTTTTGTCTGAATCCGGTGCTCCATAATAGTTAATACGACTCCCGTCGAGCCAACGCTGAGGGCGCTTATATGTTCCTCCTATAGAATCAAATATCATTCGACATCTTTAGAACAACATGAACGAAATTTACGTTATAGTATTTTCGTTGTAAAAAGGTAAACGAGTGCGTAATATTTACATACAAATGAGTGGAACTCAAACAAAATTGTGTCATAATGTAAACAAAACAAACAACAGCAACACCTCATTATTGATCAGTGTTACGCAGGCCAAATACGCCGAGTTTCACGAAAGCCCATAAGCACCTAGGTATTAAAATAACACTGTGACGTCATATTGCATTCTCGTGTTTTAAAAATCCCACACAAACGTGAATTTGTACACAAAAAGGCATCTCTGAAACGAAAATTAAGCTGATCAGAGTGTCGAAAGCAGCGGTTTGTTGATGAAGAAAAGGTTTTCCGCCAAGCATTTCTGATGAGATTGATGTCAGCTCAAGTGACCAGGGGAGTTCTTGAGAAAAGGGACAGGACACAATCGGAGGGGGGGGGGGGGGGGGGGGTATGCCTACTGTCACTGAGCTGAGCCACACCGGTTCGAACAACTGGCAGCCCAAGCGAGTACATCTTGTGTAATTCGTGCCTTAGCCGCGATTATTTGTGTGGGCGGACTTTGGTAAAAAAGTTGCGCGCGCGCAAATTTTGAAATTTGCCATTATTATTATTTGGAGCATTCGACATTTTTGGGAGCGAAATGATTTTAAACCACGAATTGATTTCGAAATAATTTATTTTCGAGCTCATTTAGCAATTTATTTGAGCTCTCGAAATCATTTAATTGACGTTTCGAAATGTTTTTGAGAACACGCAATGATTTCGCAATAATTTATTTTGAGTTTTACCTTCTTCGTCACTTTGAGCGCCGAGCCATATTTTTTTCTTAATGACGTTTATCACCTTATCCTCAACGAATGCATCCTCTTCGGCTGATAAGATACTAACCTGCAATTAAAGTTTGATGATTGTTTACTCATTAGAACAAACTATTGACAGGTTCTGATTCCATTAGGCCGAGTAAAAAAGAAACATGATTAGCGTCAGAGTTCAAGACGGCCGTCATTATTTATAAAAATTTCGATCAATTGTTTTTTGCTCTGTTCAATGAATTAAGAAACATGTTTGGCAAGACATTGACCTTGATTACAGTGGTTTTATTTACAGTTTGTTCAGTAATAAAAACCCTGTCTGTATCTCAATTTCACACGAATAAATTCAAAGTTTGAAAATTAAAATGCATTGAAGAACAAGAAAGAAAGAAAAGCAGTTCGGAGTCTGGTACCTTGGTACCCAGACTCTGCGGGACTTTGCATTGCACTATTGTGTTCTGGGTTTGTGGACTTTGGGGAATTTCATATCGAACTCTTGAGGCGCCATTCAACTTGTTGAGATCCCGACATAATTTACTACAGGATAATGACATCATAAACGTAAGATGACGAAACAACGAGATCATAATCCTGAAAGTAGAATGGTGTTGCTTAGGATAAATTATTTGTAATTCTCGACATTTTAAGAAATTTATCATCGATCAAAAACGATATTATGTTACTTTATGATATCGACGTCCTAAACTGAAATAAATTTGGAAGACGACATCTTACTTCAGGATGTCATCATTATCTAATTTTGGCATAACTGAACAGTTCAACAGCCAACCTACTCAAAATGAACAAGAAAAAAGAGGTCACTTGTCTGCAAACAGTTTTAAAGGGCTGAAAGACTTTTTAATACTTTGGTGAGAATGTTTTTAAAGTTGCACTTAGTATAGTATTGTTAGTCTTGTTGATATTACGATAGTCTTGTTGTGAATGAAAAATTGTCGTTGTTTTTAAGCCACCGTAAGTTTTTACCACCTTTGATCACCCCCCCCCCCCCCCCGATCCACGTATAAATATAACTCTTACCAAATTAGACGATTGTTGCAAACAAGCCTGTTGCGCCTCGTTGAAAGTTTTACTTGTATAATCATTGAAGAAGTAGCAAAAACCTTCAAAGTATTGCCAGTCAGGGTCGCAAACATCATCTAATTTATCAACAAAAGAATGATGTCATGCACACTGTAAAACCTCCTGGGTCAGAAAGAGAATTCGGATTCTGCTTCAGTTTGTCCCATGGACAACTAAGTTACACACATTCTTGCTCAAACTGACCCATAAATGTGTCAGGCACCCGGGAGTTTTTAGAATGAATAAATTATTATAACAACAATAAAAACGGAAAAGAAAGTAAGATTAGACAAACGCGTACAAGTTATTGTAACGTACTGCCAACGGGTCCTTGTTTGCTCTGCAGCCAAACGCAGACAGAAAACAAACGGAAACTCAAATTCGGTTAAATGTGAAACACACCAATTTATTTATCTTCCAAGAACGACAACTTGTTCATGCTCACTCACTGAACTCAACATCTGGTCTGTCTAACACAACTTAAACCATGCACAACACAAGGCAAAGAGTCAGTTATCTTGGCTCCTGGCCAACGTTTTCCCGCTGGCGCGAACACAACTGTCTATTTATAGTCCATACTTCCGGTCCAATATCTGGAGAGAGCGTTCTCACGCCGGCGGTTGTCTGGCGGTTACTCGGCGGTAGCGATGTCCGTTACATTACCCCCTCCTTAGAATCAGCCTATTCTCCTGAATAGCTGCAACAGCTTTGATAAGTACAAGACATTCAAAATGGAAACAGTTTTAAGTGATTCCTCGGGAATGGTCATCGATGATGATTCTGGTCCACAATTTGGTGACAAAGAATCAAGCAAGGATCCACAATAGACGGGGCTACACACAACAACAACATTATTTACACAGTTTTTCATGTATTTATCTACTTAAGCAACACAAAAGCATCAAGCAACAGTTTTGTTTAGAAAACGATGATGGGTGTCCTCAAAGGATGTTGATTCTGGTCCCCAAACTGGTCACACAGAATTCAAACAAAGATGCAGCAGACCAATGACGACTACCCGACTACAAAACAAAATGATCCACAACAGTTCTGTGTTCCTCGAAGTTGTCCCTCAAACAAACAATATCCATCCAAGAGAGGACTTCTCTCCAGTCATTGTTAATGATGTGCTCTTCTAGCTTCAGTGTCTTCAGCCGATGACTCAGGCCATGCCGTCGAACACTTGACATTATTATTCTGTTCGGTGCTTCCCCTGGCGGATCCCCTTTCCGTGGTGCCGGCGGATCCTCCGCTGTCTGTGGTGCCGGCGGGTCCCTTGTCTGTGGTGCCGGCGGGTCCCATGTCTGTGGTGCCCCCAGCACCGACCGGTAGGTACTCTTTCAGTGGTGCATCCAGCACCAACGGATCCCCTGTCTTCTGTGGTGCTCCCTGCACCTGCGGATACTCTGTCTTCAGCGGCCTTCTTCCGTCTTCGGTGGTACTTCCTGTACCTTCGGCCTTTTCATCTGCGATGCGTCTTGCATCAGTCCGTATCCTTCATCATCATGCATCCGGGGGTCCGTTGTGCCTTTGCTTGTTCAGGCGGGGCTACTTTTGCTGGTGGAGAGTGCCGCTCCAGCTGAGCTGCAGTCACCTGAACATGAAGACCATAGCCAGTGTCCTCTAGTTGATTGTTCAATGTCATAGTCTTTGTCCTGTCAGTTTGCACAACGGCGGAACAATGTGCACTATTGAAGCCTTCCACAACGGTGGGGGTGTTGATGTGGAGTTGAGGGACAAAGCAGCTGGATCAGGGCTGGAAAAACCATCGCAACCACGAACCGCAATCCCAACGGCAAACGCCATGCAGGGCCATGCGAGATCGAGGGACTCGGGACCACATCAACAGTAGGGCATTCACCGCTCGCAACGGCCTCCCTACTTGTGGTCTCCGCATCCACACAACAAAGCCCAACATCGGCGCCAGCCACGGGACCGCAGGACGGGTTTGCGTGGCGTTTACCTGCACTCTGATCCTCACTGATGGCTAAGTCACCACTACTCCACGTCGCTTCCAAGTTGGCAATCGTTTTCTCGAAGCATCTTCTGTGGTAAGCATCAACGACTGGTTTCGTGTCCCAAGGATTATTTCCATACTGAGGAAATAGCTGACTAAAAAATCTGCCGTGCCAAGGAGGCTTCCAACTCCCGAATGTCACTCATTAATCCGAAGATGGCGTCCACGATATCAGCCGATGATGTATACTTTGTCGTCATATTTCAGTCGTGTTCAACATTTAATTGAGTCAAAAATATCCCACAAGATGCCACCATTGTAACGTACTGCCAACGGGTCCTTGTTTGCTCTGCAGCCAAACGCAGACAGAAAACAAACGAAAACTCAAATTCGGTTAAATGTGAAACACACCGATTTAGTTATCTTCCAAGAACGACAACTTGTTCATGCTCACTCACTGAACTCAACATCTGGTCTGTCTAACACAACTTAAACCATGCACAACACAATGCAAAGAGTCAGTTATCTTGACTCCTGGCCAACGTTTTCCCGCTGGCGCGAACACAACTGTCTATTTATAGTCCATACTTCCGGTCCAATGTCTGGAGAGAGCGTTCTCACGCAGGCGGTTGTCTGGCGGTTACTCGGCGGTAGCGATGTCCGTTACATTATATTTATTTTTTAAACAAGTTTGAGAATTCAGTCTATATAGTCTAAAACTATTTCTCTAGTTATGTTGGAAATGAACACCTGTGCACAAATCATGTTTATACAAGGGCAACACTTGAATAATTGTGATGAATAATTCCTTTTTTATTTTTAATAAACTTAAATAAAACCAAAACTATAAATATATATCAAAAATATGACAATAATGATATTAAATATGTATAAAACAGTAATACAATGTTATTGTGGCGGGACACCCTCGAGTCAGCGACTAGGTCGATGAAGACCAGACACAACCCAGGGTGATTATCCAACCCCAATAATATTTATTAACCTTATGAAAGGGTGAGCGGCTACCCAGAAAAAAGGGGGGACAATGACGAACGGCGGCTATGCCTAGGGGCAGTTCGTTTGGTGGAAGTTTACCACCGATTGAGAATGATATTCCTAATAGTTAGAATCAGAGCAATCACCAGAAACCTCAATAAACCTCACAAGGATACCAGGTCTCCAATAACAGTAACAATGGTTTTATTTCTCATAAACGTTCAATGAATCACTCAACAATAATAGTAATTACACAACCAGGTAAAGATAATAAACCTCACCTAAATGTAATAAACCTCAGTAATACAAACAAGTGTAGTAAGCAGCATAAACCTCAGTACAACCTCAGTCGGCCCAGCGCTAAGAATCAGCTTTGCCAAACGCAGGTATACCTCACACTGTATTATGCTAATAACCCTCACAGACTGGCAGTCTGCACAATAGAAACTTCATGCGGATTACAATAACCCTCTCTAAAGAACTCGTCAGCGCTACGTCTCTAATAACCCTCCGGGTAGCCCGCACAGTGGTCGCAACTGAGATGTACCTCAGCCGTTCTACACCAACGTGTAATCAACGGCATACAACTCACACAACCTTCCAATGCTTCTAGCCAATTCAGCCTTCCCCCGATAAAGGTTACACAATTCACGCTCTACAACTCCGAGCCTTACATTAACATAAAGTTTACTTTTCAGTAAAAACCCACCTCGCTATATCTCTCCCGCTGAACGTAGAAACACAACGGGTCACACAGCTCAACCACCAGCTAAAGATAACGCACACAGTAGTCTTGGTTCCAAGACGCTCCAGTTGTGTAGTCACGAACCATGTAGTCACGAAAACCTAACCGCTCCAAACTACTCTCACCACCCCACGAACCACTCGCCACCAGAGGGCGCTATCATTCCTGTAACCGCTATCACACCACGAACCGCTCTCACAGGAGCTCCTGTGATAGCGGTTCGTGGTGTGATAGCGGTTACGGGAATGATAGCGCCCTCTAGTGGCGAGTAGTTATTGGGGCGATAGCGGTTTAGATAGCGGTTAGGTTTTCGTGACATCACTGGAGCGTCTTGGAACCAAGACTACGCACACAGTAGCAGTGGGAACACGCAATTTGGTCTCAACACAGTGCCAGCGCACAGTTCACGGTCACAGAACTAGAACACTAAAAGTAATAGAGCAAAAACCCTAGACTAAAGAGGCGGGAAAACCAGCGCTGCTCGCTTAATTATATGCACCCGCTAGCACCCCGCAACGCACAATGCGCACTGCGTCTTTTGGCGCACTAAACTTCACCAAGTCTACCCCCTGTTCCGTCACAATATTAAATAAGTGTCCTTGTATATTATGGCATGTAGACAAAATCAATCCGGAAACAACGTAAAATTAGGCTATAAAAATGACTTGAATCACCCAGAACGGTGTGAAAATGCACCTCACATAAGATGGCTATTCCATGTCCGAACATTAGTTCACCGGGGTCATATTGAAGAAAAGTAGTCTATTAAAGCATTTACTTACCGCTCCCGGGTTCTGGAGGAGGTAGAAGCCCTAGGGTTCTGCAGGCAACAACGGTGTCCTCCCAGTCCCAGTTGCTGGAACAAACTGTACCCCATTCTCCTAGAATATCGCTGTAAACCTCCAAACGGCCATGGCTTGCGGAATACCCACCAACTAGCCTCCATGGTACTAAGAAGACAAGGTGATCAATTGTTTTTTATAGTGGGTTTGGGTTTTGTACGGTGGTTCAGAAGTGCCAAATCAGTTATTAACCCTATCACTTCGACACTATGTTATTATTATTATTATTATTATTATTGGTTTATTAAAAACACTCCTTGCAGCCCAAAGGCTGAATTGCACAGTGATTGTACATGAATTAAAAAACATCAAAAATACAAGAAAATACAGATCATACATGAAATAAAAAAACAAACTGTAAGACAAAAACAACAGCAATACAACTGTAAAAGCCTTCGTTTGTGTAAAAATAAAAAATTACATTCATTTGTTAAGTAATCTGGTGAGGTATGTAAACTGGACATCACAGACAAAGTATAGCATTGATAACCACTGTTCAAAATATGATAGCTTGCTGATCACCAAGTACTGTTACTAATGCACACAAGTGTTTACAATACTTTCAAACACTTGAAATTTATTCTAAAATTCCACAAATCACAGTTTTTTCGGTTGCCGTTTTCTAAATAAACTTAAAATGTGCGTAAACTTAAAATATTGTTGTAGTTTAAATCGCAATCTATTGATTTGATGACGACATTGAAAGGGTGTCTGTATTGTGTGCTTATATTAATGATGGATGATGGGAATGATCGTAATCTTCCGGAAATCTCGACTTTTACCGTCACATGAGACGCTTCTACACCGGTCAATCTCAGTGTTTTCACCCACGCAGCCTCCTCCGTGACACACCCTCGTGCGATTCACTGTTCCGTAACCACATTTTGACGCCGATGAACATAATCCAGCATCATTCCATGACGACCACTCTAGCATTTTTTAAAATAAAAATGAAAAATAAACCAAGTTATGGGGATAATAGCTATAGCCTTATGTTATGAAAATATTTTAATGAGCAATATAATTTGCAATGTAGTGTACACTAAAACAGGGACTGTTTAAAATATGTGTCTGTGTTTATTTGTTAACTTATTTATGTTTATAACGCATAACATCATTGGTATTATCACACTGCACTACCAAAAAACACGTTTACAATATTAAACATAATAATTAAAAGAAAGAGAAGAATAATCTGGACGAGCCAGATATTAGAATTACCTAAATGCAGCGATAGAATTGTAGGTAAACAAAATATATTTAACGCAACAAATACACAGCTCATTTTATGCTTAAAATCAGATGTATCACTGAGTCAAGATGAAATCAGATGTATCACTGAGTCAAGATGAAATCAGATGTATCACTGAGTCAAGATGAAATCAGATGTATCACTGAGTCAAGATGAAATCAGATGTATCACTGAGTCAAGATGAAATCAGATGTATCACTGAGTCAAGATGAAATCAGATGTATCACTGAGTCAAGATGAAATCAGATGTATCACTGAGTCAAGATGAAATCAGATGTATCACTGAGTCAAGATCTTGATCCCATAACGTGGCCGCTGCACAACTCCAGGCAAACGGTCTTCGAGAGGTTTTTCCCGTTAGTCATCACAGCATCATTATTATTTCTTCAAAAAGATCTCAACTAGACCACATGTTTTGAACCCAAGATCTTTCATTTTACAAGAAATAGTTTTGATACAAGACATAAAATACATGTGTTTGATACAAGACATAAAATACATGTGTTTGATACAAGACATAAAATACATGTGTTTGATACAAGACATAAAATACATGTGTTTTGATACAAGACATAAAATACATGTGTTTGATACAAGACATAAAATACATGTGTTTGATACAAGACATAAAATACATGTGTTTGATACAAGACATAAAATACATGTGTTTGATACAAGACATAAAATACATGTGTTTGATACAAGACATAAAATACATGTGTTTGATACAAGACATAAAATACATGTGTTTGATACAAGACATAAAATACATGTGTTTTGATACAAGACATAAAATACATGTGTTTGATACAAGACATAAAATACATGTGTTTGATACAAGACATAAAATACATGTGTTTGATACAAGACATAAAATACATGTGTTTTGATACAAGACATAAAATACATGTGTTTGATACAAGACATAAAATACATGTGTTTGATACAAGACATAAAATACATGTGTTTGATACAAGACATAAAATACATGTGTTTGATACAAGACATAAAATACATGTGTTTGATACAAGACATAAAATACATGTGTTTGATACAAGACATAAAATACATGTGTTTGATACAAGACATAAAATACATGTGTTTGATACAAGACATAAAATACATGTGTTTGATACAAGACATAAAATACATGTGTTTGATACAAGACATAAAATACATGTGTTTTAAGTATTCTTTGCTGAACTTGTTATAATAATATTAGAAGGATGCTGCACATAGGAACATAATTCTCCTTTGTCGAGTATTTACAATTTGTCCGATGCAACAATTGTTGGTCAATACTGTATTGGAATGTTATATTTAGTTGAGAAAACATAATTAGCTCTTGCAAACTGTTTACCAACCAAAAGGACCTATTTATATTAAATGCAAGAACTAGCTAATGGCCTAACGTCTTGACCCTATATACAGTCTTTCTCGAAGACTAAATGACAACAAAACATACGTAAAACAGGTATGGGGAAAAACTCAGTCAAGTAGAAAGAAAAAAGAAAAGCGAGAGAGAGTCTTAAAGCACACTTTGACACAATAAAAAGGCAAGGGGGTGATTAATTATGCGATTGGGCCTTT
This sequence comes from Leptasterias polaris, assembly GCA_037783415.1. Taxonomy (NCBI): domain Eukaryota; kingdom Metazoa; phylum Echinodermata; class Asteroidea; order Forcipulatida; family Asteriidae; genus Leptasterias; species Leptasterias polaris. Next base: position 1,455,218 of record JAZGTN010000146.1, on the reverse strand, counting down.
GAGCTCCTCGGTAAGCCGTACGAAGAACGTGAATGAATCGGCGAGATTTATTTATTTCCTCCATCTCATTGCCGTACTTCATGTTTTGTATGGTGACTCAATGAGGTCAGATGGTTTTCAAACCGGGTCTTTCGGGAGTACTATCTCCTACCGTCCTTGCACAGGTTCTCTTTATGATTATAGCACTATAAACCTTTTCCCCTAAATGCTCATTCTTGGGCTTTCGGTCTGCAGTTGGTGACTTTGTTAGGGGCATTGATTTAGTTTTGGGTGTGCTTTTTCTTCTCGGTGGAGGGGGGGGGGGGGGGGAGACATTCTCATTGGATACATTATAATGGGTGAAGGAGTCGGGGTGACTTTCTAATAAGGGTGAGATTGTTGACACACGGCGGGGAGCTTGCTCATGGACGACTTTGTACAAGGGCGACTTTGCTATAGGGGGCGAGATGACTGCATTTGATCAGACTGTATTCTGAATGTATTCTTTGTAATTGAGAAAATAGAATTAGCTGTTGCAGAAGAACCTATTGACCATTAGACCTGTGACATCACATGTTTACAAAAGAGCCACAGAGCCTGGACTTCCTGCAGGCACAGTTTGTACGCAGCTCAATGGAAGAAAACAATCAGTCTTATATTTTATGGAGATTGCACTGTCCGACTTTTCTCAACTTTTGAAAAGAAGAAAGGGGGGACATCTCCAAAGCTGTACAGCAGTTGCTTTTGTAACTATTGAATTTATGTGAAAATTATGACACAAAATGTAAATGTTCCCATATGGCCTGTGTAGTATCTTGCCTGTCAGGAAATGCTTTAGTAGATATGTACAAGGTCACCATTTCTGTAAACAAAGGTAACATGGTCTATAGTACACATGCCAAAAAATAGTTACGACCTGACGTTTCGACTGTCAGGAGATTTAACTCGGATTATGCGTCAGTTTGACCAATATCTGGTTAATGTTGACACATAATTCAAGTCAGACTAACCCATAAAAGGGTCAAACCCCACGTGACCTAGATCTAGTCAATTCTGACCCGTAGGTTTGTAGAGTGTAAAGATGGCGTCTATAAACTGTGCAAGTCTTGCACTTATCCGAACGAGAAAACACGTCAAACGAAGAACATTTTTATTTCTGAAATCAAATCTTTGTTTTAAATTATATCTGATGACAAAATCTGAACAACAAAAATAAATCATTACAATTTTATGAAATTAGTTTTAGCTTTTGAAAAAAATGCACAAAAATAAATGTGTTAATTATTATTGGAAACAAAAATAAAACTCTGGGACAAGAATGCTGGTTAAACGGGATTCGTGATGGTTAAACGGGTTTTAAATTGACTCGTGTCGCAGTTTAAAGAGGATGCTGACGCATCAACAACCCTAGACTGCAATGAACAGGGTTCGCTTTGCAATTACAGCATCTGGTGATTATAATCAAGCACCAACAACAAGCGTTTACATAAGTTTTATGATCGGAGGCGATAACCGGAAGCTGGTCAAAATTAATGTTCGGGTTTTCTTCGTTATATTGTTGAATTTGTTTTACTTTCATATTTTGTTATCACTTACATGTAGTATTACATCCCCAACAACATGTATAATTTTCTAGGTCATAAACTACGTTAAACTAAAAAAATTGACGAAACAAAATCTCGCCCACGTAAAACCCCATAATGGTTGGGACCACTATGGTCCCGGAAGTTCGAATGCGCGCGAGACTTGCACAGTCTATTGCGAACTATCTATGACACGATCACTGAGCGCAGGCAGCCATGTAATTTGACCTTCGGGTCACGAATTTGAGCTATTTTTAATATATTTCTTAATATCTAATATGAATCAATTAAAATAAACACAAACATTATTTTACAGCCAAAGTGGTGATTTGTAATATCTTTTCTTTAAGGCCTAGTTATATTTTTTATTACGTGTTACTAAAAAGGAGGCTTCAGCTTACATTATTCAGCTTTAAAAAAATAAGCATTTCTGGAAATTCAGACCATTATCAAAGGAGCCATTATCTGGGTAATTTGTGGTAAAATTTGCTCTTTTAACAAATATGTTGTTCAGCACAAACTAGCAGGGGATCGATGAAGAGCATTGTTCAATGCATCAGATTTTGGCTGGTAACCACTTTTAGCAAAAGTTTGCAATACTTGAATAATGTCTGACCAGTTCATATAGCATATTAAGTGTTAGTCTTAAATTTCGTAGTTTTTAAAACTTTGAACGAATAATCAAAGTGTGTAAATTTGTCCATTTATAACATATTCTATATACTTGATGATTCCACACTTGTTCGCAAACAAGTAAACATATTGTGATTTTGTTGACGAGGAATTTTTATTATGATTGCAGTTGGTGAATATGACGTCACATTATTGCTAAGGCAACTGATGACATCATCAAAGCTATCCCGGATATACATTTCTCTGGTGTTGCAGTCATTGACTGGGAATTCTGGAGCCCAATTTGGAATGAAAATTTCCACAGATCCCGTAAAATATACAACTCGGAGTCGATTGGTCTTGTCAAACGCCGTCACCCAGACTGGGATGAGGTCAAAGTTGAAGCCATATATAAGTACTGATAAGTACTTGATTCCAATACCTAGTGTAAGGCGCTCTGCTGGGCCTACTTTGTTTGATTGTTAGGATTATTCTTTAAGAATCAAACCTCTTACGCATTGTAGGCCTGGATCTACCCATTGTCCTGTTCTTGGCCTTGATGCATTTTCAAACGTTTCAACAGACTTTAATATTTTCCAATGGAAGCTTAGTTGCAAAATGAAAACTGCGTTGTCCTTCAAAGATGAAATTTCAGATTGTCACTGAACCGGGAAAAGTGTAGTATTTGCATACATTGTTTCATTAAATTACCCTTTTTCTATTTGACGATTTGTGTAAAAATGGCATAAAATTACATTTCTAAAGTTGTAAAACTGGTTTCTGTTTTGCACATTTCAGGAAGATCTGAACAACACAGTTTTGTTGAGTGCGGAGAGAGGTTCAAACGGGGTCATATTTGGGGGTGATAACTACGACACAATTAGAAATAACCAAACAACATGTCTAAAACTTCAATCTTACATCCAATTTGCTTTAGGCCCACTGGTTCAACAAATCACAAAAGTTGCCAATAGCGGGCTGCATATGTATGCAATAATCACGGCCGCTGCATCGGGAAGATTCTAGAGTGTATGGAGTTGAAGAGGGTTCACTGTCAGTGTGAGTGAAATGCTGGTTGGAGTGGTAGGCAGTGTAATACAGCCAATGACGAAATCAATGGTCTTTTCGAAACAAGGCTTCGGCTTAAACGTAGGCTTCAGTCAGCAAGAAATCATGGCGCTTGAGAAAGGCGGAAGAAGCTTATGGAATATGATGGAACATAAATCGGGTTTTCTAAAAGACCCTTAATTCAAGTCTAATACGGCTACGAGGGACTGACTCACCGTACACAAGGTTTTAAATTGATAACACGTTTCATTTTGTGTTCATTTGAATTAGTTTGAGCTTCAACATTGAACTTTGACATTTTTCTGTCCCGTACAAATCACGCGAGAAAACGTTTGGTTCGTTTATTAGCCTTTATCGATGCTCACTCGTTAACTTAAACTTTGTACAGTCTGCTTTGAACGCCCCTCTGATTTTAATTTGTCCCTAAAATTAATAATAATAATTTATTCTGAACAATGTTACTTTTTTTCTTGAAAATTATTAATCGCCCAATCGCCATTTTTTGTGACGTCACTAACGACGTCTGCCTCCACTACCACATTTCACAAGCGGATTAAATTGTGGATGCCAGGGGTTATAAGTCACTCGAAGTACACGGTGTGACCCGGGGATGACTCGGGCGGACTAGCGGCAAGTTATTCGAAAGCACCCAAAGTCAAACTTTCAAACCCAAACATTGCAAAAGGTAACTGGAAACATTTATGTAATACATGTAATTCTATAGCAGATACAACTAAATGTTTAAAAATGATGTTTTGCCATCAGTTTAATTAAAGTATAGGTTGTTGATAACTAATATTTTATGTCATTTATAACGGAAGGTTTTGTAAAAAGCGGGACATTTCTAAATAACAATTATTAACAAAGGTTTCATTTAATGCATAATCTGTATGCAGAATGAAAATAAAGGAATATTGAACATTGTAAATGTAAATTACCTGCGCAGGTCTCGTTATTCCAGCAGTTCTGATAATCCGAATTAATCCCATCACAGCTTCCACTGTTGACATCTGAACCCTGACACAGCCTAGATCTGCTTCGATGACCTTTTCCACAAGTTTTCGAACATTGACTCCACATTGACCAAGAGGACCACCTCACTGTTACAAAGCAAAAAGTGAAATTTCCCACATATCGGTTGTTTTCGAATTCACGGCTGAAGTTTCGGCTGCAGCTTGCGTCCGGAGTCGTAGCCTTAACCGTAGCCTGAGCCCAAGCCAAATGGCCTCAAAAAACTTCCCGCCATTGACTTTTAAAGTGATGTTGAATTTTAGTCGAGAAAACAAAAATAGTTGGTAACAATTATAAGATTGTATGCTTACGAAATGTTTGAATTCAAGGTTTAAGACATAACATGAGTAACTCACAATGTATGTGCGATTTTAGGGTACTGTGCCTTATACCCCGAGCGCCTTATGCGCAGGAAATGACTGTATCTCAAAGCTCCATTTTCAATATGATAGTTCGCTCGGTTTGGCAAAGCGCGTTCCCTGAAACCTAAGGTTTAACTGCAAGAAAGCCCATAATATGTACCCTTGACAAGTAGATTTTATTTTGAGACTTAATGTTACAGTTCCCCGATAATTAATTTGGTTTGTAAAAAAAAGTTTCGATAATCAGTAATAAAATTTTCTTAATGGACGATTCTTCCCTTTTTTAATTTGCTGTACGCAAAAACAGCCAAGTTTGTTCTTTCTTTAAGATTGTAGGAACAGAATGATTGAAACGTCAAAAGGTGATTACATTCAAAGCCTTCACAGCTCATTGACATTTTTGTTGTTGGTAACAACAAACATTGGTTTCTTTTTTATGGTTGTTATAGTTAATTTAAGCCATTGTTTTCAGAATTAGCACGTGGTCTAACCTTCCATGACCTCACAGTAGTCGCCTCTCCAGCCGTTATCACAGACGCATCTATAGTGACGCATTGGGTCATTAGAGGGCACAGCTGGTACGCAGTACGCACCGTTCAGACAACTGTGGTTGCAACACGGGCAGCTAGGTGATGCGTCTATCTGCAGTTAAACATGTTTCAGTTGTAAACAAAAACTTTTTGGTTAACAACCCCAGATAACGGAGTGGATTGTGTTTAGTATGAGTAAAATGGTGAAGTAATTTGCTAAGATATAATAATAATAATAATAATAATAATAATAATAATAATAACACAGCATTTGTAAGGCGCACATTATCTGTATAACATCTCCTGGGAAATCGAGCCGAGTGACCCCGTTGAGCTCGCAGAGCCCACCCAGAGGGAAGTAGTTGAGAGACTTGCACCCGGCAAGGTTTACACACTGCATAACATCAATAGCCTAATTGATTCAGATATGAGTACCGTAAAATTCCACTCCGAATAATTCTAACCATACAGTTAACGTTAGCACAATGAACATTACAATGGGCGTAAAAGCGCTGATGATTGGGCGTAAAAATAGCAACTGTGTCATGTTATTCTGATGAGACATTCGTAGGTCATTTTAAGTTTGACTTGGTCCATAAATAAAACAAACTTTGTGGTAATTGCATGTTCGATATAATTATGTATAGTCATTACCCTCAATTCACTGTTAAGTTGACTGTGATAGCCACTTTTATTATATTATTGCTTTATTTCCGGTGATGTTCGGTCCCGGCATGCTGGACGACGAATGCAAACACGAAACAAAATAACAAATGCACTCTCGCCTTACCATTAAGATTGACGAATCTCGGTCGAGATAAAATGATATATCATTACCAGTCTCCTTCACCAAATCTCCTGGGAAATCGAGCCGAGTGACCCCGTTGAGCTCGCAGAGCCCATCCAGAGGGAAGTAGTTGAGAGACTTGCACCCGGCAAAGTTTACACACTGCAGTCCGCATTGGATGAAACTTGTTACGTCATGAAGCGTACGAATCGTGTGGTTAAGAAGTTGGTAGTTACGAAGCTTATCGCCCAGAACTGCGTTTGTGATAAAAGATTTAAAGAACAGTTTTGATATTTGGAAGTGAATAAGCTACAATCAGAGTGTTAATGATAAAGGTTGACAATAATCTCCCTTTCCCTGCCATGAGCTTTACTATACTTCCTTAATCACACTGTACAGTCTAAATGTATCTACTAGGAAGTTCGTGGCGTGGACGAGCGGTTAAGAGCACCGGACTCAAATTTTGGTGTTTCTGATCAGCAGAGTATGGGTTCGAGTCTCTTTCTTGACACTTGTGTCCTTGGGCAAGATTACCATTGTCCTTCGGACAGGATAATAAGCCGTAGGTCCGTTCTCTTATAGGTTTGGTAGTGCACGTAAAAGAACCCAGAACACTTATCGTGGAAGAGTGGAGGTTAAACACAGTACTTTTGCGTGGTTCACATAGCAAGCATCATTGTTTACAGAGTTCCTAAACAAATTGTGTTGTACAGTTCTACAATAAAATGTCCGTCTGTAATAATGTCGACATATTGAATAGCATTTACAGACCCTCAATCTTACGTTGTTTATTGCTATTGCAGCAATCGAAATAAAACAAATTTTAAAGTGCGCATACAACGTTTCAACTTAGACTTCCGTATATAATGTTCATATGCCTCCTTTTACTTACCTGCCTCTGTGACATTATCAACTTCCAATGTTTGTCCGCACATGATCTCCATCAATAAAACGACAACCATAAATGTTGCAGCTCTCAAAGCCATATTAATGAATGGTAGCTTCAATTTGCTACCAATGTTCCACGAGATAAGGTTCCAAGACCGTCTTCTGAACCTACCAGAGATTATGCAGGAGTGTCCCTCCGTATTGAAGTATATATCATGCAGACAGCCACATCCGCAATCAATAAAACAACACCATCTTATTTTGACAACTGTACAGAGCTCCTTGAGTGCATCCATACCACTTTGGAGTGTGAGGGAGTGCACCGGACTCAAGTTCAGCACCCAATAGCTTGGAGTTGATGCACCCAAAATAGCTAAGCAGCTAAGGTTAATACCCGCAGCCAAAATACACATGTACTAGCACTAGTTTCCTGCTTGTGGTTTTTGCTTAGCGTAAATTGTAAAGCAACTATTTTTGCTCAAGCAGCTCTATAAAAGTGGGCCCTGTTTTTTTTTTTTTTCAGAATGTAAATGTGTTTTGGGATGGTTCTTAAAGCGTAAAGCTTAAAACGTAAATCGTAGGTCTCATGTGTTGAGTATAGCACGTAAAGGAGCCCATTACATATCGCTAATAAGTGAAGGGGTTTGCCCCGCTCTTTTCTTGTATGATTGGCTGCAGTTTGTGTCGCAACTTGTAAAACCCTTACAAGGTGCTATACAAATGGGTATCATTCACATAGGCGTAGAACCCAGGGTGCAGGGGGCAACTGTCCCCCAAAATCGGGCAAAACAGAGGGGGAATTTCGGGCGCAGCAAGAAGAAAGAAAGAGGAAAGAGAAAACAAAAAATACATTTTCCCACAGTAGTAAAAATATTAGGCCTAGTATTAAGGTTTCTCTATGTAAAGATTTGGGGAAATCACCCTCTGCCCCCCCCCCCCCCTCCCTTAACCAATGAGTCCCCATACACCCCTCATTATCATCAATTATTATTATACTTAGACTAAGTATACAAGAAGACGACAAAACTGAATCTGATCACGTGAGTTTTTGTAAGTCGTCTTGACAAAGTTATAAATGACCTCTTTATCTAGATAGCGGCAGGTAAGCCACTCGTGGAGCCCCGTTGTACATTATTTAGTTCCCGTGATAAATGCAATTAACTTGAACAATGATGTTGCGCAAACCTGTATTAGTGATAACCCCAGCCCTTGTATTATCCTCGAATCTCTCGTTTAAATCCACCTGCGTCAACTATTGATTTAAAGGTGTAAAAATGATACTGAGTATAAAGTATTCGATTCTTCATTTTCATTTCACCCAGCTGGGATCGATACCGCCAGAGAGTATCCGTGAAACAACGTTTGGAGTTTTTAATTGCCTGTTAGAAAATGTTTCCAACAATTGCTTTACATCAATAATAGAAGCGTAAGAAGATTCAAATTCTCTAGTTTTTATAAGAGCTTATACAGTGAGTGTGACGTCAGATTTTCGGCCTACCGTTTTTGAGTTCTACCAGAGGGTACATAACCCCATTGTAACAAATCTGTGAAAACTCCATCGTATTCGATAGGTTGGACACGTTATGGATTTTGTGATGTTTATAATAGTAATACGCTTATTTCGACGGCGGCAATAGACCTTATGCACATGACGTCATTTGAGTAGGGCGCCCTCGCCTAGAGGTCAAAAGGAAGATGTTCATTGGCCAGGCCTGTGCGCCGCGCGTACAAATCAGCGCGTTTCCATTGTTTCATCATCAGTTTACCTCTAAGATGGCGGCTTGGTGACGTCAATGCATAAGGTCTATTGAAATAAACAAGATTGGCTCAGGAGGATTTGTTACACTATGTTTTGGGCTTTGACGGTATTTCAGTAGTCGGTATAATTTCTCTGGAGGATTGGTAGACCGACTGTTGCAAACTGGTCAGATTGAAATAACTCCATTTCCAGATGACTGTCAATCCAATCTTTAAGGACCGAAGTGACGTATTTGAGACAATGACGTAACAAAATTCACCGGTCAAAGTTCACGTGACTATTATTTTAATGAAGAGATTGCACAGAAGTACACCTTTAATATTACCAATAGTAATGCACTACATAAGTTTAATATACAAGGCAAATATGTCCATTAATTTCTTTTGTCATAAGATTATGAAATTAAATTGTGGCAGGGCAAGTCAATATAACAGATCAATAATCCTTTATGGGAAAACCCACGTAATTCGGGTGCAATGTCACGGCCCTATTCACCGAAGAATTCTGAGCCTACAGGGTATTAGAAGTGTTTCATACTATGGACCGTACACAGAATTCCGCAGTAAGCAATGAATGCCATCATGCAAGCCAGACTGGCAAGGAATGCCATCATGCAAGCCAGACTGAAAAACTTACTAAGCATGGAAATCTTGCTTAGCAGAAACAAGTCAACAATCAAAATTCAAAAAATTTATTTTGCTAAATAGTGTTTTCTGCTTAACGGTTTTATGCAATTGGGCCCAGGTAGGGACTGGTAACCCAACCCACGCTGCATGGGCAATCCGGTCTGGGCCCAGGTAGGGACTGGTAACCTAACCCACGCTGCATGGGCAATCCGGTCTGGGCCCAGGTAGGGACTGGTAACCCAACCCACGCTGCATGGGCAATCCGGTCTGGGCCCAGGTAGGGACTGGTAACCCAACCCACGCTGCATGGGCAATCCGGTCTGGGCCCAGGTAGGGACTGGTAACCCAACCCACGCTGCATGGGCAATCCGGTCTGGGCCCAGGTAGGGACTGGTAACCCAACCCACGCTGCATGGGCAATCCGGTCTGGGCCCAGGTAGGGACTGGTAACCCAACCCACGCTGCATGGGCAATCCGGTCTGGGCCCAGGTAGGGACTGGTAACCCAACCCACGCTGCATGGGCAATCCGGTCTGGGCCCAGGTAGGGACTGGTAACCCAACCCACGCTGCATGTGCAATCCGGTCTGGGCCCAGGTAGGGACTGGTAACCCAACCCACGCTGCATGTGCAATCCGGTCTGGGCCCAGGTAGGGACTGGTAACCCAACCCACGCTGCATGGGCAATCCGGTCTGGGCCCAGGTAGGGACTGGTAACCTAACCCACGCTGCATAGGCAATCCGGTCTGGGCCCAGGTAGGGACTGGTAACCCAACCCACGCTGCATGGGCAATCCGGTATGGGCCCAGGTAGGGACTGGTAACCCAACCCACGCTGCATGGGCAATCCGGTCTGGGCCCAGGTAGGGACTGGTAACCCAACCCACGCTGCATGGGCAATCCGGTCTGGGCCCAGGTAGGGTCTGGTAACCCAACCCACGCTGCATGGGCAATCCGGTCTGGGCCCAGGTAGGGACTGGTAACCCAACCCACGCTGCATGGGCAATCCGGTCTGGGCCCAGGTAGGGACTGGTAACCCAACCCACGCTGCATGGGCAATCCGGTCTGGACATGATTTAAACAGGGGTCCGTCCACAGAGGTGCAAGGCTGAGGGATGGGAGAAGAAAGCAATAATTTTGACTTACACATTTGGCTGGATTATAATTTAAGATTGCGAGTGCTAATGGTTATCCCCAGTGGTTACAACCAGTGCTGAGGGTCCACTCCCAGCTTAGGCAGTTTGAAGAGTACCGAAAGTGCACTATCAAGATTCGAAGCCAAAGACAAACCAATGTTTCCAGATAGGCCTATAGGTACAAAATCTAGCTTTAACTTAACACAGACTCGTTTCTGCTAAGAAAGCTTCATGCGTAGTATACTCTTAACAAAAATCCGTGTCCAAGGGGCCTGAGCTATTTCTGGATCAGTAAGATCCGAAATCTGTGTCAAAATGACCCATAAAGGAGTCAAACTGACGCAGAACTTGAGTAACAATTCAATTTTTTAACCTGCGTTCCGGTCAACCTGACCCAAAAGTGGGTCAGGCCACCGGAACATGGAATCCAGATCAATTTCGATCCGGAGTGTACCGTTACAGTCTAATGAGAATACAGTCATACAGTCCTTCCACCTTCACAAATTGATTACTTACTAAGTGTGACTTATTATAATGCTATGCTACAGGAATGATACAACTATTGCACAGTGCAGTATTTCAAATCAAACTATTGCAAATAAATATCGGATTCTGACCCCAAAATAATGATAAATCACATAAAATACACAAATAGTGCAAAAAATTGATGCAAAAAATATCATAGCTGCTTCAAATTAACATAAATTATTAAAATTTGCTGTAAATATTATACATTGGATATTTTCTTAATACATTTTAACATTAAACGACATTATTTTAACAGTGTTTATACAAAACAAACTACTAGATCTCCACTATGCAGAGATTCAAATATTAGTTAGGTACAGACAGACGTTTGTACAAAGAAGACATTTAAAGTTAACATCCTCGAAAAGTCCCATTTCCTAAACATTATTGGTACTTGATTTTTGAGGTTTTGTTTTTGTTTTTTAAGCAAAAACTACACAACTTTTAACATGCCACACTGCAGCTATAGCGAATAGCGTCGGTGAGGGTATATTTTATATAGCCTTACGAGCCCCATTTTCCGATTCAAATTTCACAAATAAGCTTTCATTGATGTTTCTAAGACCGTATGGCGGCTAAGGCGACGGCTACGACCGTTGCGAAGGTTCAATTCATGATGACGTGGCAATTTAGTCGTACCGTACCTATAGCTGCTAATTCTAACACGGCCTCATAAAATTATTGTATTATATATTTTGAACTTTAATATTGAAGACATTTTTTATTTGAAAATTGTGCTGTTTTAAACTTGTTGCTAGAGGGTGCTGTAAAAAACGATGACGTAAGAGGCCAATGGTAATTATTTTCACAGTTAATTTTACATAAACATTGATTTATCCTGATTCACCAATATGTTTCCTAGATAAAATACACGTTTTGAAACAAAAAGACGATCCGAGTGGTCAAAAGACATAATGAATATTCATAAGGGAAGACGATGAATGAGGCACAATGAATACCAAAAACATTAAACTTTATACAAAGGCTTCTTTACCTCATAAATAAGTAGGTTTACAAATAAATTAGAATTTAAACTTTGGAAATGGGATGCTTTGAAGTTTAAAAAAATAAAACGCAAAGGCATACGACCCGGGGGCATGGGTGCAACTGTCCTCCCAGTTGGGGCATGCAAACAGTCGGGAAAATTCGGGCACAGCAAGAAGAAGAAGAAACAATTCTATCCGGTATTATAAATTGGTACTTATGATGTGTTTATATGAGTAACATTTCAGGCAAATCAATTGATCTGCCCCCCCCCCCCCCTTAAACAAAGAGTCCCATACGCCCATGATAAAACGAAACGGAAAAAGTTTCTCTATTTGCGATAAATATTGTTTAATATTTAAAAATAAACTATCCTATCAACCCATACTAGGAAGAGATGACATTAAAAAAAAACTATAGTAAACTTGTAAGTATAACCTTGTTTAAATCTGCTAATGGAGGAGTGTTGATTCTGACAGGATCGGATGGTTTGACACTCTCCTACCATGAGTGGTTTATACGTTGGTTGTACCCACACGATTATAACAGTATTAGTTACTTCCTTTCATCACCAAGCCAAGCTTCAAACATCACTCTCCCATGTTAAAACAACGAAAGCAAAAATAGTTAATATATCTTATAAACAGTGAAAATATAAGTTAGTTATTGATACATTACACCAACAAGTCCTTTCCGGCGGCATTTTAGTAACGGGGTCCGTATCGTTGATATTTACAACTGTACAATTTTACTATTTAAAATACTCCTCTAACATTAATTTCATAACAAAAATATTTGATCTTATTCGGTGAATATTTCTAAGATAATTGAAAAGCTCTGAGACAGATTATTGTTTACACATTTACACAATATTTACAATATTTACATATTTATACATCTATATAACTGACGAGATTAAAAAAATTATTTCAAAGATTTGAGAAAAAGAAATTCCCGACTCGAATTGGAATACCTGATAAACATGGCCAGCACGTTTTACTTGTCCTAATCATTGCTAATCGGACCCTGTGTCGTAGAGCTGCATTAAACATTTCTAAGCTGTGCTTACCAGAAAGGTTACCAGCTAAAAAAACATGTCATGTGTACCATAAATGACTGGTGTCCTGCTTAAATGCCAAGAATTAATTTTGTTGGCTTAATACAGCTCTATGAAATTGGGTACAGGTTAGATTTCTGGTAGAATACAGCAGTAGTTTTTTAAAATACTTGTTTAGGTTATTTAAAAAAAAAATATTACGAGCCTGTATTTTTGTATTTTCTTTAAGTATAAGTTTATTGAGAAGAAATTGAAGCCGTGTCTGAATTGGCGGTTGCGGCTGTGGCTGTTGCCAGGGCGTTGCTAAGGACACCCTATTCTTCAACGCATGTTAACATGGAAGTCCAATAGCAGCCGTAGCCGTTAATTCGTACATGGTCTTATTTTAGATAATCCGAACTGGTCCGTATTTGTTACCTCAAACACAAACACAGACACAGCAGAATAGGAAATGAAATTGAGACATGAGAGTTAACTGCGGATAAATCATCAAAAACACGAAAACGAAAGCTGGCTCATTACATTATTCGCCCTCATAACATAAACTAGTCAGATTTGTTTAATACATAAGACAAACTATAAACAAATAAATAAATACAAGGAACCAAAACATAACAATTAAACGTACTGGATAATGGCCTACATATTGACACATTGGACTAGCAGCACACGTGTCTACTCGCTGCCACGTTCGCCATTTTGGGAGTCAATTTGCACGTAAGCATGTAAATGCCGCGTCGCCAAAAACCGGCACTATACTGGATAACACACGAATACATTGACTCCCAAACTTGCACAAGAAAGATGGTTATAACTTGTAATGATAACGTCAGGTCATTAACAGAAGATTTATTGACGAATTTTTGAATTGTTTTGTACTTAATAAGAAAACAAAAAAAGTCAGAATGGAACCAGAAAAGAACCCCCATCCAACATCATTGTTATTATTATTAATTTATTACAAATCATTCAAATTACAGCAGCCAAATGGCCAAAATAAATTCACATAAAAGGCAATATTTACGTCCGGATCAGCACGGTCCACTTCCGTGTCGTAACCGACCATGGTCCGGGACGCTGTTTTGACTGAGATTCCGGATCAAATAGTTTAACCCGGAATTGACCTATAAATTGATTCCAGGTTGTCCCGAAAAAACGAGAATGTTTACCTGAAAATAACCTTGGGAAAACATGGGTGACTTCTAACGCTCCTCTTACAGTGAGTCGGCCATTTTGTTACGGCTGGCCCCTGACCACAGCACCAGTCTCATTTTGGTTCCTGTTAATGTGTATGATTTAAAAAACAAACATGGCTGCACTGGGTTAAAGGTAACTAGTGACGTAGATACTATAAATAGCGCAAACGAGTGGTGTTGCAGCCGGATGTGACGTCACTGTGACAGCCAGTGTCACTCCTGATAGTTGCATGACTGCCGTTAAATACAGCATTTGAAGTCATTCTTCTTTACGTCGTTATTGGTGAGGCTCAAGCCACTCTCTGACACTTCCTTGTCTTCTCTTAGGTGTAGTTTCCTGCAATTTAAATTTTAGTAATATCAATATTAAAGAGACATTTAAACTGGTTTAAAATTCAATACAATAGCGTGCAAGACTATGGGGCGCGTATTTGAACGTTATAGGGACATTGGAATCCCGCGTATAAGCAAACTGTTACTTGCTGCTTTCAGGGGTTAGGTGATTGATGTCAACACGGCAACAATTACATACCCACCCCCCCCCCCCACCCCCCATACACAACAAACTTACTGCATCTAAATGTTCCAAAATCTCCCTCTCCACTTCTAATTGAAATGTCGGTGATGTGAGTGAATTGTTTGCCTTTCAAAAAGCAATAAGCCTTTATTTTGTGATAAACAAGTAGTATGGTGATACCCCTATTGTGTCTTCATTGTGTTCTAGGAATCTCAGGAATTCTTCGGTGGAATTTAGGGGGTAGGCACTACTTTTGTACGAGAGGAAAATGGCGTGTTAAAGTATGGGGCCATTGGATGGAGGGCAACCTGCCGCATAGCGAGCATGGTATTGGCTCGTTTGGGGGGCATGGTGCTGTCAACATCAGCTCTCCACACCATCTTTGATGACAACCTAACTACTCTTCTTTCTCTTTTTATTGTGTGTTTGAGTTCAAACCCTGCCGCCTTATAATTAGTAACATCAAACAACTTGTTGTAAGTAAATGTAATATTGTTTAATGTATGACCACAAATAATCAAATCATCCAAATACACAAGAACAAACTTCTTATTAGCACCCCTGGAAATTTCTTGCAAGGGTCTCAGACCAAATGGCACTTGACTACATTTTACTTTATAATTAAGTTGTGTTTACTGCTTGATTTATAACATAAATTATTTGTTTATAGGGATTTTATATTGTAATTTATTGGAATTCCTTTGTTTGGTTGAAGCTCCCCTCTTTGTCTGAAGGCTTTCATTCTCAAAACTCATTGGTTCTAAAATTCATACCAGCATCAATCTTCCAGCAAAATATTCCCATCTGAAATATCCACAGTTAGTCGATGAAAAGACCCATCACTGTTATTTATTTATTTTGATCTTGGCAATCGAATCTAACCCAATACTATACTCAAAAAATCTTACAAACCCATTTTTGTTTACCCGTTTCTCATTATAACAATTTGACTTATTTTATGATTTTCTCACAGTGTAATTGTATGGTTAGTTATTATCCTGTAAGGTTTGTGGTAACATCACGTACATAAAAAATACACTTTTGAGTTCTGGTGGTTCTGAAAAAAACATAATGTTTCAAGTCGCCGTTTCACACATGTGCTCTGAATGTCTTCATTACAAAGCTGTCAATTTCACAAAGGGCTTATATTTTTTGTATTACTCTGAATGCTAAGCAGTGTGACGTCACAGAACAAATCACCATGAAAATATTTACAACTTATGATGATTCTTGGTGCTTTGTGAATCCTAATAGATATCAGAATTGTTGTATTTTAATCAAAAATGACAATCTTTTGTTAATTCAAGATGTTAATGAGAATGTAAAATGAGAGCATACCTCGTGAGGTCCTCAACGGCTTCTTCAACGTTACTCCCATCCTTGGCACTGCACTCTATAAACAAGGCGTTGAAGGACTGTGGGTAAGAAAAGCAACATTAATTTACTCAATTATGTTCAACCTTAGAATATTTCAATCATGCTTTACAATTGGTGCTCAATATTATATGGCATGGTTAACCCCTCTACAAGTTTGTCCGCAATGTGTTCTGGGAATCTGGATTTCATTTGAGGATTTTCGAGGATGGGGTACTTCTGTTGGGGGGAGGGATGAAATTAAAGGACCAGATAGAGGGACCCCCTCTGCCATATACTGGACATGGACTATGTATTTTTCCAGTTCTGCCAAAGTTTCTGTTGTATTGTTTGACAACCAGTAGCTTGTTAGACACACATTGCGGGGTCGACATGGGTTTTGCAACCTCGTACAGTTACGTCGAACAATATTGGTTGAACTTAAAGGAATGTTAATATTTAAAATAACAGCATGTTTAAAGTGCGGCGTCCGTTTCGATTAGTACCCTGAGAAAATACTATTATTGAAATAATGTGAAATATGGTGAAATTTACCGATTGCCGTCTTGTTGAATACAATTTGTCGTGAACAGTGAAAGTAACGTCCATCATAGCTCGTGTCTTTGTGTATTCTTATTTCTATCAAGATTTGATTTTCGTATGTATCTGTACAAGAATCGATACTTAAGAATCGATATAATAAAACAACATACCCGCGCAAGTCTCTCGCCATCTTCTTGGCGCACACATCGTATTCCCTCTGCCTGTGCAGATGCGCGCGCATCCACCTTATTAGCGCAGATCATCACAGGTATCGGTTTGGTGGCGCCCTCCTGTGAAAATAATTCAAAACACTATGTTTCACTTCAAAACTTTAAAAATAATTATTAGACACAATTAACTTGACGTTGTTATTTATTGTCTGGACCTTCGCTAGAGTGACAAGAAAGAGCTTGTGTGATTTGTATTGCAGTCTGAGCATCTTTGTATCTTGTTGAATTGGCGTCAAACTATTTTTCTATATGTTGCATAAGTTTCACAAGCCTTCATCATTGGTGTGCTTGGTGTTCTTTTAAGGTCACACAGGGTGTTGTATGGACTCTTTCTTGGGAAACGAATTTGCTGACGGGCATTGCATTGTGTTGGGTGTATGTATAGAAGCCAATTTGCCTACTTGTAACACTTCTCGACTATTTCAAAACAGACTAGTTCTGAACGCCACTGTATTCAATAATGTCAGTATTTTAAGCAACATACCTTAATTTTGCAAATTAGAGTGCTTGGATGATACAGAATGATTGTGGTCAGCAAAATTGCTTAATTTGGCCCGGATGCCACTTGACGTCTCGGTCTCTAAATCCCTGACGTCATGACATTTTTGCCTTGGCATTAGACACCCTGATGGAACACTTCAGGGGCACCAAGGCAATGACCATAGGGGCTTGCTGTCAATTACCCTTTTGTCATTCGATTCACAATGGTGAATGATCAGGCCTGTTCCAATGGTAAACTTTGCTTTTTGTATTTTGAAAATGAAGTGCTTACCTCAATTGCTTCAATCCAATCGCGTACATTAATGAAGGACCTCTCATATGTACAGTCATACAGCAGTAAAACACCATCTGCACGTCGGAAATACGATTTGGCGATGCTACGGAATCTCTCCTGCCCAGCTGTATCCCACAGCTGCAGTGACGTCACTTTATCGTCGATCTCGATGGTTTTCATCTGGAAGTCGACGCCTGTTTCATGAATGAATAATGGATGTTAGCATATTGAATTTGATACTAATTATAGGTTGATCCTTTTAACCGTTATCAGTCGGTTTGTCTTGCCTTTGGTCTATGTGATAAATTATTGAAAACAATTTGGGAATTTATCTGAGATAATCCATCTGTCTTTCCCTTTTGGCAATGTTTTATTCGTTGGTAAATTATATTGTCAATGAGTTGTGATCATAAACCACTTCTGTCATGAATGTGTCTACCTTCAGTTAATTACCGTCCTTGAGGTCTACATTACACCAACATCTACCATGTAATAACACTTTATTAAATAAGGTGCTTGACGTACATTCTGCAGTACAACACGCGAAGCTAGTGAGACTATCAAATCAATACATCATTTTCCTTAACATTTATTGTTGGCATCCAACACTACGATGAGCTTTTAACACTGTTTTGACTACTCAGTGGTTATTTTCAATATACTGTGTACGTCTTGCAGCTACAAAGTTCATTCTCAAACCTTCTGGATCAATATTGACACTGACTTTGGGTCGCAGAGGATCTGACAAATGTCTAAGTCAGTATGAACTAGTAACTGTGTCAAACTGACCCAAAATGTGTCAAACCCTCGACAATGATCCGAGTCAAAATCCCATTTTTAAACCAGTCTCAACATTTGGGTTGGCCCACCTCGGACTTGAGAATTAGTGTAAACTACGGTGGCTCTACAATCCAATCATTTTGACTTTATTGGTCAAAATAATTCTCACATAGTGCATTGTAATCTCAACGTTAAATTAATATCGCATTTTGATTTCAAGTGCAGACAATAAAGCGCGTGACATTGAGGCATTTTCTACAACAAACTAGATCTACTTGGCTGATTCGCCCTCTACGTCATGTGCGTGTTTGGTTTGTTTTCCTTACCTGCTGTTATACATAGCTTGATTCGCCCTGTTTTTTCTAGAATCATCTCTGGCATGTCCAGCATAGTTTGCATGTTGTGGTTAGTAGTGTCATTTACATAAGTATTGATCAACATATTTAGGTATCGATCCACGCATTCAATTATCAGTCGAATAATAAATAAATAAATAAATAATAGGCATTTGTAACGCGCCAAATCAATCTAAAAGATGTTCAAGGCGCAATAATTATGTACGCCAAAACAACTTGCAAAATATACATTTAAAATTGGTCCCGTGAGGCTCATTAAAACGAATGTTATGACTACAGATGAAACCATGGCAACCTTAATACAATTGAACCCATAATTTGATATTTGAAACAAACTCAATGCTGCTATCGAGCAATGACGTGGGTTTTATTTTAATTTTTTTTCTTCGGTTTTTTGTTTGTATTTTTTGTAAGGTCTTTTAGCAGCTCTGGGGATTGGAAATAGTTCGAACTTTAGAATCAGTGAGGTTTCAGATTGGAAATATTTTTTTGTTTCTTAAATTTTTTTAATTATAGCATTTATATATTCTGCCTAAAGTCTTTAAAATACTTTATTTACACTTAAAAGAAATATCTTACCTAATGTGGAGTTGAGGTTACTTTGGAAAATTCCTTTGCACAGGCGCAGAATGAAGCTAGACTTGCCAACAGCTGCGTCTCCAGCTAACACAATTTTATACATGCGTTCCGGTGGACTCTGAGGTCTTTTTGGTTGCATCTGGAGAGGAAAAGGGATCGAGGTTAGAGAGGACTATGTTGAAGTCTATTTGAGAAACATTGTGTTTGGTAATAGTCGTCGTTTCACATCTACATATAGCTGTTTGAGCATATAGTCGGCTGTTTGCATGTGGGTTATCTTTACGGGTCTGTTATTAATTTGGATCGATGAAACAACGTGACGGCTTGTCCAAAAAGTCAGAACATGGTGAGAAATACGTTATATTAAAAAAACAATTTAAAAAACACATAATCACCCGACCCCGCCGATTTAAATTATAATTAAAAAGTAATATACTTGGTTAAACCGGAAGACAAATTTATGTCTGCCTTAAAAAACAAAGCGATTTAAATAATTAAAAACGTGTAGACAAATTACAAAATGCAAACATCCAGCACACAGCAAACAGCACACCAGGTGTTAGTCACACATTAATACCTCAACTTCTACTTGTTTGTTGTTTTAACACACATTATGCGATATTTATAATGTACAAAATATATATAGTAATAATAATACTAATAAACAAATATTTCACTATTGTTGAAATTTGAATTTTTTTTTTACATAATTAGTTCTTGAAAAAAATAAAAACTATTTATAGTAAGGTTTCAGGTTGTGCTATACATCATCACTTCAATATTTGACAGTTTTATTGGTAACAGTTGTCTTAATTATTTTTACAAGAACAGCAAAACGACACACAGCAATCAAGTTATCAAACCACACCATGAGACTAATCTGTGTATACCTCTTTGGGGGAACTAAATATGTCAATAAGATCGTCGAAAAATCCCGTAGACTAAGTAGTAATTAAAAGAAACACAATTGTTATCTCAATAATAAATAATAAATCACTTTTTGGGCTCATGGCGCACGACAATTATTACCCGTGTTATTTTAGGCAATTTATTTCATTCCTCAAACCATTTCAGCTCCCTTTGGAGTATACAACCTGTGCTGCCATGTAGTGCACAAAGCTAAATCAATCACAAGAACCATCTCTGCCCTTACAGGTACCCATTTACCCCTGGGTGAAGAGAAGCAATTACAGTTAAGTGTCTTCTCAACGACACAAGTAGGCTATCATGATGGGATTCAGACCCACAACCTGGTGACGTTGTCATGTACATGTACGCTACACCTCTTCTGGCCACCATCATTTTGATGGTAGACTTGGTAAATACTCTGCATAAAGCAACGTCCTGACTGAAACCAGTCATTGAAATGCTCTTTATTGCAATCATCGGCAATCATCGGCAATCATCGGCAATCATTTGAAATCATACTCTGTCTCATTTAGAGGGTAAATGGGTGAAACCTTCAAAACCGCCACCTCTCAGATTGCATTCCGTAACTTATTTTGAGTCATGTGCATGCGGCTTGAATAAAACTGTAATAGCTGAGCTTGAGCATTGGATATGGTTTCAAAAACACCATATGAATGGTCTACACCAACCTCGATTCCAAATGGTCGCCCACTGTTTTGGTTTACTATATTAATTCTAATCCATATACCAAGAAATGAGCAAATCATCATTATTGCTTTTTGCTGGACCCTTTTTTATTTGTCAATGTACGAAAAAATGCCTCACCTTTGGAACCTGGGGAAGCGCCCTCTTACGACCAGAGTTTCGAGGTGAGAGGTTCCGTTGCAGTCTTTCATTTTTCATAGATGCTACTGGTTCTTGCACCGGTGACATGTTTGCAACAGTGACGTCACATTTGTTTAAGGCGATTGCGTCATCCGTTATAGACTCTACTCTTTCAGTTTGCGTCGTTGTCTAAGGAAACAAATATTGTCACATATCACGTTACTATTCGTCATTTGTCAACGTATTTAAAAGCAGGAAGAATAGTGGCCCAAAAACTTACCCTTGTGGCACAATACCTCTAGTATCATTAAATTGCACACACCTTGAAAAATGACTTTAGTTCAATTATTCCTGTACATTACTTTCATTACTCACATCGCGAGTTCCATGTTCATGTTCCATGTTCAATATTATTAAACGAGTAATCAATTTGGTATTCACCTGCTGATCTTCACAGACAACGACGGCTTCCTTGACTATAATCTCCTCGATAGGGGTCGCCCTTCGGAGTTCATCTTCCACGCAATTGGACTCCAACTCAGAATCCAGTTCGTGTGGATCCCGTAGCGTTGAGTTACCAGAGTCTGGTGTAAATAATCATCACATCAAATCAGAAATGGTTCTTGAATCATAAACTCATTTCGCACACAAAAACATGTCACATTGGTTAGGAGTAACATACGAAGTGTGTGGACCTAAGAACAAAACAGGTCCACACAGTGTAGGGACTATGTGGAATAACCAACGTCCACAGAGTAAACGTACTCTAGGAATGCCTCTTTTGGAACATCTCTTTTGGAATATCGCTATATAAGCACTATTTATTATTATTATAACACTGAGCTAGGAGTGTTTGTATGTGCAGGGTGAAGAGTCGACCATATAACTGTGTTACGTGTTACAGTAAGATTTTGTTTCATGTACGCGTAAAGCAATATATCTGCTGAATATAGGACCAAACCCAGGGCCCTAAACTTATGCAATGTGTGCTAGACTGCAAGAAACAAATCTACAAATTGCACTTCTGTCCTCGAGCAAGATGCTTTACAATGGTTGCTTGGCCCTTCGGGTGGATCATTTTAAGTTGTAGGTCCCGTGGACTAGGATTGATAGTGCACATAAAAGAACCCAAACACATATCATGAAAGAATATGGGCTGATCCCAGTGTTTTTGGTTAACAAGCAAGCACCCTTGTTTATAGGTTTACTTAGGCTTGCGAGCTACAGTGATAAGTTCCCTTGAGGCATCCTTGGTTTCATTACCATAAATATATAATGACAAAACAGTAATAATAACTTAATAAAAACGAATCTCTTCTTCATTTTATATGCGAACTTATTTAGATAAGTTTTTTTTAAGATTCCTGTATTACTTTACCATCTTTATAGCAAAGTATTGTAAAATCAAATCAGATACTAGCCTAGTTGTCGCAAAATGCTGAACCCTTAATTAAAAATGACATAAAAAGTTGCGAGCAACTTTTGGCTGGTAGCAGATGCAATAAAAAGAATCCGTTTTTGCATACATAAAAACAAAACATAAAAACAAATAAGGGAACGGAGGTCGCAGGCTCACATATGTTCTAGAGAGGTTTTCCTTGTTCACCCGAAAGTAGTTTAACAAAGGTTAAACCGTTCTTGTAAATTGTTAGTAAAATTCACAACACACAATTGTTTTCATATATGTTTGGTATAGACCGATTTGCACTGACGTTACATGGTCTGCCAATTTAGGAGTGAAATTGCTTGTGAAGAAGGTAATGTTGCACACCGCGCAACATTAAGCTCGATTCAACTCTATGGGAATGCAATTGCGAAGCGAGTTTGACGTCAAATCTTTATAATTCGCAGCAAAATGTTTTGCAAGAGCTGAGCAAATTTCAATTTAGAGCAAGCAAATTGCAAATTGCTCGTTGCGAATTAGTGGAATCTAATCTGCTTCGCATAATGAAATATGTATTGGGAATTACACACAAGAAATCTAACTCCAAGAATGGCGCAATTTAGATTCATATTGGTAATGACGTCACGTGAATTTGGCCAACAGGCATGTGAGCACAACAAACTTTAACACAGCAAACGTGTGGGGATCTTCTGTTTCATGAACTCACCCTCGTAGTCATATTTAAACAACTGCTTGTATGCAGCTTTAACAGAAGAATATTATACAATATAATGATGTATTAACGCAGAGTCGGAGATTAAATCCCATCTTTGAACCACTTCCCTAGTCAGCCTGATGACCCCCAAAAAGGTCAGACTCCATGGGACCTGGATTCTAGGTCATTTTATTTATGTAGTCGAATTTATTTATATATATATTTTTTTAGAGTGAGTCTCTAAGCACTTTTCTACTGGACAACTTGGTGCGGCTAGGACTCCGTTAGTCATTTTGAATGTGTATGCTTTCAGTATGAGACTTTAAAAAGGTGGATGGACCCTAAGCTGGAGCCCGAGCCTTAAACCATGGTTTCAAAAAGGCCTAGAGATGTCACCAGTCTATAAAGTTGTATTTGTGATTGAAACATAGATACCAGCAATAAGTGTTTGGAATATTGCCCAAAATACCCGTATAAAAATTCCTCTGTAGTGTCCCGTGATGTGCGCGGTCACGTGTATTGTGCAGAGTTGCTTGTAGAGATTAGCTAGAGGCATATTCATTGTCAACCGAACACTGTTTTGTTTGTTATTTTTAAATATATTTATAACAAGGAGATAGATTGGTTGGTTCCTACAATAACTTGGCAAATGCCCTTGGGGTTTGTCCATTTCATTAAACAATTTGACTCTGTGCGTCACTTATAAACAGAATTTGGGGTTTCGTTAGATTGTGTTCAAAGCACAGGTTTCTGCAATTTTGTAAAAATTGTCATGGTGTCTATTTAAAAAAATATATATATCAAGTAAAATTTGAGCAAAAGTAAAAATGTCATTTTGTTACCTCACAATGAATCGATTCCGAAAACCTCGATTATTTTGATAATTATGTTCCAACAACGTTATGAAGATTTCGAATACCCGAAATGAAACTTACCGACTTCATCCGGATAGCTTTCACCATCGGCTGTTTGATGATATACAAAACGCCGTTTGGTCGATCCGGGAAGGCAGATCATTGGCGATTCACTCTCTACTGAGTCTTGTGATAATAAACTCCGCCTCCTTCTACTAAATCTGCATATCATGAATAATTCATAATATGTTTGTTACAAATTATTATGTCAACCGTATCTTGTACCTAAATTGTTGCGAGATTGCCCCTGCAAACTTACTAAAATAGTCTGGTTACCCTGTCTAGCATTGCTTGCTTACAAAATATGTGAATACAGGAAGTAAGACCCAAGATAGAAAACACATGAACCATGCCAACTGTGAATATTATTAATGGTATTACTTTTAATTTAAAAACATGGTCTTTTAAAAAACACTTACGAATCAGCAGCTGCCATGTTTAAGGTCAAAGGTGAATCTTCATTATAATGCACCATGCTGAACGCATTTCTCTTCTGATTGGTTGGTGTAACAGAGCGTGACCGTTGGTGCTAATACAGGGAAAAAAACAACATTGCACAATCAAACTTGTCTATTCACCAAAAACCCTGACATTTACGGTCATAACCTAAAATACAAATTGGTTGTGCCCTTTTTGGAGGCAGAGTTACTCAGCAGTGTGCATCTCAGGCGTAAGCTCACCATGTTAGTATAGGTAGACTGACTCTGAAAGTGTCAGACCAAAGGCAGGCAGTCACTGCAAGAGGTATTGCCAATGTAACACCGGCCTAACACTGTTGTGTAAAATGCGGCTTTGAAAGTAATTTTATCAATTTTAGAATTTTTGTAAAGTTGAAAAGCACAACAAGGCAAATAATTGTCAAATTAATATCAGAATATTTGAATGAGGTGTAATTTGACTGATTCCATTTTACGATCAGTTATAAATTCAATATTTGAAACTTAATTTGCAACTTGAGCCTTTTTAGAGCCATGTTGAGTCCAACAATGACTGTTTGATTTATATCGTACGTTGTAATATGACCATTGCTACTTAATTCAATTACCTGTTCAACCTCAATAAATATATCATAATACAATAAGTTATAAAGTAATCGAAAGGCATCACAAATCACTAGTACCTGAGTTTGTACTTATGTTTGCAACATGGACATAAAATTGTGTCTTCTTTTTGCCATAACTGGTAATCATCAACAACTGACCGTCATTATAATGTGTCAAAGTTCCTTTTATCAATCTCACCTGGTTTCTATTTCTGAGGCAAGGAAACTGGTGTTGAAACCGCCATTTAAATTATGTTTTTAATAATTGCCAAAACAAGACAACAACAATTATAACATGTAATAACAATATGTGTTCGGCTGTTTCCCGAACACCTAAAAATAATAGTGAAAAGGAAAGAAAACAAATTCACTGTTTGTGAATGATAGAAAATACCATATAAATAATATAACGTACCCGCTTCATGTGCTCTACGGTGGCTCGAAGATCGTCATTTGTATCTTGTAATCTTCTGTTTGCATCACTGAAACAAAAAATAGTCACTCATATTATTATAAACACTAGCTTAAAACAGCTGTCAGCTGATTAACAATAGTTTGATATGCGGGACTAGACTGCGCATGTTCATAACAGAAGATAACTGCGTCTTTCGTTAATAATATATTTAGTTTTTATTTTGTATTACGGAGTCTCCACGTCTCGCGCGGTTTCAAATGTTGAAACCCGTTAAGGTGCGGGATTTCGTTTTCTTCAATTGTTGAAGGCGGAAAATAGTACGTGGAAAACCAATGTTCTCACAAAATGTTCATAAACGCGCGAGAATGTGTTATATATTTGTCTTATGTCATATCGTTTCTTATAAGATAACTAATAAATATAATCAATCCCAACCTAAATAGGCCTACAGCAGACCAATAGTGTAAGAAAGGCTATCGAAGTGACTGGACGAACCCACAAATTAAAGATTGTTTTATACTTACTGTAACAATTGAACTTGTCTTGCCAGACTGTCATGATCATACATGTACTCGTTCAGTAAACTTTTATCACTGTACAGAAAACAGAAAAAGTGTGTGAGTAATAATAAATGTACTTTTTCTTAAGAATGGCGCTCACAATCGCAGAATAAACCTTTCCAAAAGTCGGGCGCAACCCGTGAGTCAGTATGACGTATAATATGAGTCACAATCTCAATCTTTAATCAGTTTTCGGGTCGGCCTGATCCAGAAACAGTCAGGCCCCGTGGGACCCGGAATCCGGATTAATTCGGACCCCGGAAGATCTCCGAGACGGATACTGTTCTGATGCACTTTAGACACCTTGCACTTACTACGTGACGTTTGGCTGATCATGTAGAACAATTAAAGACCCGTTGAGTTGGCAGACATACATTTTAAACACAACAGTCAACTTAGACACGTAATTACAGGGGCTGGATGGGTTGGACGTTTTGCCTCAGTAATTGAATGCGTCATATTGCAAATAAATGTGTTTGTTAATCAAAGTATTTGCTACTTTTGTCATTTTGTATTTTATATTTTTTTAATAACTTGTTTTGTTTGGTTGCATGAAGCATTGGTATAATGAAATAACAAACAAGCAAAGCCGCTTGAACTCGTATTACTTGTGTCACATTAGATTAAGTTGGTTTAACTTTTAACTCATTCAACATGTTGCCGTCCGAAATGAAGATGCATCAAACGAAGTTAGAATAGCAAACTTATATTCAAGTTACACGTCAAAATCCAGTTAAACTAGTCTTAACTTATCCAACATCACGTGGTATAAAAGATGCTTGCTAGATTAAAATAAAAAAGATTAGCAAACATGTGAAATTGGTTTATGTTAAACCAGTTTAACACTCACTCAAGTTGCTCATGTGTAAGTCATTAAACTCTTCACGCATTCGACAAGTCCACATTGCTGAACAACGAAAGAAGCCTAATCGGTTTAAAATTAAATCAATTTATCACTAAACCAGTTTACATATTTGAGTTATACCTAAACCTAGTTAAACTCTTACCTATCCATGCACTCGTCATACTCTGACTTGAACGCTGCTAACTCACTACGAGTTATTGCTAGGTTAGTTTGGGCTTCCGTCAAGCTGCTCTTCAGTTGTCTGTTCTCATGCTGTAGCTCATCCAATTTCTTCTTGAGTGCTTCGTCTTTGGGTTTCTCTCGACTGTGCCATCGCTTTTCGAACTACGAAAAGAAATTAAACATAAAATAGAGTTTGAAGCATTACTGTGTAAGCCTTTTTGAAAGCACGCTTGGGAACCAGTTTAGGCTCCGTCAGTTATTTTGAAAACGTGCGCTCCCGGTACGGGGCTACCGTTGTTTCGGAAACGGCAATCTTTTGGGAAGATTTAAATGTACTCACGGCCTTTAGTTTTATTTTAGTTATACACACTTTTTAACCAATGTGTGGAAACTTTATCAAGTTATGTCCGTATGTTTGATAATGAACACTGCTTCACGGATGCTCTGCAGCGATCATACACTCATCACGATTTTGGCAATCGAAATAAGAAAATGTGAGTTGGGGGCCTTTAAATGCTATTCTTGTCTTTGACAGGCACTGGTGTGTGTTTACAGTCAGTGAGTCCCAGTTCAGTTCGTTCTCTCTCAGGCGAGTTTGCTCCTTATTTATTACATGTTACTTTTTAAATAGAGACTCCCATATTTGCCTTTATTTTATGCCCCAAGAGTTAAATGCAACTGAAATCGTTGAGCTTACGGAATGAAATCTGCTGAGGTTGGCTTGCAGTTCAGCAATCTCAGCTTCCAATCTCTTCTTGAGTTCTTCTTTATCTACGATTGCTGTTTCTTTCTCTTCATCCCGGACCCTTGCCTCTAACTTTGACATTTGTGTCTCCATCTCGAGCTCTATGTGTTGAAGATGCTCTGTGTGGGACTCGTTAGCTCTGAAAAACAAAAAAACACAATATCTGATTATAGTTTTATAAATACAGAAATACTGATTTAAACTACTCTACAATTCCAAGATCAAATGTTTCGGGGGTGTACACATTTTCAGTAAATACTTTCTGTGGTGCTATATTTTATTGTTGTTGCTGTTGCTGTTGTTACTGTCCCTTTCTTGTGTTCTTGTTGATGTTGATGTTGATGTTGATTATAGTAATATGCTGCCGCTGTTGTTGTTGTTGTTGTTTGTTGTTGTGAGAGTTGTTTGTATTGTTGTTAATGGCGATTATTTTGTTCTTGTTGAGTTGTCTTGGACCAGTTGTCGTTCAACATATCTTCTATATAATAACTGTTGCAATTTCCATTCTACCATACGTGTTGTTGTTTTATATAAGTCAACCATTTAATCAAGAAGCATAAACATTGAATTCAATCGTTTTTACACACGCTCGGAAGCTGAATTGTCTAATGGACCGCAACTAACACACTCCAGGTCGCAACATCAACCTTCAAAACATCTTTTCAACAGAATAGAAAACAAACTACAATGTCAGTAAACAACACCTTCATGAGCTACTTTAATCGCTCGGGTGTTATTCAAAGTTGACTCGAAACTAATAGTTTAATTTCTGAGCGTATTCATGGAGTAAAAAACAGTGTCTTCCGTCAAAATGTGGAATTTATTTTGGGAAAACAGGTATTTCCGCCAATGGTAATGTAACACTTAAATACCGTTTGGAGGGATGAGCCTATACATTTGTTCACCCAACACTCTCCGTACTTTTTCTTGGATATTCAACCAAAGAATTAATAGTTTGTGAACAAAATAAAAGGTAAAATCACTTTAATTAAACAATTTAGTATTTTTAGATGAAATTTGTGGGATGTGAGGCATTGCATATAAAGCTATCCGCTTGATCGTCAGGGTGTATCATTGACATTATAATGATTAAATTTGTAGCTCCGAAATGGCCAGTTGCTGATCATGTCGTCACATCAACCAAAAGGTTTTGAAAACAACAACAAACAACAAAGGAACAGCTTTCTGCATCACACCATATACCCCGGGGACCCTAGGGAAAACAGTTCATTGGAAACTGATTGGGCTACCCTGGTTAAATAAGATCAAATAAATGAAAAATAAATAGTTTAAAAGTTTAAACGGTCTAATTAAGCCAATGTCAATAACTCCGTGTTGATTTATTTCGTTGAAAAACTGGTTAATTGTTTTGGTAAATTCCAGTCAATTATTGCATGGAACGAGAGTAGTTAATCTATCTCCACATTAATATACGACTTCAACATTTGTTTCATATTTTAACTATAGACAAGTTGAAATAGAGCTCACCTGACTTGGCAAGATGCCAGGTCTTACTAATAATGACGTCAGCTTTACATCGCATGAGAGCACGAGCGCAAGTGATTCACGCTCAGTTAATGTTGCGAGAAATCAATTAGTTCACCTACCATCTTTTGGATCGTGTAAACATTAAATTATCACATGAAAACACACTAAATATACACAGTACGTTTTAATTTATTAAATCAAAAGCGCGGACAACATGTTCCAAGTAAAACTATTGATTGTCCACATTACTAGACAATGATTAAAAGTTGAAATAAATGCATCGATGATTCGTTTAATAAAACCTTGTTGTTCTGTCCCAAAGCAGTTTATAATTTAGACATGAAATAGTTCCTCAGTTGAAATAACAAAGAAACACTAACCGCTTCAGTGATTGTTCCAATCGTCCTGTTTCTGCCTGCTGCTGTTTGATGTCCTTGATCGTCTCGAATATGATGTTTTCAAACTGGCTTAAGCACTGGGGCAGGTCTGCTGTATGTAGCTGCTGGTATAGCTCACATACTTGCTCCTGACTGCAAAACAAAAACAAAATTTAAACCAATTTACCATTAATTAACAGTAAGTCAATTTGTTAAAAAAATCAGGTGCAACTTTTTACTGACTCCTGACTACAAAACAAAAACAAAATATAAACCAATTTACCATTAATTAATAGTAAGTAAATTTGTTTAAAAAATCAGGTGCTTTTTATGCACGTTCAGAAACTGTCTATCTTTTCCGCAAATCAGCAAGAAGCACCCAATATCATAGAGTTGCTTTAGCCCCCCAAATTGTGTTTGCCAGAATAATAATTTCACCCGCCAAAAGACCATGTTACATGTACAATCTGTGACTGGTATCCTGCTTAGTTTTGCTAAGCAGAAAAATGTTAAGCAAAAGTTCTACTTTGTAAGCTGCTCTATGACATTAAGGGTGCATCTGCTGCTGCTGCTTATATGTTGTTCCTGTATGGTCCTGCATAATAAGCTCTTTGAATCAAGCTAAGGTGCATCATCGTCGGAAACTACATGTACCTCTTGAACCGAGTTGCAGTACTCTTTGTTGTACTTCAGTTCTGTAGACTTTACGATGCTAACGTCCGACATGTCCAAGTTAAGAAACTATTGTCAAAACTTCACTTTCCTTTTCCTTAGAGAGTTGAGGGCAAAGTTTTGCCATGCTCAATATTATTTTAAATGCTACTCAACATGGCCGTTTTGTTACATTACAAACTCTACAGAACCAAACAACAACGTCCACAACTCGCGTCCTTTCAAATCTTTGGATCCTTTTGGTAACTAATCGATACAATGATCAATACTTGATTATCTGTTGAACGCTATACACAGCATGAAATAGCGATTTTTATTTTGTAAATTTGTAAGGGGCTGGCCACTCTAAATGTCTACTGTAGTCGAAAGACAAGTTAGAAAAGGGTTTGAACATGGATGTTGATATGTAAACGGGATAAGACAAGGCGTAAACGTGCAGGTAACTAGAGGCAAACGGGGCATAAAAAGAATAACCCGAAAATGTTGAACACATTACATACAGTTGATAAAACTAAGCTCACTGTTTTGAAGCAAACTGTCTATTATTTATTAAGGCCTATTTTAGTGTCGTTACACGCAGGGTTTTATTCCGTAAGTATAGTTTATGACTGTTTGAAACAGAAACACAATAACACCACTGATATTTTCCCCCTAAAAAACAAATAGTTTGCTTTCTGAAAAAAATAAAAATAAAAAATGGCTTTGGCCATTGCAAACTGCTTACCAACCAAAATGACCTATGTTATAAAAGCAAAAAGCTGTCAATGACCTGACGGTTCGACACTGGCAGACTCTTTTTCAAATGCTAAAGATTTTCCTTTTGGGGGATTTCGTGAATATATGTTTATTTTGATTACGGCAATCGAAATAAACAACATTCAGTGCTGTAAAGGTTTCTAACGCTTTATTCGCGACATTGACAGTATTTCAAACGGAACGTTTTTCTTCCCAGAATTGGTACTTTACAATAATTTAGCCTCCTTTCATCATTTGAGTTTCCTTACTGTAATATTTCCCCGAATTATTCCAAACCCAGTCATAACTTCAAGTAAGACCTTCTCATTCTATGTTAACTTATTTATCAAAGTATTATTATTGAAAAACATAAGCTGACAGTATTTTCTATTTTTAATTGATAAACTGATAAGGTTATACAATACTTTCACTTTAACAGAACTGGAGATTAGCTTAATTTATTAACTTAATTTGATCGTAATTAAACCGGTCTAGATGTTTACACAACATGTTGTGTAACGTCTCTAATTACTGAGTTGTAATGCCATGCCAAGCTGTCCCACGGATGGGACGTATTTAAAAGCCGTAGGTCCCGTGTGTTGTGTAATGCACGTAAAAGAACCCAGTGCACTTATCGTAAAGAGAAGGGGTTCGCCCCGGTGTTCCTGGTTTGATTGGCTGCATATTGCGCCACAGCACCTTGTAAACCATTACATGGTGCTATGCAAAGGAATAGGTCTCATACTTCAACACGTAACCCCACATACCTTGTAGGAAAAATACTGCTAGCGCCATGATCTAGATGGAATGGCGCTATATAAAATCCCGCTATTATTATTATTATTATTATTAGTGATAATGTGCAGGTTGGTCAATATCTAACAATTAAAGCACATGGCCAACAAGGAACAAATACAAGTATCCAGACTTTGTGTTACCCAAAATATACAAGAAAACACTAATAATAAAATGTGAAAGTATCAGCTCAGTCGGTAGATCGTTGGAGTGACGAGAAAATTGTAAAAGAAAAGAAGAAGAAAGTAGAAAAAAGGGAAACAAAAAAAATGTTTGCATTGTTCTCAAACATCGAGTTTTGGACTCGCGAAATCAACTAATTGTTTTCATCATTTCTCATTAAGGCTACCATCACAACCAAAATACCATGTCACATGTAAGACCTGTGACTGCTATTCTGCTTATTTGTGTTTACTAAGTGAAACAAAGTGATAGTTTATGTGGATTCTTCCAAATAGTTAATTTATATTGTATCCATATGTTGACATTGATACTGTGAAGTTATTTATTTACTTATTTATTTTACATCTTTGGACAATACAATATACGAGCAGAGGCCGTCCAGGGAAAGGCAAAGGTGAAAAAAACTGTCACCAAAAAAGATGTGCCCTCCCAGACCTTGCTCATTTAAAAGAATACAAATGTATATTATATAATACACAGAAATCTAAAATTGTAGTGAAAAGTAAAACAAAAGATGGCAAGTAAAAGAAGTATTAAAGTGTATATATACAAAACCCACCGCAACTAAGACCACCCAATAGTCAAATATTAGCAGAAACACCAACCAGACGAAATGAAATGTAAATATATATATATATATACATACAGAAAAAAAAAAGGTGAAAAATGTATTAAAATAAATTAACCCCAACCTAGGGTATTACGTACGCAGGTAGCAGATTGAACATGCTGTGTTGTATTTCTTCACTGTCACTGATACGCAGACTTCTCGCAGTAGCCTCCATCCGTAAAATGACAACACTGGTGACAACATCGACGACAATGACAGCAGTCACGACAATAAGACAACCATTAGAATAATAAAGTCACCAGTTGCACAATATAACACATGCACTCTTTGTCAGTTTCTAACTAATGACATTGACGGTCACGATGACATCTAGTAATTGTCAATAATGCTCCGTAGAACGTTCTGACAGATTCATCCGATAATGACATAAACTTGACAGTAACAACGACAATGACAACAAGAGGTGTTTATGACATCAACAGTTCGAACAACCTGTTAAGGTTGGGTGTAAACCGGTAGAGAAAAGATGACTACTAAAGTTAAACCCTTAGCTTTCATTGTCGATTATCTGAATCCAAAATAGGTTTTATGAGCAAAGTCCAACATTGGTACCTACGTAAGCCCGTTAGTCAAACAGACCAACTCAACGTAAACCAGCACATTATTACGTGCTGTGTGGGTGAACTGTTGGTATTTTACCCAATGAGCACTTCGTATACAAATGCTGGTACTTTATTGAATTCAGCATCAGGTCGTGAAATTTCTGCACAAACAAAACTAGTATTCATTAATTTTGTAATTGAAGGTATGTTTTATACGGGCAAGTACAGCAAATAATTGTTTACGTCATGAGAATTAGCATTCAATTTGAGGGGGAAAAGAAGAAAAAAACGCTGCAGGGTTTGTTGATATAATCTAAGTTGACATTTATACGCGTTTTACAGAATGGACGAATATATTTTGTTCTCCAATTTCGTAACGAATGAAAATACAATCAACGCAATAATTTGTCATTGGTGAGCATCATTCATTTTGTTAATAAAACTTGTTTTACAGAGTTTAGATTGATGGATCTTAAGCATTGATGTCACCAAACTGCCATCTTTATGTGATCAAACAATGCAAACAATGGAAAACGTACCGCGCGCTATGTACGCGTGGCGCACGGGATCAGCAAAATGAGCTACCTTATTTTGACCTCTAGATGAGGGCGCCCTACTCAAATGACGTCATGTGCATAAGTTCTATTGAGATTTCTCCATAATTCAATACTTTTCGAACTGCATGTTTTTGAGAAGTTAGACGTTTTATGGAAATAATGCGAGATTATCCTGTGATTTCATGGTATGTTGTTTATGTTTGTACCTTCACCGATCTGTAATAAGCACGCTGTGTATACTGAGTCCTGCGTGGACAACAATCACCGACCACTTTGGTCTAAATCATAGGCCTATCTCATTATTACTATTTTTTATTACAACTATTCTTTATTCCCGAAGCAAATTACATCTATTAAAAAGAGGTTTATGCGACAATTGTATGCAAATGCAATGTGACCAATTGTTTCACAGTGATATTGGACATTCGCATGGGTACTACACGAAGTTCAATATTAATAATTACTATTGCCTTTTCAGATGTGTATATTTGCATAGTGCTTGTTGGCTGCACGGTTTTTATATTAAATCTAATGAAAGTGCTGGTAGGATCTGCAGCGCATTGTATTCGAGCTTCTGAAATGTCATTTAATCCAGCTGGTATCGGAATTGCACGCTGTTGCCATTGGAAGGAAAATTCCCACCCTTTAGATTTCAGAAAACACACTTTATAAGACAAGAAAGCAACAACAACACAAACAACAAGAACAACATAACAAAGAATAAAGAAACTGTACAAATTCATCAAAAAAGTCTTTCAGTGCAGACAAAAATACATGTTTTGTTTGGGGTTTTTTTCTTCAGGAACTTTGCTCGTCCATAAGCGTTATTATTACAATACCAGGCGATCAATTATGATTTAAATGACTGGCAATCGAAATAAGCAGTGGGAGTCTGCAACTATTTCTCGACTTTTAGGCTTCTTTAAAATGATTGACACCGATATTAAATTCAAATTTATGAGCTGCAAGATTGAAAAAATCGTTTTGTGTATCACCCTAGAAAGACAATATTCGCATTTTATGTGACCCAACATATACATAAAATAACAAACCTGTGAAAGTTTAAGCTAAATCGGTCATCGGAGTCAAGATAAAAATTATGAAAACCTCATCATTGTTTTCACAGTTCAAACACCGGGTTTTGGACTCGAGAGATAAAAAATGTGATTCGTTTTACACATTTTTCAAAGACCGAGTCAAAGATTTCAAGGGAAGTTTTCCAACATAAGCATTTATTTTATGTCAGCTATCAGTAAATTATGTAAACATTTGTTTATTTCCGTATCACCTTTATGTTTAGTACACCCAATAAATATTTCATTCAGAAAAACTTCAAAGAATGTTTAGCACTTGTATAAACTTTTTAACGAGTCGTCCTAAAGAACTGATCGTTCTTGAATTTATTACCCAGAATTGAAAAGAAAACAAATTACCATGGAAATAGATAATATTTGATAATCTGACGTCAGAGACGCCCACGTGAGAAATATTTTACCCAGAAATCATCAGAAAGCGCCACGATTAATAAAATCGATTGGTAACAGATGGCCGCAATGAATCATAGAATACTGTTATTCCTGCATAGCGCTGAAATATTTCAAAAAACAAATAAAT
This sequence comes from Leptasterias polaris, assembly GCA_037783415.1. Lineage (NCBI taxonomy): Eukaryota > Metazoa > Echinodermata > Asteroidea > Forcipulatida > Asteriidae > Leptasterias > Leptasterias polaris. The sequence goes on along the minus strand of JAZGTN010000146.1, from coordinate 1,419,852 downwards.
GGAATAAAAGATTTAGATGCTAAAACACTGTTAATCTAATTCAGTCCTTGCACTCAAACTAAATTACAAAGGCATCAGACTAGCTGTTATTGGCCTCAACAAAATAATGAAAACTGAATCTACAACTCTAATTCTAACCCTAACCCTTACCACAACTTCACAATCACACCTTATTGCGTCCACGTTGAGAATAACTACATATGGAGAAACATGGTTACCTATTTGAATAAAACCCATTAATTTGAAAGATTTGCAAGCAGTCTCGGTTATCCACAACAAACATGGTGCAACACCTTGTTTGTTGTGTCCCTATTAAACAAGTTGCAATCAAACACACCATAAACCTACATAAGCCAACAAACACAGGTGGGATACTTCACAGAGGTAACGGAGACAATTGCCTCCTCTGATTGCCTTGGTGCCCCTTGGGATACTTCACAGAGGTAACGGAGACAATTGCCTCCTCTGGTCATTGCCTTGGTGCCCCTTGGGATACTTCACACAGAGGTAACGGAGACAATTGCCTCCTCTGGTCATTGCCTTGGTGCCCCTTGAAATGTCGAGTAACAAAGTAAATTGCACACATAGAGGTGCCCTTTACTGAGTGAAAACTGCCCTTGCCCTTACAACGACAAAGTATCAGGCCTCGAAACCATCACTCATGTACGGCATGGACCCTAAAACGAGACCTCAACAATTCGGTCATTATATTTTACCAAGCTGGTAGAAAATGCATCCAGGTGCCAGACCGTAAATGTATTTTTCAAAATTACCGTACGGCTAACTCTTGGGCTCTACGGAGCGTAAGCTGAATCCATGGTTTTGAATAGGGCCTATATTCAAAATATTTAAAATGTATGATCAACTCAGATCTGAACAAACCTCTCTGGTACAAGGTTATCTTCCGAATCATCATCATCATCGTTCCCAAAATGTCTCCTGTTCTCTGTAGTCGCCCCCGTTGCGACCTCACTTCGAGGCTCCTCGTCAATCACGGACAAGATCCTGCCGGCTCCTACGTTCATTCTGCCCGGTGTGATAACGGTCTAAAACAGGTACATGACTCAGTCCAACTCGTCAATTGAAATGTTCAGTGTGCATTTCTAGCACTCCAAACCAGTATTTTGAGGTCTGGTTGTTAAATTCAACTGCATCGAAGTGACGAAAGCTATTCCACATTATGCCTGCACTCAGTCATTCAAACATAAGTTTTAAGGCACACATATTTTCTAACAATAGCATGCTGCACCTTTCACTCTTTGTGGGTTTCGTAGTCTTTGTTCAGGCGGTACCAAAGTCACCATAGCAAGTCGACGGTTCAACTACTAGACTGTTTTTACAAGGCTATTAAACTCAATTGTTGCAGTCTTTTCCCTTCAGGTCATGTACAGCGACCTACAAACACAAGGCTGCCTTCATTCGAAATACCCACTTACTCAAAATGCGTGGACAATACATTTTTGTTTTGGTTTTGTGTTTTTTCGAGGAACTCGCCCAACCGTAGATTATTGCAGCGTGGAACAGAAATTTCCTCAATAAAACGCAAGGTTTCAAGTTCGTGAACCTTTTATGAATGACATATTTAATATAGCCCGTATTGTGAAAAACATCACGTTGTTTTGTTTGAACCCACAACTTCTTGTTACGTGTATGCTTTGTTCCTATCAGCAAATATTTGTGCCGGACATGTTTTGTACAAATACGCCACTCTTTACTCCGACTGTCCTTCGCTGTACCAACAAGATTATATTAGATATAAATGTAACAATTAGCAAACACGTTTTAATTAAATTCTATTTGAGGTGGATATTAAGTGATGGTTCAGGAAACAAAGGGCTTCGGAATAGTTTAATTATAAACACATCTAGGGGCATATTTGAATGACTGTATCAAATTGGTTTTATTGATACACATACAATTACTCAAGGCTCTTTTAAAAAATCTGTTATAAATAGTTGAATGTATCCTAGAAAACTATCTCCCATGTTTTATGTAATGCTGGTGGGTACGGTTATCTCCTTTAGGAAGAAGTGGGCTCTGAATGGCCATTGGGTTTGAGTGTCGACGTTTCTACTATGCGAGCTCTGGTCGTCTCAATTGTCGTTTTCTAAGCATAGCGCTTGCCATTCCAAACGTTAGAACAAACTACTCTCCCCCCCCCCCCCCCCCCCCCCAAGAGATGTTACATGATTGGGCAGCAAGCATAACAAGACAAGTATTAACTTGCCGTAGCTTCTTTAATGCAGAACCTAAATCTAACCACTCTATTGCCTCATTCACACTACCGAGCCAATTCTAAGGAAATGAACCCCAGGAGATTCCTGGGAAACGTTCACCCACCACCACCCCAAGTTCGTCTCACGCTTTATGATTGTTTTCCTATGAAAATGTAACAGTCAGTGCTAACCCCGGGGTTATCTCACGGAGAGGTCAATTTCTCTGGTTCCATTTCCCGGGAGTTCGCCGGGGTATAATAAGCAAATCAATTGAGAACAAGTCAGCCAGAGTTTCCCGGGAGATTCCCGGGTTTCATCTAATGTGAAAGAGCTGTACATTTTTATGAGCAAACACAAAACCCCAAATGTCACGGGCATACAGAACGTGCGGTTAATCCTTGCATATTTGGTCCCTTGTTGTATTGATTTGTACAGTACACTATTTAACACGAGGTAAACTGCAACAAGGTCAAAATAGCCGCGGAATTCACACACTAGCTACAGACAAGTACAATAATAAATGTGTCGATAATGATGACGTCAATTCTGCAAATGTATTTCTGAAAAAAAGCTTCAATAACAAGAAAGTCTTAGTGCAACATTTGCACATACTTTTGCAATTACAAAATAATGATTAACGTGATTGTACGAGAACATTTTATATTGCATTCCTAGATTGGTTCACATACGACTGTGCAGAGACAAACTACCGTATTAATTTATGGAAAAGAAACAAACAAAACAAATTAAACCGACAAACAAAAAACTGTAATTTTCTTTTGAATACGACACTGCAAAACAAACACACTTTGTGGGTGAAAACATACAACAAATTAAACAAACAAATAAACAAATGAAGAAAAACTTGTCTTCTCTTTATTGCTGTTTTATTTAAATAGGGTAGCCTCATCAGTTACAAAACTGCTTTCATTAAGGGCCCTATATTTCAATAAAAATGATAAATGATTAAGTAAAAAAGTAAAATTTATATAATTAAAAATAAGAACGAAGCAAAGAAAATAGCGAGATTAACGCGCTATAGTGTGTAATGCATAAAAATAGGACATTTTGGAATGATGATAAAGCCATTACGACATAAGAAAAATAAATAGAATGCAACAATGTTTTTAAAAACAGTATAAAACAGAAAGTAGCAAAAACAAAGCGGGATTCAAAAACGCACTAGTTTAAAACAAGACACAAAGCATAAAAGTCAAATTGGAATGATGAGTAAACCAAAACGATATAAAACAATGAATAGAATACAAGATTAACTCAAAAAAAAAGTAAATTAAAAGGGCAACATGATTAAGATTCAACTAACAGAGATCTTTTAAATTTAAAAAGTGACTCATACTGTCTCTGTGTATTTCTCAACTTGTTCCAACCCAAGGTCCCTAGATATTGGAAGGTGCGTTTACCTGCATTAGTCTTAGGAATAAATGACATGTATAATGAGCCGTTGGACAGTGACCGGGTGCCAATTGGGTGACTTGGTATTTCAAAGCGAGAGTTAAGATATTTCGGGTTTAATTTGTTAACACATTTGTAGACTTCACACATTCTATTATAGTGCCAGCGTAAAGGGAGAGCAGTCCATGACAGGGCCTCATGAAGTTCGGCAATAGAAGTCCTATAATCAGCACTGAGGATCAGTCTGGCAAGGCGATTGTGTAACTTAACAAGCCTATCAGAATTACCGTTTGAACAACTGGACCACACAACGCTACAATAATCGAACAAAGGCAAGACCATGGCACAACTAAGCAATTTAAATGTGGAAGGAGGGAGGCAAGGTTTGGCAGAACGTCGAAGAAATCCAATTTTTGGGGAAATTTTCTTACCGATGTAGTCTATTTGTTCAGACCAGGATAGACATTCGTCTAGCACTACTCCTAGGTACTTATAAACTTGGACGCGCTCAATAATATAATAGACGCTGAATTTACAATTGTCTCAGTAATGTTTATTACTTGTTTATTATGTTTTGTACAATTGAACATATTTATTGTCTTTGTGGTTATCGCCTGGGACGAAACATATCGTTGTTAAAAACGTTTTAAACTTTTGTTTTTTCCTACTGCACTCACAAATCTTCTTATCCAAAGATTTAAAACTAAAGCATTACTCAATAATTCGGGGTGTTTTGTCTCATTCCAAAATGTCCACGAGTAGTCATTAATTTAGAGTTTTAAATACATACGAAGTACAATGGACGTTTTAAAAGAAAAAACTGTTTACGAAATTCGTAAAATTGTATAACAATTTTGGCCATATCAAATCTTTAATGGAAAGAATTGCGTCATCGAACGTCAGTTTGATTCGTTTAGAGTCATTTCGCAGTATTCTGCAATTATTTCTGAAACTGAGAACGACCCTATAATTATGGTTGGTCACTTTAATTGGTAATCATTATTCCGTTATCAGCAGTTGACAAAATTGACGTCGGCTCAATAAGAAGCAAAAACAACAGTAGTTAAAGACAAACGATGATTACAAATTCCGTTTGCCAACCCAATCGAAAAGTGAGCCGTGACGTCACAAATTCATGCGGAAATATTATTCATAGTTGGGCTGCTTTCCTAATTGTGTGAATTCCCGCCACCAAACTTAAACATCGAGTTATATTTGCTGATCTTTTAAGAGACAGCATTTTCCAAATGAACCTTTACATTTTTTATAACTTACCTTGGGATGTGTATATAAATGTTACCTTTGGAAAGAATGTTACCATCTCGAGCCTGACTTTTCAATAATTTGTATGGACAAATTATTAACGAGCTGTGGATTCTATCATGACAGAGTGAACTTTGAATAGTTAATGAATACTATTAATGATAATAAATAAAGCTCAGTTTTTGCATAGCGCTTTCCTTATTATAATTTAACGGCACGTATGCAGAGCTAAGTTTGAATTAGTAGACTCAGTACCTTGTAGGGGTTGGTTTACAAGGTGATGCCAAGCAATTCGCAGCCAAATGGCGCCAACAAACCTTGCCAGAAACACAAGTGGCAAGCCGCAGGTATACAGAGCCACGTTTGAACTATGAGACCCAGCACCTTGTGTAGGGGTTTATTTCAAGGTGTGTAAGGGTGATGCCAAGCAATTCGCAGCCAACTTTGCCAAAAACACAAGGGGAAAGCTGCAGGTATACAGAGGCAAGTTTGAATTATTATTACGAGGTGTGTACGGGTTTACGTGGTAATGCTGTTCAATTCGCAGCCAACTGTGCAAAAAACACAAGGGAAAAGCCGCCCCTTTACAATATGCATCACAAACACCTAGAACATAGGTCTATTGTACGGCTTTACGTCACATCGGAAAGACACAGTTACGCGTGTTTCTCAGGACGCAAGTACGATAATCCAACACTCTGGCAACTCCAGAACTTGAGTCCAGTGCACTAGACCACTCAGCCACGACTCATACTTATAGACCTTATGCATATGACGTCATTTGAGTAGGGCGCCCTCACCTAGAGGTCAAACGGTCTATAGAGATGACTACAAATTACTGTATTATGTCAGAATTAGATGGGGTTGTTAATGGCTGGGAACTTCCCAGGTGTTGCAGATAACAGTCGATAAGCTTTTAATTTGAATTCATCGCGCCACAATCAGGCAACCAAAGGAGGTAACCATTAAGTTCATTTTAATTGCTCACAACAAATACCTATTAAAGAAATCGATTAAAATTAGCATGTTTTAGCCAACTGTGCCAGTAAAAAGACAATATAATCGCACTCTATTGGACAAACAGCAGTGATGCAGATTAACAAGTGGGGCATTTCAAAGGGTTCAAACATTATAATACAAGGACTACCTCAATTTCAACCCACACTGATTTACGGGCAATTCACAAAGTCATGTTTTAAGTTTTCTTGAAAATATCACCATAAAGAAAACCATTATTGTTTACTCTACCACGTAGGCCTAATGTTCGTTCAACCTAACAAGTGATTTTAGATTGAATTTATCAAAAAAAAATTGAAATAAATTTATCAAATCCATGTTCACTATTTTTACTTCGTTACTCGGCACAGTCTATGAGAAAAGAAAAAAAAATATAAAAAAATAAAAAAAGTCAGGGTAACAATGTCAAGGAGCAATTATACTTAATTGTCTGATACTCATGGACACAAGTACCGGGACCGAGACTTGAAACCACTCAGCTAGCAGAACTTGAATTCGGTACGCTATAGTCGCTCGGCCACGACAAACTACCACCTCGAATCATGAGGAGTAGGCTGAGCCGGTAGCCAACTTGGCACAAAGTCGTAGTTTGGCAGGATATGTGTTATTTATTCGATCTGATTAAAAACGTCATTGGAAGAAAACCAACGGTTACTATTGTGTCGATTTATATTACTGCAAGTTATGTTGAAAGTAGAAGACCAGTACGATTTAAAATATATATCATTCTAAAGATAACTGATTCCAAAGTTAGTAACAGAAAATAATCCCACGCGAAAAAATACAGTCTGAAATAATATTGGTGCATCGTTTCTTGAAAGGGCGAAAGCGCGAGGCGTTTTGCCCTTTGCTAAGGGAACTTCTATATGAAATAAGCACGTAACAGAACTTGAACAAATCCCTGACGAAATATCAGACTATTCCTGAAAGGAAATGGGGCACCAAGGCGTTTTAGTTAAAGGGCACCACCATTAGGAAATTGGAAACTTCTATTGGAACTGTTCAAGGGACACCAAGGCAAATGACCAGGTGCAACGGCGGCAGTTCCCTCCGTTATCAGAGTCCTGTATTATTGTGCAACAAGTACTCACTACTTACGTCTAGCAAAATACTTAGTTTGAGTGACAAATAATGTAGATAAGGACAATTCCTGCTTGAAATGTTATCTCGTGTACTCAAACATCACCCAGGGTTACTGGTTGATGGACATCACGAAAAATATACAATATTTGCCATGCATTTATTAATTATGTACATTACTTTTGTTGTAGTTTTTAAAGAGTATAATTTATTCATTATCCTCTAGTTTTTGTTTAACATGCAACCTTACAGGCAAAGAATACTTTTGGTTTTTGGAACCGTTTGATTGTTTGATCATATTTTGACGCGTCAAGCAACCCAGCAATTAGTACATGCGTTTGTGACCTCTCGATTGGATTCCTGTAATGCCCTACTGTACGGACTTCCAAAGCATTTGCTCCATAAGCTGCAGAAGACACAAAGCTCAGCTGCCCGTCTTGTTGTTCAGGCAAGCAGGTTGGCCTCCATCACTCCAATACTAAAAGAATTACACTGGCTGCCCATCAATGAGCGAATCGTATACAAGTACAAGATTCTGTTGCTGACCTACAAGTCTTTGTCCGGTTTAGCTCCTGAATATTTATCATGTCATATAAAACGTTTTGTTCCTGAAAGAGTCGGCCTTCGATCATCAACAGATATGAGACTGGTAGAGTTAAGAACTAATAGATCATGGGGGGACAGGGCCTTTGAGTCAGCAGCCCCTCATCTTTGGAATTCTTTACCATTATCATTGAGGTCATGCTCCAACATACCAGCATTTAAGAGACGACTAAAAACACATCTGATGGCCATAGCATTTAAATAGTTACTTAAAGTTATTTGTTTTTCAAGGTAAAGACTTCCTGTAGGCGCCTTGAGCATTTTTAATGGATATGTGCGCCATATAAATGTACATTATTATTATCATATTATAAATGATCAATAAAATAAACCTGCGAAGTTTTCATTTCAAGAAGAGGTAGAGTTTTAGGGATATTGGCGAAAATCTGGAGCGGTTATGTCAACGCAGGAAGAATAATCCGTAATTGCGATACACAATCTGAGAAACGTTTCATGCAAAAACGTTTCTCAGATTGAATTGTTTCTTAAAATTTAAGCCTTACCAACAGCTGCAGTGATTTCAAATTATCTTAAAATTTCCACCTAGTTTCGAGCTAAAATTATATTAAAACGACGAAATACAACTTTTGTTTTGTAACAGTATCCGGCTTATTTTGAATGTGGCAATCGATATAACCAACGGGGATTTTATTTGTGGGAAATTGAAATGTTGTTTTCATGACTTTACAGTTTTTTAAATGCTCTTTCCTCAGATTGTTTTTCATTCAATTTTGAATGTTATATAGCATCTAAGGTTTTAGATTGAATTTAAAGTTTCTCGATATTACATTAATCCATTGCTTCGGAGTTTTTTCTGCTGGTATAAAACTGGGTTTCCTGGCGGTGTATCAGTGCCACATGACCGATATGTTTTATTGGTTAGTCCAGGGACATCCAGGGAATTTACTGGCCGTAACTGGGTTGACAAACGCTAGTTTACGAGTTTTAGAGCATACAGTACAGCGACCAGTCAGGGTGGGGTCTGAACTCCCGTCCGAAAACCCTTTATCGACAAGTGATTTAGATACGTTTACATCAGCGTAACAATTTATATTATTGGATGATTACATTAATTTACGTCATACTTTTGAAGACTAATACAAAGTTGTTGTTGTTGTTGTATGTTTTTTGTTTTTTGTTTTTTCCAGGACCGCTCTGTAAAAACAAACTAGGGCGGTGTTTGAACTCCCGTTCCGAGAACCATATATTGGCAAGTGTTTTAGGTTGGTTTGATTACATCCATTGCGATTTGAATAAGCGAATATGTAAATGTTTTGACGTCATTGTTTCGACGACCAATCAAAGTGTATTGTTAGGAACGCTCTATACCAACCACGCAGGGTGGGATTCAAACTCCCATCTCGTAAAACATTTCTTGACAAGTGGTTTTAGTTTCGTTTGAGTCCGCGCCGCTCTTAGGTACAATCTTTCGCTCACTAATGTGAAAACAAATAAAAGTGTGGTGTTCTTTAAAAAACACTCAATATTAAACAACCAGCCAGGGTGAAATTCGAACTCACATCCCGGGAACAATCTATTGACAAGTGTTTTATAATTGTCACTGTCAGCCATGTTTTGTTGTTGTAACAAACGGAGAGATATGCAACTCTACAGTATTGGCCGATAACTCTCTTTTAACCATTTGCAAGTTTTTACTGTCTAGGTGACTCCTAAAATACGAAATCAATCTACAACATAAATAAACTAATTATTAAAAAATGAATAAAGCATACCATGGAATGAGGGAATGAGACCCAGACAGCTGTCCGGAGAACGACTCCCACGATATTTGACCATTTGACGGCTGGCTCTTCCGCCGTGCCTGCTCCGTTTTGGACCGCATAAAAAGCGTCTCCACACTCTGAAATCCTTCCGTGAACTCGGAAATTGTGATCTTCCCATCGCCATTTATATCTAGCTCACGAAATACATCAATAAGTTCGTTTTCTCTGATGGCCAAATCGGCACAGAGTTCTTTCAAATCGTCATACTCGATACATCCGCTGTTGTTCAAATCACACGCGGCAAAAAGCTGCTGTATTCTTGCTTCGTCAAGACGCTCCATTACTAAAGAAGTCTCGGTACAACCAATTCACATGGTAAAAGTATTGCACAGTTAGTAGTTCAAAAACTCAGTGTTGACGCTGTTTCTGGTAGTACTTACTTGTCAGCCTCGATCTTGCGAAATTTCAAAACCTTTGAAACTGTTCCAATAAACTTGGCGAATATCACAAGGTGTGTTTGCAAACCTAATAACGTTTCAAAAACATACCACGTCTGTTCTCGGTGACAGCTACATGTAAAACATACCAACAATGATATGGAAAGTAGAGCAAGTCCTGTAAAGTAGACCAACAATTACTACACTTTGAAACAACTCTCCAAGTGATATCTCCGCAACTCACTCTCAGTCATCGATGGTATTTCTCAAGTAATAATGTATCCATGAAGTATTACAGTAATGGCTGATGTATAAAACAAACTGCAGAAACATACACGCAGTTGATCCGGTTTTATTCAGTGTACACTTTACTGATAAGCCGAAGCATGAAAAAACACATCCAAACAGTACAACGTCAAGATGTATTGTTCATGAAATATATGAAAAAACAAACGCGCACACCTGTTGCCGTCTCATTTGCATAAGTATGCATAATAAAACTGGATGAACTGATGAGGAGTAGGTTGTGTATTTTGTGCTGGCATGCTGGTGCAGTGTTGAGTTTGTCCTTCAGTTTGAATGACTACCCACGCTGTGCTGTCCCCACCATATGGCCGCGGTCCTAGATAAGCAGTAATCTCATGGAAAATAACTCAATTGAATTTGTATGCAAGCTACCTCTAGCGTTAAAGGGGACTGCAGTGCCTCAACATTTTTAAAATTGACACAAATAGCGGCTACGGCTACGGCTGTTGCTAAGGATGTTGCTATGGGCATCCTTTTCTTTAACGCATGATCACGTGACGATCAAGCCACAGCTGCAGCCGTAGCCACTTATTTGAAATAGGCCAAAGTAGGATTTAATATCAAGGACATAAATCTGGGCCCGGTCTCATACTGCTTCGGCACAACAGTACCTCAGCCACCCAGACAAGATTGTGCTTGCCAGAATATGGTTACCAGCCGAAGAACATAATTAATTAAACCATCTGTGACGGGTAACCTGCTCGATTGTGCTTAGCAGAATTAAAGCAATATTTTCTGCTTAAGCAACTTTATGAAATTGGACAAGTGGGTGTTAACTGAATAATACACATATCCATTCACAGTGCTTGTTTCGATTTTTGCAATCATTAGCACGTAAGTAAACGTGCATAATTCCTGAAACTCCTAGTTTGAGCTATAAAGTTTGCAAATAAGTTATTAACATATTAACATGTAACTGCAACAACAAATTGGAGGTTTACATAGAGACCAAAAAATGACAGAAACCCGTAGAAAACGGACAAATTTGTGACCAGGAATTATAGGAACATGGCGTCGGTACGGTCGCACCTCGTAATCGATACGTATGCATGAAACTTCATGTGCTGAGTTATATTGGGCAACACTTTAACTTGATATTGGGGGCTTTTTGTATAATTGAAAATGCCTTGAAGGTGTATTGTATCTGGTTGCAGCAACACTATTAAAGTTCGTGTCAGTCTGCCGCACTGATCTGATCCAAAATACCTACAAATAATATGGACAAATAAAAATCCTATTCTACTATTACCAAACTTCACTGGTTGAATGGTGTGTTTTTTGCAGAGCAGGGGACGGGACTTAATTTTGTCTTCTAATATATATGATAATTTACCTTGAAGTACAGTGTTCCAAACACTAATCATTGAGTAATGTTAAATGGAACTCAACCAACAACAAAGCAGCTTTTGTTAAAAGAACCTTGTTGCATGAAAGCAAAATCCGTTGACGTTGTTTTCCTATACGTGCCCGGAATTCATATTGAGGGAAAGGCCAATTTCTTTTCATTGGAAATTTCTGTAGTCTGGAAACGTTTTGTATCATCTAAGGCCATGACCTGTCGCCTATTGCGTGTAGAGGTTCGAATCCCACCCCCAGGCACTTGTATGTAGATTGGGTTTTAAGTCCCTACCTGATTGCATGGGTTTCCCCAGTTCAGGTTTTGCCCGTTTCGTGTTTTCTTCCCACATCTAAAACTGAACAATTCTTCTCGTTTATTGAAGTTTGCGCTGTTGGATTTGTAATCAAGTCTATCAATCAATCAAAAAAAGAAAGCTAACTCAATGTACCCAACTAGATATATAAAAGAATAAAACAAGAAAAACGCATTATTGAAGAAAGCCACGAACTCTAATATATCTTTAAAGCTGTTATTCTTTCCCAAACTGAAGGAATACTAGAGCATTCTTGAACCAAGGTTAGAGCTTCACGTGAACTAACCGGATGGTGTGAAACCTTCACAGTGGTTCAATTGGTTCCCATGTTAGGATTGTTTACGTTCTCTCTATGTATTTTGCATATGAATATGAAGTTGACATAGAACTGAGTTTATTGCTACCACCTATACGACCTTAAGCAAGGCATACCAAGGGCCGTAAAGATAAGCGTGTTGTACTCAATGGTAATTCGCGCGTAGTTTGAGATCACTGTGATCATAGTGGATCCTTGTATGTGGTGCCAGTTTAGGATGCGTGTTTGGGGATCCAGTTTGTCATCCCATCTTGAGATCCACGTATATAAGTTTCTCATCTGTCATTCAAGTTTGTGACCCCAGTGTGAGATCCCAAATTGACATTCCCGTATGTGATCCCAGTTTGCGATTCAATACATGTATCCATATGTTGTTTGAGTTTCAGATCCCACAGCTCGTGATGCCAGTTTGAGATCCCAGCTCGAGATCCCAAATTGAGAGTCATGTGATCCCAGTTTACGATTCCAATACATGTATACATTGTTAAAGTTTACGATTCCAGTTTGTGGTCCCAGTTTGAGACCCAAGCTTGTGATGCCAGTTTGTGATTTCAGTTCTCGGTTCCAGTTTGTAACCCACATTGTGACCTCATAATCCATGTATGTATTTAAACGCAGAAGTTTGTCTGAGCCGAAACCCTCGTCAAACTAAGCGGTTTAAATCTTGGTCTAACCGCCCAATCATATACTCGATTATAAGTCTAGAGATTAAAATGTTAGAACATGTGATTTTGATTGTAAATGAATATAATCATTATGGCCACGTGTGGATGAGCAAGTTCTTAGTTTATTTATGTTTACCCCGTAAAAAAAGAAGTAGGCATATCAAGTAAATGTATATTTTATAAAAACTTACATCATTTGCATATTTAAAAAATTTGCATATTAAATTAAAAAATTGTAAAATTTGCGTTTTGGGTGAAAATGGTGCGAAAGGAATCGATCAATCGAAGTTTAAAACATCTCTTAAGAAGAACTGTGATTGATTTTTATTTAATTCTTGTTTTATTTGAATGATTGAGTCTTTAAAGAATACATCGACACATTACACTTTCACAATCATGTGAAAATACGGAAGCCAAGTCACTCCATTCAATACTCTTTTCTCATAAAATGTCTAGTTGTACATGACTTCTCTAATTACCATATGAACTATGATGCAACACTATAATAAGACTTACCCATTTTCAATTTCTTCTGTTACTGTTTCGGTGTCCGAAACATCTTCAGGTTGACCTTCAAAAAGTTCCCAAACCCCAACCACTTCATCATCACTCGAAGACATTCTTACTTTAAAATATCCACTTTGATTAATTGACTCCAATCCATGAGACGTGGATTAAATTTACAACCAGTAGCTCGTGATAAACTACACAGGAGAAAATAAACCAGCGAACTCCACTAAACAGTTAGAGGGTAGTAGGCAGAGATACCAGTGAAATTGTTTCCCTATTGTACAGGCCGATAATATCATAATTACAAACACCCTACTGGAATCTGCATAATGAAATGAGCACGCTGTAAATGTTAATATTTACCAATATGTCGGATAAGCCAATAAGCAAACAATAACATCACTTGGCCACCGGAGTCTGCTATTTGCACGTTGATAAAAACCCGGATCGGGGTGACAGTGTTAAATTATTGCAAATGAATGGGGTATTACGAGACATACGAGAAACAACCTTGAACGAGATAGCACTTGAAAAGAGTCTAGGCTAGACGTTTCACACTGTTTGGGATGCGACATATTCACCACACTGTTTGGGATGCGACATATTCACCACTCTGCGTCATGCATTGTTTAGTGTGGTCTCGTGCAAACATGTTCTGATGGCGTATTTAGGCATCGGAGTGTGGGTTCAAATCCCGGTCATGACACCTTTGTCACTGAGCATTGCATTGAGCAAGACACTTAACCATAAATTGCTTCTCTAACCCAGGTGTAGAACTCCCTGTGATATAGATAAGCAGCTTGACTATGGTCTGCCATGTTGGAAGTCAATTTGCTTGTTAAGATAATGGTATGAGAATAACCGCACGCGCTTCGCATAAAATGCTCACCGTACAGAGAAACTATCTCCCAAAATGGCGCAACCATACATCTACCATCTACATCCCGTTCGCAAAATGTGACGTAATTCCACTGTAAACCACGCTCACTTCGCACAAACTAGCTCCACTGTTTACCAGAAGCCCATAGGAGTTGCATTTAACTAGTGTTTCTTTGATATATGCAAGAACAACAATATATGTAATTGGACTTTCCTTTTACATACTTTCTTCAAAGACTGATATATACTTGGAATTCAAGTTGTTGACATTATGAAATGCTTACATACTAGTGTATTTGCCAGCATTGGAGCCGGAGGTAGCCAAAGCTTCGGGCGTGACCCCCCCCCCCCCCCCCCTCCCCACCACCCAACCCCAGATACGCACGCGTTTGACACAATGATTTATCCACAGATCCAATATAGGTCTATGTGCATATTCAAAGATTTATTGTGAGGGAGTCTGTTGAATAGTAGGGTCAACGAGCCCACTGCATGTATATTAACATTGTTATTATTGAAATGAAAATCGGTCATAGGGTAAGTTCCCATGTCCAAGTGTTGACCAAACATCAATTAAGGTTTAAAACGCAAATCAATAATTGACTTAAGTCTGATGCAGATTGTTTACCTTGAAAATAAGTCGAAGTTGCTGTCAAGCTTTTCCAAAAACGTCTCTAGTTCTTGGGTGGGGGCACTCTGTATGAGCTGTTGACGCCGCCTACGGCGACTCAGAGCCAGTAGTGTACTACCGACACTGTGAAAACCGGCAGAGAAGTCGCGCATGCTAATTCTTCCATCGCCATCCAAATCTAGGGCCTGCAAAATTAAAAATGGGAAATAAACAGCAACATAACAACAACACAACAATAACAACAGTGGCAGCGGAAAAAGCAACAACAACGGATTAATGAAAAATGTACACAATTATTAGTTCAAACACATCATATGTTTCGATGAACTGTTTTCAATACTTTTTAAAAGTTTTTTAACCAGTGAGTTTCAAAAACAAAATTAACCATTTTTAAGAGCTAACTATTTTGATTTGGGGTTGAACAAAGAACATTTTACGAGAGCGGGATCGTGAACCAACGACCTCCGGTTTAACGTGCCGGCGCTCAACCAACTGATGAGTCTGGGCCTATGTTGGTGGTAGCTTGATATTTAACAAGCGTGTGACAAAGCATTAACTTTTGTTGAGCCATGCAGTTAGCGTTGTTTTTCAGTGCTTCCCTTCCAGGGGTTAGTGACGAGAGGTATCGATACGGCGCGCTGCCCACGGTAACGAGGCTGCTGACTGCCGCTTCTCAGGTTGTATCGTAAACGTGGGTGTGATCCCTGACTACACGGCAGCTAACAGTTATAATATGGCTTCTGACTGGCACCCCGAACAAAGATATTGAGAAAATAGGGAGACCGCCAACATGGCTAGATGGCTCAGTTGATAGAGTGCCGGCACGTTAATCTGGAGGTCGTTGGTTCCCGCTCTTGTTTGTCCAGTAAGTTTTTTTATGTGGTTTATAATTTGATATAGACCTTTCTTTTGAAACGTCACAGTCCGAGTTTTTGCCAACCCAGGTTGGAAAACTATGGAAAGCCATAACTTCAAATCAAAAACAGATAGCCATAGTTTGAAGCAATGTTACACAAATATTATAAAATAGTGTTGAAATTGTTGGAAACAAATCAACCAATCATGGGAGGTATTTCAGTTCATGAATCTTTACAGAAAATGTTGAATTTGGTCACAATTTTGTTTTAACACGATTGATTGTTTTGCTAATATCCGGCTGTCCATGCCAACCGGCGGCGCACTTTGTTTATCAACAATGGAAAGGTCTATAGGTAAACTATTTCTGGTGATTCTTGCTGATAAAACCACGTGACTTGGAAGAGCCATCAGGTGTTCTCTACGTGACGAGCAGATTACTCTATCTTCATTTATCACATGGTTGTACGTTCAGTCAAAAATAACCCGAAAATATAGTAACTTCTTATTACTCACACCATGCAAAGCGTCAAACAAATTATTTTTTCCAAAAACAAATCCATTTATATTCATACTTAAAAACATAATTATTTCATTAATTTTAAGCGTGGCGGTTATCGTTAGGTTACATAAATTATGATTACAGCTCAAAACACTTCCAATAAACAAAACTTAACATCTCACTTCCAACACCAACAAAAATAAAATCAATTTACAGTTAGAACACCTGGTCCGAAGGCCACTTTTTTTTAAAGTTACATGAAGTTAACTTTGTATGCATTTTGTAAAAACCAATAATGCAACCGTTTGTAGATAATCCTTCATTTAAAGTCTGAACGGCCACCAGTCTGTTTGTCATTGAAGTATGTCTGTAATGCATTGCGTATACCTTAATATTCACAGTACGGCAGAATTGACCCGGTATACATTAACACATTTTAAATAACAACAATAACAAATAACATAATTTAGGGGTTCCTGTTGCAGTAAAAAAAAAAAAATAAAAAAAAACAATCAGAAGATAAAGGCATTTTCGAGGAAAAAACTAGCTAATTATTATAATACTGACAACTCATCAATAAGATGAATCTTAGTGCTTTGTGAGATCAAGCCCTGCTAAAACTTGCAGTAGAACGAAAGCACAACGTATACACGAATTTGAATGCAAACATTTGAAAAATGTTTGCTCATTGATGAAATTGAATGGTTTACCAGCCTCTTGCTGCTGGCTTTTACGAAATTGAATGGCCTACCAGCCTCTTGCTGCTGGCTTTTACGAAATTGAATGGCCTACCAGCCTCTTGCTGCTGGCTTTTACGAAATTGAATGGCCTACCAGCCTCTTGCTGCTGGCTTTTACGAAATTGAATGGTTTACCAGCCTCTTGCTGCTGGCTTTTACGAAATTGAATGGTTTACCAGCCTCTTGCTGCTGGCTTTTACGAAATTGAATGGTTTACCAGCCTCTTGCTGCTGGCTTTTACGAAATTGAATGGTTTACCAGCCTCTTGCTGCTGGCTTTTACGAAATTGAATGGTTTACCAGCCTCTTGCTGCTGGCTTTTACGAAATTGAATGGTTTACCAGCCTCTTGCTGCTGGCTTTTACGAAATTGAATGGTTTACCAGCCTCTTGCTGCTGGCTTTTACGAAATTGAATGGAAACCAGCTTCTTGCTGCTGGCTTTTACGAGATTGAATGATTTTGCAACCTAATGAAATTGGATGGTTATTTCCCATTGGTTTCCGTTACCTACCTGGAAAACTTTACTGAGCTCTTCCGAATCCAGATCGTTACAAACCGATGCAAGTTCACTCCGTTCAATATAGCCATTCCCATTGAGATCACAAACACAAAATAGTTGTCGGATCGCATCGGGACTCAGTCCTTCATCAAACGCCATCGTGACCTTGGATAGAACAAATGGTTATAAAATAGAAGGATTAACGCGAGTAATTGACACATAATTAACTAGTAATTAAAAAAATGTATTATTACTTTCCAATAAAACTATATATTAAAAAATATAATACATTTTTTTAAATAACAACATTCATAAAGTTGATATACAGAGCTTACTTTATTGAAAATGTTTAAAGCACGCAAACAACAAAATTTTCAAAAATCACTAACCACACTTTGTCTGACCCAACATAATACATGCACTCCTGGGTCAAATTTGACCCTAATCCCTGGGTCAGTGATCCAGAATCTCTGTCAATATTACCCAGTAATGGGTCAAACTGACACAAGATTTGAGTTAAAATCCCATTTTAAAAACCATTTTCCGAGTCAGCTTGACACAGATAGGCCCCAGGGACCCAAAGTCCGAGTCAATTCTGATCCACAGCATTTAGAGTGTGAAGTAAGAAACCGGTAAAAGTAGCTCAATTGGTCACCATAGTCACGATAAATCCAATGTTAAATTTCACTGTTTTTAAACATTGGGTTTGGGACTCAGTAAGTTGTGGTCTAATTATTTTACTCATTTCTCAAAAACTCCTGAAAAAACCCATTATAGCACCTTAAATTCCATCATGACCATCTTTATACAAGTATACCTTGTGAGTCAAGTGTAATTCTTAGAATTGTTTTATTTGTAACCTTAAAACCAATGTTGTGCACATCCTTTAAAAAGTGCATTCTGACTTGTAACCTGTTTCTAGCAAGCAAGATTTATTTGTGCTCAGCTAGCTATTTTGTGATGCTCAGCAGTTTTTGTCCTCAGTTATTAGAACCCTTCCTCTTCAGGAAGTTGTCTGTCTTCTAAAGGATTGAGGACTGTGGGCTCAACTTATGAATGTTTACCACTGGGCGGCAAGGCCTACCAATCTGCTCCAAGTCCAACCATTTTGATGTTGAGTTGCCGTAGGGTGGTTGATGCGAGGATTAAGGCCTACTGGGAGATGGACACCAGGGTGTCACGACCGGCCTAAATACCCAACTCAGGTTCGGGTGACTGAGTTGGGTAATAATCTTGTAATTGCTTCTTCTCTTTACCCAGGAATAAATTGCTAGGGTAGAGATTCGTGATGTGAAATTGATCAGCAACCTGTGTGCCAACTTGGTACCGCATACTCCTAAGGAACTGACATGGTTTCTGGAATGCTTAAGGCCCAATGAACAGGCTTAATCTTGTAAGGCGGTTTGATGCAATGACTAAAAGCGCCTAATAATTTCCTGTTATTGTTGCGGGTTCCGTCAGTAAAACAAAACAATTCCATTTTGATATTCACATTAGGATGTCATTAAAACTTACTACCCCATGCCCAATTAGTCAAATCAAAGTGGGGGACCGAGTTCTAAATATTCAAACCGAAAGATGTTTTACATAAATTACAAGAATAACTTTCAAACATAAGCATATAAGAAATATATTTTTAAGTGATCACTTTAATTACTTCGAGAGCATTGGTAAGACCTTGTAAAATGAGCAAATTTAGTACTGAGTGGAACATAACATCATTCCAAAACTCAATTATTCACCGACTATCGTTTTAGATTGAGCAAATACTAACACAATGAAAACAAATTGACTCAATTTATTGTTCGTACTATCGATTCGTTTTAATTACTTTACCGAAGAGTCTTATAAAACGTCTGGTGTCTAGTGTGTATTGAGTGACGTATAAGGAGAAATCTAAACCGCTGTGGACTACAAGTAATTTAACAGCATACGAAGTTCTATTTGTGGAACAATAGATTACACTATAGGATAAAAAGACTGATTATGTTCTAATCAGCAGTGAACGGAAAAGGACAGCAATATAATTATATCTACAAGGTATTTGTGTCGTTTTAATTCTTTGTATTCATTGTGGTATACAGTTAAATACGATGACGTCATTTACCAACTCTCGTCAACTGATTTGATTAATTTAAACTGTAGTTGAAAAGAAACAGTGTAACGCCGACAGATGGTTTTCTAAGACTATGTTTAATTGTGTGTCTACTTTTCAAGTAGTTTGAGCATTGGGTGGTGTCTATAGGGGCGATTCTTACTTCACATCGTCATTATTAAAAACATCTTCAGAATCTTCAGAAAATTTATACTGCATGAAAACGCCTGGGGTAGCTTTCTAAACATGCAGTTTACGTCATGCATGCAGCAGGCTAGATAACTAGATTTTAAAATGGGCTTTTTGGGTCAGTTTGTCTAGGTCAATGGCATCAAGTCTGGATTTGAAGTGCTTTAAGTTGGTTGTCTCCTTCATGTCGGCTGGTAAGAGATTCCATTCTGGTGTGGTGTATGGGTAGAGTGAGAACTTGTAGCAATCTGTGTTTACTGTAACTCTTTTAAGTTGTTTGGGTGATCATTTCTGGATTGTCTGTTGTGGGTTGTTTCCTCCTTTGTCACCTTGAGGTGGGCAATGTTAGATGGAGCTAGATGGTTCAGTTCTTTGAAGATGACAGTTAGACGCGATTTTAAGCGTCTAACATCCAGTCGTTCCCACTCGAGTTGTTGAAGAAGCTGAGTGACACTGCTTTCACGCCTGTAATCGTGTTGTTGAAGAAGCTGGGTGACACTGCTTTCACGCCTGTAATCGTGTTGTTGAAGAAGCTGGGTGACACTGCTTTCACGCCTGTAATCGTGTTGTTGAAGAAGCTGAGTGACACTGCTTTCACGCCTGTAATCGTGTTGTTGAAGAAGCTGAGTGACACTGCTTTCACGCCTGTAATCGTGTTGTTGAAGAAGCTGAGTGACACTGCTTTCACGCCTGTAATCGTGTTGTTGAAGAAGCTGGGTGACACTGCTTTCACGCCTGTAATCGTGTTGTTGAAGAAGCTGAGTGACACTGCTTTCACGCCTGTAATCGTGTTGTTGAAGAAGCTGAGTGACACTGCTTTCACGCCTGTAATCGTGTTGTTGAAGAAGCTGGGTGACACTGCTTTCACGCCTGTAATCGTTTGCGACAAAGCGTGCTGCTCTGCGCTGAACTTTTTCAACTGATTCTATGAGGGTCTGTTTGTGTGGGTATCATATGCTGCTGCAGTACTCTAATTTAGGTCGAACAAGTGTCTCTCGTAGGCAGTGGCTTTGGTCTTTTCATCACAACATCTCAAGTTTCTTTTCAGTAAACATCATTTACTTGGTTATTTATTTATTAACTCAGGCTACTAATAGACGAATAAGAATGATAAACAAAAACAAACAGAAGCTTGGATTGCCCAAAAGCTAACAAAGAATCACTAAAATGCAAACTTGTTAATATCACAAGAATATCTGGTTTAAGAAATATTTTTCCTAGCTTCTTAACGGTACTTATTATCTTACCAATATTGTGTATAACGTAAAGAAAGTGATAATGCAGCCTGTGAGTGTAGAGCTGCCCTCCAAACAGCTGTCCACACCACCAGTGACTGCATCTCTCACAGTTGCCCTGGCGGCGAATTTTTTTTTCCCAGCGCGGTAAAGGCCATTCTGTGCAGGTGCTAGTTGATATTGTAATGAAGCTTGGCACGTACGGATCCCAGTGAGATATGCACAGAATGGCCTTTACCGCGTTGGGAAAAAAAAAATCGCGCCCTGGCGAGCAGTCCCTAAAGGAGCTAGACCATGTAGCCGCACAATGGCTGATTGACGTCAATTGTATAATGTAACCGTTATCGAGACATACGCATTTATTATGCAAAATTGACCCACTGTTCGCGGTCCTCGAAAATGCATTTTTTTAAATATCAGTGAAATTTTATATATTTGTTAATACTGTAGAGTGCGTTGAGAGTTGCGGTCCTGAAATGCGCATGAAAAACACTCTTCTATAGTAATCGTTCATTCTTCAAGAAACTTAAACGGAAACATTACCTACCTTTATTTCGAAGTGTTCCGCCAGTGGAGAAATCTAAAACAGCTCCTCTACCGTCAGCCATTCATTGGTGAATGAGTTTATTTCTCAGTTCCAATCAACGTAACGGACAACGCAGCTCTGCAAATCAAACAATGCTATACAAAATCGAAGAAAAACGCAAGTTTACGATTTCCCTGAGGCGTTTTTTTTTACTGGACGTAATACAGACACGTCACAGCGGGACAATTGGTCTCAGGGTTCGTTTAATAATCAATATTTGTGAAACACACGTCTAGGGGAGTAGCACAAAGAACCATATACCACAAGGTTGTTATTCTTTTGTTGATGCAAATTGGAACAAGGGGTGTTTTGTGATGATTTGTATAATGAGCTTGGATATAACATGGTACAGTCATTCAGTCGGGGAATGACCTGGGCAAATTGAACAGGTGGTAGTTTCCCCCACTGCATCTTCAGTTAATTTATACCAATATTCCCGCGTCTTTGAAGGTATATATATATACATGATTGGTAGAGCTGACAAAATAGTCGCAGACAGAGTTTGTAAGATCAACACACATACGTGAAAAACAAACTCGTGAAAATTTGGGCTTAATTTGTTGTGTGAGTCAGGAGAAAATTTTATTTTAAAATATTCACAGTTCTCATTTAATGTAAACACATTGTCCATAATTTTGGCTGATTAACATAAATTAGCTGTGGCGGTTTCATTTCTAGGTTTTCAGATAGTTTTCCCTCTCAGAGAGAACTATTTCACACACATATTGTAGACTAAATTAAGCAATGTTTTTTTATCCTGCATAAATTACCTTGAAGGCACATCTTGCTTGCCAGCACGAGCGTAAATCGGGGACGTGAGTGGGTAATCCTTTTGTAAAAGTTACAGTATACTTTTGGTAATTGCCAAAGACCAGTTGGCCCTATCCTCACTTGGTGTATTCAAACATATTCATAAAATAACACACCTGTGAAAATTTGGGCTCAATCGGTCATCGAATTTAAGAAAATAATTAAGGAAAAAAACACTCCTGTGCATACAATAATTGTGTGCTTTCAGATGCGTCCTGCCTAAACCCTTTCTAAGATTCAGATTTAGTTTGGTGAAAATTTACCTCTTTCTGTAAAACTGCATTACTTCAAAGAGGGTCTTTTCTAACAGTAATTTTGAGTTTTATGAACAGCTCCCTAGTTGGGCTTTACCAATTAAGTTGCTATTCATCGATTTTTCAAAACTCGAGTCATTACCAAAGGTAAACCGATCCCTTTTAAAGGCAAAGTATACCTTTGGTTTTTGGAACCATTCGATTGTTTTAATCTTTCTTGTATAAATGTAGATATACACAATAAAACTAAGCTTTGAAAATTTCTTTTCGAAATGTGGTCGCGTTTTTTAGATATCGCCGAAAAACCGACGCGAACATATCCACGGAGGAATAATAATCCCTAACAGGAATACACAATCTGAGAAGCGTTTCTGACTGAAACGTTTCTCAGACTCAAATTTCGGGGCATAAAAATTGCTATCTTTATACATTACCACATTACTTTAAAACTGAAATATTTCTTAAAATGGTTTATACTATTGAAAGCTGCTGTTGGCTTCTAATCAATAAGTTTTTATTGCCGTTAATTTTAAGATTGATTACCAAACGTATACATTCCCTTTAAACGTGTAAACATGTTCACATACAAATTGTGGCATTCTGTCTTGAAAATAATGTAATAAATGTTCCTGGAAAGAAGGCCTATAGATAGCAGAGTGACAGATTTGAGTCCAACAAATATACTTCCTGTGCGCTTTGTTTATCTATACCTAATATAAATAGCAACAACTGCGTACAGTGAGCCCGGTACATAATACACACCAAATTTGTTTTGATCATAAAAGCAATTTTTCAATATAGATTTACTTCATTGCGGGATGGGTCCTTATAAGATGGGCAACAATATACTCGAGCTAATGCAAAAGTTCAACAGAATTTTTAACAGGTAGTACTAGTAGTAGATGACCTTTTGATGCCCCTTGGCATTCAATATCATCTGTCTTTCAAGTTAAGTGTTAAAAGAGGTTGGTTGGCTCGTAATAATGTGCGTAAGAGACGACACACAAATAAAGTGGAACTCATCCAGTCCGGTGGTCAGTTTCAAAGAGCCATTTCGAAATCGTTGGTCCGGCTCCAGCCCCACAATTGTATTCAGACCTCTTATCGCCCGTTTTCAAAATGACTATACACTACAGAGCCTATAAGGCCGTGAACGGGGCCTTAAAAGCAGTCGTTTCGAAAAGGGTAACATAACGTGTTTAACACTATCCAACTTATATTCATTCGATGTTTTATTGTCAACAATAGATACACACTTACTACACGTCTCACGATGCTAATGATTGTGGTTGGTTCGATAATATACATTATAAGGATGTACAACATTACAAGCCACATATACCTACATAGTAAACTACAACTGAGTCAGCCATCATTACCAAGTGGTATTTGGACTTTGTTTATGGTTGCATGTTACCCAAACTGAGCCCACCATACCACCATACCACCATACCACTCACCTCGTTTAGCTAGCGACCCGTCCACCAACCAATACCACGTTCAGTTGTAAACATGACCACAGCAGAAATACAACCGCAATAACATTTTCAATATTGTGCTGTTTGTAATCATTCATGCAGACATAATAGCAGACACCGTTTAGACTTAGTGGCAGCTAGAAACTCCTAACCCACCTGAGAAGGCGGCGTCCTTCGTATATAATAAAGACACTTCATTGACGACGTATTATTACCGTACACAAAGGACGACCCAGTCAATATTTTCTATAGAACCGGAGCTCAATAGCGCCATTGTGTGAATTGCACGATAATGTTGCAACTAGTAACTATAGCTTGCTTAAACCATTAATAAACCATGTTTATGTAAATAGCACTGACTGTAAGAACTTGTAAAACAAACAAAAAACAACGATACAAGCAATAACCTTAAGCCTTTGACAAAGAGTCCGTTCCCAAAAGGTCCGACCCATTTCTGGGTCAGACTGACCCGGAAAAGGGGTATAAATGAGATTCTTAACTCTGATTCTGCACCAATTTGACCCTTTGGGGGTAATTGTTAGACAGAGACTAGGTCATGCTGATCCAAAATGGGTCAGGCTCGGGTCCGGGATCCGGGTTCGTTTTGACCCGAGATTTTTTTGGTTTGCATTTTTACCAAAGGTAATAATTGGTTGTTAAACCGTTTGCAACAGCATAGTCCTTGTTTTCTTTTAGTTCAATGTGTATACAAAGGTTACTTTTATCTATAAGACAAATGTGAGAAAATGTTTGTAAAAATATTTTGATACTGATGGTACGATTTATTGAGCTATAACAACAATCTAGTATTAATTTTAAATAAAATACTCGAAACGCATTAAAATCACTTTAAACACGAACATTTATAAGATTGAAGTTTAGATGGTTAAATGAGGTTTGAAATGCTTCCTATGGTGATTTAGGTTTTGTCTTCGACCTACAAAGTTGTCCAAACTAATGAGCGGCTTTCTTAACATCAGAAACGTCTTGCAGATATTTTATGAGTAATTTCAACTCCACTGGATCGATTGGGTGCAATCTGATATCGACCGGGCTGTCAAGAATCGACGATCCGAGACCGCCGCTTGAAGATCGCTCTAGAAACAGATGTTTGGAATCGTTTGGTGTTTTCCGTTCTGCTTTCGATCTCCCAATAGATTTATCTTCAGATGCTTTAGTTGGGGGTGAGGAGATTGTCGCAAAACGTTTGCCTTGATCGGAATTCACGTCGGCATTCTCCTCAGAAACTATTGCTTGGTTGTAATTCATGGAAGAAGGTTGGAATGAGGTCATTGTTTTCATGGTAGAAGTCGTCAGAATCGATTCAACGTAAGCATCATAGTAATCGATTCCTTCGTCATCATCAGGTGATTGTGTTTCTTGTGCGGTGGTTGGTCTAAGGATGCCTTTATTCGATAACAAGTTAGCAATCGTTGTCAAAGGTTTCGGTGTCAAATCGGAATGTGTCATTCGATATGCGCCAATGAGTGATAACAACTTATTGCGGTATTCATTTGTTCGTTCATATTCCGATTGTAGAAATTTGACATCTTTTTTGAGCTCAGGATGATTATTTTGAAAACGTTCTTTGTTTACTTGAGGTGTAGCTGTGGCTCTCATTGACTTATTTTTGCCCTTTTTGAAGGCAGCTTGAGTTTTGTCTGGGTGTTGGGAGCCAGTTTCATACTCAGGACTCTCAACGTCTTCCTTCCCCTGATCGAAGGCAGCTTGAGTTTTGTCTGGGTGTTGATAACCAGTTTCAGACTCAGGACTCTCAACGTCTTCTTTCCCTTGATCGAAGGCAGCTTGAGTTGTGTCTGTGTGTTGGGAGCCAGTTTCAGATTCAGGACTCTCCACGTCTTCTTTCTCCTTATTGAAGGCAACTGGAGTTTCATCTTGGTGTTTAGAGCCAGTTTCATACTCAGGACTCTCAACGTCTTCCTTCCCCTGATCGAAGGCAGCTTGAGTTTTGTCTAGGTGTTGATAACCAGTTTCAGACTCAGGACTCTCAATGTCTTCTTTCCCTTGATCGAAGGCAGCTTGAGTTGTGTCTGTGTGTTGGGAGCCAGTTTCAGATTCAGGACTCTCCACGTCTTCTTTCTCCTTATTGAAGGCAACTGGAGTTTCATCTTGGTGTTTAGAGCCAGTTTCATACTCATGACTCTCAACGTCTTCCTTCCCCTGATCGAAGGCAGCTTGAGTTTTGTCTAGGTGTTGATAACCACTTTCAGACTCAGGACTCTCAATGTCTTCTTTCCCTTGATCGAAGGCAGCTTGAGTTTTGTCTGGGTGTTGGGAGCCAGTTTCAGACTCAGGACTCTCAATGTCTTCTTTCCCTTGATCGAAGGCAGCTTGAGTTGTGTCTGTGTGTTGGGAGCCAGTTTCAGATTCAGGACTCTCCACGTCTTCTTTCTCCTTATTGAAGGCAACTGGAGTTTCATCTTGGTGTTTAGAGCCAGTTTCATACTCAGGACTCTCAACGTCTTCCTTCCCCTGATCGAAGGCAGCTTGAGTTTTGTCTAGGTGTTGATAACCAGTTTCAGACTCAGGACTCTCAATGTCTTCTTTCCCTTGATCGAAGGCAGCTTGAGTTGTGTCTGTGTGTTGGGAGCCAGTTTCAGATTCAGGACTCTCCACGTCTTCTTTCTCCTTATTGAAGGCAACTGGAGTTTCATCTTGGTGTTTAGAGCCAGTTTCAGACTCAGGACTCTCAACGTCTTCTTTCTCCTTATTGAAGGCAGTTTCATTTTGGACTGGGTGTTTAGAGCCAGTTTCAGACTCAGGACTCTCAATGTCTTCCTTCTCCTTGTTGAAGGCAGCTTCAGTTTTGTCTTGGTGTTTAGAGCCAGTTTCAGATTCAGGACTCTCGACGTCTTGCTTCTCCTTATTGAAGGCAGTTTGAGTTTTGTCTGTGTGTTGATAACCAGTTTCAAACCCAGGACTCTCAATGTCTTCTTTACCCCTATTGAAGGCAGCTTTAGTTTTGTCTTGGTGTTTGGAGCCAGTTTCAGACTCAGGACTCTCGACGTCTTCCTTCTTCTTATTGAAGGCAGCTTGAGTTTTGTCTGGGTGTTGATAACCACTTTCAGACTCAGGACTCTCAACGTCTTCTTTCCCTTGATCGAAGGCAGCTTGAGTTGTGTCTGTGTGTTGGGAGCCAGTTTCAGACTCAGGACTCTCAACGTCCTCCTTTTCCTTTTTGAAGGCAGCTTGAGTTTTGTCTGGGTGTTGGGAGCCAGTTTCAGACTCAGGACTCTCAATGTCTTCTTTCCCTTGATCGAAGGCAGCTTGAGTTGTGTCTGTGTGTTGGGAGCCAGTTTCAGACTCAGGACCCTCAACGTCTTCTTTCTCCTTATTGAAGGCAGTTTCATTTTGGACTGGGTGTTTAGAGCCAGTTTCAGACTCAGGACTCTCAATGTCTTCCTTCTCCTTGTTGAAGGCAGCTTCAGTTTTGTCTTGGTGTTTAGAGCCAGTTTCAGATTCAGGACTCTCGACGTCTTGCTTCTCCTTATTGAAGGCAGCTTGAGTTTTGTCTGTGTGTTGATAACCAGTTTCAAACCCAGGACTCTCAACGTCTTCTTTACCCCTATTGAAGGCAGCTTTAGTTTTGTCTTGGTGTTTGGAGCCAGTTTCAGACTCGGGACTCTCGACGTCTTCCTTCTTCTTATTGAACGCAGCTTGAGTTTTGTCTGGGTGTTGATAACCACTTTCAGACTCAGGACTCTCAACGTCTTCTTTCCCTTGATCGAAGGCAGCTTGAGTTGTGTCTGTGTGTTGGGAGCCAGTTTCAGATTCAGGACTCTCCACGTCTTCTTTCTCCTTATTGAAGGCAACTGGAGTTTCGTCTTGGTGTTTAGAGCCAGTTTCATACTCAGGACTCTCAACGTCTTCCTTCCCCTGATCGAAGGCAGCTTGAGTTTTGTCTGGGTGTTGATAACCACTTTCAGACTCAGGACTCTCAACGTCTTCTTTCCCTTGATCGAAGGCAGCTTGAGTTGTGTCTGTGTGTTGGGAGCCAGTTTCAGATTCAGGACTCTCCACGTCTTCTTTCTCCTTATTGAAGGCAACTGGAGTTTCGTCTTGGTGTTTAGGGCCAGTCTCAGACTCAGGACTCTCAACGTCCTCCTTTTCCTTTTTGAAGGCAGCTTGAGTTTTGTCTGGGTGTTGGGAGCCAGTTTCAGACTCAGGACTCTCAACGTCTTCTTTACCCCTATTGAAGGTAGCTTGAGTTTTGTCTGGGTGTTTTGAGCCAGTTTCAGACTCGTGAAGTTCAACGTCTTCCTTCTCCTTCGTTTTGTCTGGGTGCTTGGAGCCAGTTTCAGAATCAGGACTCTCAACGTCTTGATCGTCAACAACATCTTCTTTATATTCGTCCTCATCTTCATCTTCTTCTTCATCAACATCCTCCTCAAAATCTTCTTGATCTTCCTCTTTCTCAACCTTGGAACTGGAAAACTCATTCATCACTTTGCTTCTTACAGCTACTACAGAAGAATCGTGCTTCTCTTCGTGAACATGCGTTGAGTTCATCCTTCCTGTTGTAATAAAAGGTCAATTAAAAAGTCTTCTTCCTCCAAATAATTGCGGTAATCCTCTGTATGTGTTTTTAACAGTTTTTCTTTTTTTCTTCTGAACTAAGCACGGTTTTAATGGGTTTCATATTTCAAAATAGTTCGGCAAACCTGTCGTTTAAAACAACGGGTGCATTGAGACTCTCTATTCGTTGTGCGTTATGTGCAATACATTTAAAGCGCACTGCAATTAATACTAGATACAATTCGACTTCCAAAATGTCAGAACATGACTTCCAAATTGCAGGCTATACTCCAAGGGAAACAAATAAAATAAAATATTTTCATAGGCTTACCGCATATATCAATCAGTTCCGGTGAAGTGTAAGTATCTTTGTCAAATCCAGCCTCTTTACAATGCGTAGAAGGGGATAGATTTGTAACTCCTAGGAGCATCACATGATGGCTGCTTATCCAATCAAGAAGCTCACAGTTGCACTCAAGCCTATTCTTAGTTAGATCTCTGTAGTGATTGTTACAAAAAGAGAGAGGATCAGTAAGAACTCGAAATGTTTTCCGGTTTATAAGTAGGCTTAATTGAAATGTTCACTCTTTTTTCAGTTCCCGTCGGAACAATTAAACAGATAATCAAATTACCAAACCTTTGGCTACGGCTGCTGTCGTATGTGTGATGGTATATGAACATCCTATGCTTCAACCTGTGATCACGTGACAATCAAGCCAAAGCCGCAACCGCAGTCGCCAACCCAGACTTGACAATACACGGGCAAACCGACACCTATGAGCAAGTTCGGTTGGCTGACTAAAGTCGACTAGACTTAACCATAGTCGATCTAGCTGTCACTCGAACGCTGCATGGTTGAACTAGTATACGCTAGTCCAACTGGATCAACCTAGAGCAAGTTCGGGTGGCTGACTAGAGTCGACTAGACTGAACCATAGTCGATCTAGCTGTCCCTCGAACGCTGAATGGTTGAACCAGCTAGTCCAACTGGACCAACCTAGCTCAGGAGCACTGTTTCTCTAGTTAACTAACGAAGTTGCGTCATTTCGTCAAGATGGCGTTTTGGAACAATACATTTTTTCTCTCTTCGATAGGTCGTCGCCATATTTGCCGAATCAATTAACTGAGCGCGTTCGAGTGAAACACAGACCACGCATGCGTGATTTAAACGACAAATTGACAAAGGTTAACACCCGAACTTGCTCCAAAATGCTGCAACTAAGATTGCAAATACACAAAAGAAACTTACAGAAAACGAAGTTTACTCAATCCATTCATTGCGGTTGCAAGACCCTGTGGAGCGACGCTGTGCTTCAACTTCTGGAAGGTTCTGGTCGGGGCAAAAAAGAAGATTATTATTATTATTTTTTTTCATACATTTTTGACATCATCTACTGTTAATAATTAAGGGTCTGTATAAGTTTGGTAATGACTTTGAAAATTAATGGTAATAAAAGCTACTTAGTAAGAAGTACAGCAGCTTTGGATAGTAATAATGTATTTTGAGAAACTTTTCACTTCGATTTCGAAGTACTGCAGTTATGAAAAAATATATCACTTTTTATCCCCCAAAATTTTGAATCTGAGAAGCGTTACGGCTGTAACGCTTCTCAGACTGTGTGTTCCAATAGTGAATGTTCTTCCTGCGTGCAAATATTATTCGCTCCGGTTTTTCGGTGATACAGTCGTTTGACCAGTTCTGGATCACTTTTTGAATTCACGTTGTTTTTTGTTGCAATCTCTTTGATATCTTAAACAAAAAAGCTATTCAGTTTACCTAAACATGTCATAAAACTCACCAAGTAGTCACTGACAAAAAAAGATTAGTACTTTTGAAGAGGCTTTGAGAAAAGTATCGTCACCTGTTTGACCAGTTCAGGATCAGTTGAATCTATTCTGAATCAGTAGCGTGCCCTTTAATTGCAAACCCATACTCCCATTCATAAAACTGTCTCTCAAGGACACGAAACTTCAGAAGTGTGTTGGCATGGACTTGGACTACCTTTCTTTAGTGAATGTCATGCAAGTGTCTTCAACAGCAGCGCAAAAACCCAGCGACACAAACACAAAACAACAGCTAAGGCAATTGAAAAAGTGAAGCGCACCTAAAAGCAACATTGACCCCTCCAAGTTTCATTTTCTCACAAAAAAAAAAACAATCTACAAGAATTTGTTGAAGTAATATATCTCAAAAGCAGTAAATAAACTTTCTACTGCAGCAGTATGATTACCTCACTTAGTAAGTTAGTGCGGCACCATTTGACGCAATGAGATGTTGAGTGATCCCGAACTGGTCAAGGGTACGATGCCCCCCAAAGACGATTTTGGTATTTTCGTCTCCTCAAAAAAACAAGATGACTGCTCAGTATTTACGTGAAACAGTTTTTACACATCCTTAGCATTTTACACAAATGTTTTTCGCCCTGGCGTTCAAATTCTAAAGGTGAGAAGTTTTAACAGCGTTTTTCAACCAACATTTTTAAACAAAATAAATATCAATATTGCTCACAAACTTCAGGAAAATTGCCATAATTTATTTGCCGATAATGTTTGGCACCTTATTTTGGGTTTGTTGGTTTAATGGGTGTTATTCTTCACATGTATCAACAGAAATGGGTAATGTGAGAAGTAATATAATTATTTGGTTATTGCAAAGTTGAAGTGATCCCGAACTGGTCAATGATCCCGAACTGGTCAATGATCCCGAACTGGTCAAACGACTGTATCTCAAAAACGTGACCACCTTTTGAAGTGAAATTTTCTCAGGTTAGTTTTATTGTATTATACCTACAATTATATAGGCTTGAAACAAACAGTGGGCTCCAATTACCAAAAGTATTCAGCACCTTTAATTCCAGCTACTTACAATGCTTTGATGTTTTTCATTCCATAGAAGAACTCGGGTGGAAGGTATTGCACATCGCCAGAATCAGAATCGTGTAGTCTGTAAGAAAGTATAGGTTGGACTTAAAACTTTGCAATCTGGATAAGGGTTGCGGGTAACACCATAGAAGGATTATAAACTGTGCGTGGTAGGAATATTATCTAGTAAGGTTTTTGGTAAAACCGTGTACATGAGTAGGATTTGAAACTTTGCATGGTGATACGACCTAGTAAGGTTTGCAGTAACACCATAGGATTTGAAACTTTGCCTGGTGAAGATACAGTCTAGTAAGGTTTGGTGTAAAACCATGTACAAGAGTAGGATTTGAAACTTTGCCTGGTGAAGATACAGTCTAGTAAGGTTTGGTGTAAAACCATGTACATGAGTAGAATTTGAAACTTTGCATGGTGAAGATACAATTTAGTAAGGTTTGCAGTAACACCATAGGATTTGAAACTTTGCCTGGTGAAGATACAGTCTAGTAAGGTTTGTGGTAACACCATGTACATAAGTAGGATTTGAAACTGTGCATGGTGTGGTAGAGAAACAATTAAGTTTTCCCACTGATCAATTATTTGAACGGGTTGAACTTTCAGAGGTTTTTCGGTAATACTTCTGCTTCACGAGGAAAGAGTATAAGAACATGGAAGGAACTCACAAACATCATCCGTACATTCAATTATTGACATCCTTTGTTGTGTGTAAAGTATGTATTTTTATTTTTATTTTATTTTTGTTGGGGGGAGGCGTGCCCACTTTTGGGATCGGTTGACACAGTTTGATTCTTAATAAGCGCTGAGCCAGTAATAACTAAGATGAAGATAAACACACTGACTAATGGTTGCTTACATTAGATCAGTCACATAGGGTGCGTGCTTGAGGTAGCTTGGCATGGAACCTGCTGACACATGACGTAGCTCCCTAAAGAAATGATGAACAAGTGTCAATCAATAGAACAAGAGTATAACTTTACACTTGATATTTGATGGGACTTCAAACAGTGCCAACCTAAACCCTACATAAGAGGCAGGGTTATATTTTGGTAATGACCCAAAAGTGAAGTTGTGATTTTTTATCCGAAAGCCTATGTTATATAACTTGGTAGAAAGCACCCTGCCAATTTATTTCGTCTGAAGTGATCCGTTGATTATAAATCAACACGAGTATGCCGAAAGATTTGACTCTCCGAAGAAGTCCAAAGGGGTTTCCCCCCTTTTTGTTTTTTAGGGGGGTGAGGTTACATATTACCGTGGTGACCGTTTGAAGTATGTCCCCAATACGGACAGAGATGCGGTTGGTACTCGCTAAACGTGGATGGATTGGACGTTCTTGATAAAAAATACCTTGACAGTAATTTTGCTGTTTAATACAGAAGCGTATATGACCATCATATTACTGGGTTACCGAGATAATTTATCATTGAAACACAGAATCATGTCCTGGTTATTACGGTTTTCAGAGTTATATTTGTCAGAAATACAGAATTCAAAGATAACATATCTAAGAAACACATAAATCAATGATAACATATCTCGGAAATATGGAAATCGAAGATAACGTATCTTTGAAATATTGAAATCAATGATAGCATATCTTGGAAATGCGGAATTCAATGATAACATTTCTGGGAAATACGGAAATCGAAGATAACATATCTTGAAAAGGGGTGGAATTTCGGGCCCAGTATTGAAAATGCCTGAAAAACCCCTTCATGCTATTGGATGTTAGAGATCTGTACCTAGACATTACCTATATCTATACAGGCAAACTGACTTTCCATGTTGGCTCGGGGGGGCGGGGGGGGGGGGGGCTTCAAAATTTACAAGAAGACCTTGAATCAGTAATGGGTGCGTTCGATTAGCTTCCCCGGGTTACGGAAGCGTATTATGACCATCATGTTACTGCGTTACCGAAATAATTTATCATTGAAACACAGAATCATAAACTAGTCATTACGGTTTTCAGAGTTATATTTGTCAGAAACACAGAACTCAAAGATAACATATCTAAGAAACACAGAAATCAATGATAACATATCTTGGAAATATGGAAATCGAAGATAAGGTATCTTGGAAATATTGAAATCAATGATAACATATCGTTGAAATATGGAAATCGAAGATAAGGTATCTTGGAAATATTGAAATCAATGATAACATATCTTGGAAATACGGTATTCACTGATAGCATATCTTGGAAATACGAAATTCAATGATAACATTTCTGGGAAATACATGAAATTCTGGGTGCGTTCGATTAGCTTCCCCGGGTCGACCCACCAAGGTCTGACCCCATCAGTGCGTTCGATTAGCTCTGAAGTCATTGCTGTGACTCACCCGGGTGAGACCCAAGTGCCCTGCTTGTGGAGCAGGTTACTTGGGGCTGACCCTGGTTCATGACGTCACGGCGAAAAACTTTCTCAATGGCCACCATTTTGTTTGTAATTCAGCGGGACATTTTCAGGAAGTTCATTTGACACACATTTTAACCATTAAAGCAGCGTTTTTGTGAGCAACAATCATTTTTTAATTCGAAGCCTGTTACTATCCCCCCAAGAGGGTACTATCCCCCCAAGAGGGTACTATCCCCCCAAGAGGGTAAAAAATAAATAAAAAAAATAAAAACTGAGGAGGAAGTGGGGGAGGAAAGAAAGAAAAAGAAAAAAATGGGGGAGGGGAGGAAGGGGAAGGAAAAAAGAGCCGAGGGAGAAAAGTCGCAAATGTGTGTGTAGCTTTTGGTTTTTATTTCCGGTGGCAATATTTTCTTTTCTTCCTTTGCCATTCGCATTTTTTTCCCTGCCAAATTACTCTTTTATACGGGAGATTCGATAACGCGAGGTGCGAGGTGCGAGGTGAAAGATTTTGAACACCATTTTATGACAACTCCCTTGTAATTGTTTAAACTTGCAACAATAACATATTAAGCATTTGAAACCAACGGGCTAATTTGTCCAGGATAAAATATATCTCCCCCCGCCCCCCCCCCCCCCCCCCAACGGCGCACCCAAGGGGGTGGGGGCCTCGGGGGGATTGAGCCCCCTCCCCCCCCCCCCCCCCCCCCCCCCCCCCCCCCCCCCCCCCCCCCCCCCCCCCCCCCCCCCCCCCAAGAGGGGAAAGATTTTGAACACCATTTTATGACAACTCCCTTGTAATTGTTTAAACTTGCAACAATAACATATTAAGCATTTGAAACCAACGGGCTATTTTGTCCAGGATAAAATATATCTCACGTCGTTCCGGCATTCAATGGTTTTCCCCTTATGGATTGCCTGTGTAGTACTACACTTGAATTTGAGAAACGCCGGATAGTAATGTTTTTTTACCCGCGATGTTTTTAATGAATATGCATGACACCAGATACCGACCAGATCATCACGCGTTGCTTCTTTTCCACATTTTTCATTTTAGTCGGCTATGTTCAGGGATTAAAAAGGTCTGCAATCCTACCCTTTCCAAATTACACATCACAGTCATGCCCTGGTTAAACTTATAATTTTATTTTTTTAACAGTAATCTGATATAAATTATTATGTGACACCACTTTCGCAAAACAAAGGTTTATCTGTAGGATATGGGTTTGCCGCCCACTTATTAATGGAATTTGCCGCCCAGTGATGAAAAGTAGGTGGGAATTTTTTTTAATAAACTTTAAAAGTTTATATGAATCAGAAGTGCTTAAAAAGTATGGGTTTTTTCTAATTATGCATAAAGAGGCTTGATTTTCACCCCTTAAACGCCAAAAGCTCAGGCCGGCCCCTGGACCCCAACCAATACATTGGTTTGAGCCCCCCCCCCCAAAAAAAAAAAACCAAACAAACAAACAAACAAACATAATCCTGGGTGCGCCGTTGCCCCCCCCCCCCCCCCCCCCCCTTCCCGGTTTGGAAGCTTTGACTAGAAATGATCTTACAGTGTTTTAATCGATGAAGGGAAATCTTCGCTGGGTCCCTTGTCCTTGAAACAAATAGCTGTATGTCGCTCAGAAGGAGGACCTCTGCAACTACAACCCGTTGGACACTTCTTGGCAAAAACTGACGTCATTGCGACACAAAACAGCAAACTCCACCAAATCAAGTTCGTCATAATTGATGTTTCTGTAAATAAATAAATCAAATGATTACAACACTGTCAATAATTAACAATTCAAGTCAGAGATAATTAGAAAAAAATATGATTTGGTGCCTAAACATGCTAAACTACCTATTGAGAAAAATTGCCTATACATTTTTATAAAAGAACGTCGAACCCCTTCACTTTTTAGCGAGGTGAGAGCGGTTATATAAACCGTATGTCTGGCCACAATGTTCAAAAACAGACACAGCTCGGATATTTGAATCTCCCCCAAAAGTTGCCTTTTAGTACAGCCGATCTTTGGAGATTCAAGTGTTTCAACTTTCTTCAGTGAATGGGACTGTTCAGACGAAATAATTTCGCGAATGCTCCCATTGTTAGGCTATAGGGGTGGGGTGGGGAGGGGAGGGCGTGGGGAGGACATTACCAAACCATGCCCCTACCTTTAAAATTACACATTTTTACTGTCAAAACAATTGAAACACTTACCTTTTCATCAAATTGATGTCCACATGCAATAAATCGTATGTTGGTACGTGTGGTGATTACAAAATACTATAACACTGATAAAAAAAAATTACAGAAAGAATGTGAAGTACACGCAGCTAGCATTCCAATTTAATACTGTTAAACGCAGCGCGCATTCAGCTTCCATGACGCTGCTTACTGCAGAACTTATAGATATAGAATATAATACCTAGATCGGACGCGCGCGTACATCATACGCGCCATAAGCCGTACACAAAAATCCTGGTTCTTCATGGACGCGCTAAAAAGTCATGTGAACAGGACAACGCGTTGAAGATGAAAAGATTGATTAGGCCTAATAATGATAATGCAAGGCTATACTATTTGACAGGTTTGTGGTACATTTTGAAGACCCATTTCATGGAATAAATAACAAGAATAGCAAGATTTATGAACTCAACATAAGCACAAAAGCGTTGAGTACGGACAAATTTAAAAAACATTATATCACAAGATGATAATCATTTATTTTTCAAATTCAAATTCCCATAACTCCCACAAATCCTCCCAAATTAAATTGCTTCTGGAAAAAACCCATCAGGCCTAATAATAATAATAATAATAATAATAATAATAATAATAATAATAATAATAATAATAATAATAATAATAATAAGCATTTATATAGCGCCATCTATCTAGAACACTATTCCGAGGCGCCGGAGAGGAAAAGAAATCAAAAAAGTTGATACAAAGATAAGGATCAAAAGAGTGCCTAATTAAAGTAAATTTGGAAACAAATAGGTCTTCAGTTGCAATTTAAATGTGTCTAAGGATGAAGCTGTGCGAATGCCAATTGGTAGAGTATTCCAGAGGGCTGGTGCTGCTGATGAAAAAGCCCTATTCTAATGCAAGAATCGAGAAGACGCGCATCCGTTTTGGGTCTTTATGAGGAAATCTGAAGTGACAAATGAAATCTTTTGAAAATGTAATGGAGTTTTCTTTACATGCATTAAACAAAACAATGTACTTATCAGTTTAATGATGTAGGCCTACTAATTACCGCAATTTTGTTCGTTATATCAATACGACGGTGAGGCAGTCACGAACTAAAAGACCAATCATGATGATGTTTAGCATGCAGAACTAATAAAGCAGAACTTAAACGCGCTCGTCACGTCTAGTGTGCGTTCCCCAATTTCCCCCCCGCCCCAATGTTTAACGGGTTAGACAATACACACAATGAAAACACGAGTAAACTGACCAGACTCAATTTTGGAAAAATTACCCAAAGTTGTTTTACAAAATAGGCCCATTTATAGACGACTAATGTTCCCAAAATGCTCCAGGTTGAAAGACAACAACCCCAGCTTGACCAAAAAAAATATGTTGTGGCACCTTCTATCCAAAAATGTATCTCTTACACCATCTCTTTCCAGTTAAAAAATCACTTACTCGTCGCACAAATTGTATAACTGATTTGTTTATGCATTTATTTTAAAGGTAGGTACTGGTAACAATTGAATTTTTTTTTTCTTTTTGCAATAGCTTGTAAATTAAATCAATCTGCAAAAAAAAGGGAAACAGGCATGTTGTTTTGATTCGACAGCTCACCAGCCACAACGCCATTACGTGTTTGCATAGTAATAATTAGACTGAACATAATTTTTAAAAGTAAGCAAGACTTACCTATTTGGATTGCTAATTTTATTTTTATTTTTATTAATTTTTTACTGACAAGCTAAATGAATGTATTAAAGGAACACATTGCCTTGGATTGAGCGCTTTGGGCTACAAAACGCCCTTTTTATGAAATGAATATGGCTGGAAAGATGTTTTAAAAGTAGCATAATGATCCACACAAACATTCCTTGGAATTGCGTGGTTTTCCTCTTACTTCGTGAACAAACACGGCCCGCCATTTTGCGGAGTAAAAACATTTGGCTCTACAAAATGGCGGGCCGTGTTAGTTCTACTTTTAAAACATCTTTCTAACCATATGCATTTCATAACAAACGGTTTCAAGGGCTTTTCATAGCCCAACTTGCCCAATCCGAGTCAACGTGTCCCTTTAAGTGACCGTTTTGTGTACTGCATAATTGATTTTTTTTAAGCACATGTTTTGGGTATTCGATATCAAAATATAAATATACAGATCATATTTTCTATCAAAAGATATTACAAGGTAAGAGTTTGCTATTTGAAGTACAAAAAGTTCAAATCAGACACACCTTTGTGTCCATACTTCCATGACAAATTACAACAAGCTTGTACATGTAATTAAAGAGTAAAGCTAATGTTAGTAGTAATAAGCAACTTTTTCCTGATTTAAAGTTTGGTGACTGATTTAATATTAATGCAATAATGGCTAATCTGAGTAAATGAAGCTATCATACTTTTAAAGCTTTGAATTTGAAAAGTTTAGTGACTGTTTGGGGTTTTTTTACGTTTTGCAAAATATTCAGTCTTATTATACTAGTACCCTTATAATAGGTCTCCCACCATATCTACCGAACTATAAGTTTTTATTATGAATAATGTTTTTAATGAGGTTTCCAAAATGCAAAACATGTAGGAATAATTCCCCTATTATCGCGGTACTTAGCACGCTTTCTAAAGTGTTCTGTAATTATTTTTGAAGAAGTGTTGGAAAAAGTCTATGGTTACTTGGAGCTGGTCGGAAGTCACCAATAGGGGGGGGGAGTATTGTTCAAAACGAGAAATTATCCAATAGTGTAAACGATACTTTCCAGCGATATATGGGGTTCCCGCAATAATAGGAGAACTGACTTTACTAACGCGTAATGTTTACAGTAAATTTTATTTATTGGGGGTACCTTTGGTAATTACTTTTAAAACATGAAGCAATCCTACTATTAAATCTTTGAGTTGCTCGTTCAGTCTGATGAATAAAGACATCCGTCTCCTTGGGTCCTTATCTCAACAGACTCAAGTCTCGTGGTTTCTCACTATTGACGTTACTTCAGTTTTCCTGAAAGGAAGGATATTAACAAAAACATCACCAATTTATAAAAGGAATTAACAACCGGCGTCTTGAAACACAGCCACAACAAAAACACTTCAGCGTTTTTATTGTGCATAAAATTATTATGTTTGCATCAGAAATAGAAACATTGTTCTATACCCGACACCGACGTGTGGTTAACACGTATACTCGGCACTTCCCCTTAGTGTGCTGTTTAGAATCCACAAACTGACAACGGGTGGATGCTTCAACGCTTTTGTCATAATTAACTACATTGAAATGATCATTCCATTAAAAAATCAGAATGTTTAAAGGGTCTGTATACGTTTGGTAATGACTCTGAAAATTAATGGCAATACAAACTTACTTGGTAAGAAGTACAGTAGCTTTGGCTAGTATAATGCATTTTGAGAAACTTTTCACCTCGAAGTACAACAGATAACCCTTTCAGTACCGCCGAGCCATATCGGCTCAAAAAAACATCCCACTTGGTGACCACTGAGTCATTATGGCACGTAATTTTTTCCACTGTAATTGACCATTGAGCCGGGCTGGCTCACAGGTGTATTGTAAGTTATAAAAATGTAAATAGCGCCCTCAATCGCCCCGTGCGTGCATCACCCCGGCAACAAGCTGCCCGCGTGTGCCCTGAAGCGTCGCAAGTTTTAAAATTTAAGCGGGATCGTTAAGCGTCCCCCCCCCCCCCCCCCACGCATTCTCGAGTAAGAGATCATTCTGATAACATAGCCGATGAAAATGATAACATTTTGGAAGACATTTTTGCAGACAGTGGTTCAGAAATGTCATCTGACGAGGATTCGTCACTTGATGACTCGGAGACAGAAGACAGTGAGGATACAGAGCCGAGGGCCTCGACATCAACAGCAACATTAACCTCTTCTAAGAAGGCTAAGAAGACCAAGAAGAAGCCGAATTTCAGGTGTGGATGGCGTGAAGCCAACTCTTACACACGGCGACCGCCTGTTAAATTTACAGCAAACACCGGGGCTACAGAAGACTTCAGTTCGTTCTCCCCCATACAAATCTTCAAACTGTACTTTTGTGAAGCAGTGTGGCAGATTATGGTACTAGAGACTAATCGTTATGCTGAACAAATATTGGGAGCGGGGGCAGAAAATAAGCGTGCTTGGAGACCAACTAATGTACCTGAAATGATGGCATTCGTGGCCCTACTTCTTTGCATGGGAATCAACAAAAGGCCTCGTTACTCCATGCATTGGTCCAGGTCTGAAATTCTACGAAGTCCCCTGTACTCAGCAACCATGGCTTGTAACCGATTTACTGCAATCCTTAGATTTTTTCACCTCGCCAATAACAGTAGGGTTAGGTTAGGGCGACTCTCCCCGTGACAAACTTGCTAAATTACGCCCATTGCACCTTTTGCAGGGACTCGAAAATAAAGGACATTGCATCTACATGGACAATTCGTTTAGTAGCCCGGCTCTGTTCTCCAAGTTGTCTGAGCTAGGATTCGGATTTGGAACTGTGCGCTATACCACCCTAGGGATACCCGACGTAGCAAACCCCAAAAAATTTCCTATGAAAAGCGGTGCAGATCCCAAATTTTATCAGAAAGCAGGCCAACTATGCGTTATGTGGCAGGACACAAAACGTGTCACTCTCCTCTCAAACTATGGCGATTGCAGTGTCACTAGTAAAAAGATTCGCAGCCGGAAAACTTCAACAGGACTCGTCATATCCAAAAACCGTGCATAGTCGAGGATTACAATAAATACATGGGGGGCACGGATCTGGCAGATTATGCACGGCGTACTATACTCATACCCACAAAACACTAAAATGGTGGAAACGTGTATTTATTACAATCCTAGACATATGTTTGCTCAATGCTAATGTCGTATACAACAGCATCCATACAAACAAGAGCTTGTCTACTTTGGATTTTCGGGTCAAGGTGATAGAGGCACTTATTTCAAGCTTGGAGTACAACCCAGTTGACCATGCCAGTCAAGTGTCAAGTGCTTCAAACGCCCTTTCAACTCAGCACTTTCCTGGTCCGAATGTTGGCGGGAAGAAACGTGACTGTGTGCAGTTCGACCTCTAATCGGAAACAAACTCGCATGATTTGTAAGCAGTGTATCAAGCCAATGTGTGTCATACCATGCTTTGAGAATTTCCACACCAAGCGATAAATTAGGTCAACAATTAAACAATAAAGTTAATTATGTAAACAATGTGTAAAGCTGTTATACCATGATTGGAGAATTTCCACACCAAACGAATAATTTTCAATACTTTTGGAACAACCCCCCCCCCCCCCCCCCGCTACAATGTTGAATCCCACAATCGCATGCCTGCCAACAATCAACATTGAGGCCGGGGGGGGGGGGGGGGTAATGGTACTTAGAAAATACAAGTATAGCACTTTGGCAAAATTTAATGTTAGTTCCTTCTGTACATATTGGTTCATGATAGGTGTAAATTAGATTTGAGGAGTAATTTTTTTCCAGTTCATATTGTGCTTAAGCAAACTTCTCTTGTTTATTTTAGGCAATATTGAATGTTGAATCCTATGAGCGCTAATCCATGTTTCCTACATTGATGCGGGTGGGGGGGGGGGGGGGGTAGGATGGTGGTTCTATAAGTACAAGTAGAGGCGGGGGGGAATGGTAATTCGAAAGTACAAGTATAGCACTTTGCCAATATTTAATGTGAGTTCCTTCTTTGTCATTAAATGTGGTAACTAAGAATAGTTTGCATTTAAGCCTTAATTTTGTTCCAGGTCATATTGTGCGTAATCAAAACTCTCTTGTTTTTATTGAATGTGGAATCCTATGAGCGGGTTTGGGGGGGGGGGGGGTGCTTCAAAAGGAAATTATTAAAACATTATGTTTATTTTAGGTTTCAGAAACCAATTTTCAAATAATCAAAATGGCCGACTTAAGCAACTGTACCACATTGTTTGTATTTGGTCTCATTGGGTTCCTGCATCCTGAAAACCTGGCAATATTTTA
Organism: Leptasterias polaris; assembly: GCA_037783415.1. NCBI lineage: Eukaryota > Metazoa > Echinodermata > Asteroidea > Forcipulatida > Asteriidae > Leptasterias > Leptasterias polaris. Next base: position 1,377,958 of record JAZGTN010000146.1, on the reverse strand, counting down.
TGTTACGGGCAAAAACCAAATTGATTGGCGGCCATTTTGATTATGAAAATGGCCGCCTTATCCAACTGATCCAATAATTTAATTATGTGTCTTGTTGGGTTCCTTGATCCTGAAAACATTCAAGTTTCCAACATTGAGGCGGGGGGGGGGGGAGGATGGTACTTAGAAAATGCAAGTATAGCACTTTGGAAATATTTTATGTTAGTTCCTTCTTTACATATTGGTTCATGATAGGTAAAAAATTAATTTGAGGAGTTATTTTGTTCCAGTAACGTTCATATTTTGCTTAATCAAACTTCTCTTGTTTATTATAGGCAATATTGAATGTATAATACCGGTGAATCCTATGAGCGCTAATCCAAGTTTCCTACATTAAGGCGGGTGAGGGGGGGGGGGGGGGGTAGGATGATTGTTTGAAAGTACAAGTATAGCACTTTGGCTATATATAATGTTATTTAATGCGAGTTCCTTCTTTGTCATTAAATGTGGTAACAAATAATTGTTTGGATTAAAACCTTCTGTTTATTTTTGGTTTCATAAACCAATGTTATAATAATCAAAATGGCCGCCTTTTAAAAGCAACTGAACCACCATTTTTGTATTTGCTCTCATTGGGTTCCTTCATCCTGAAAACATGGCAATTTTATTTTTTATCTGTGAGGCTCGTAGACGGAGATACGGGCCAAAACCGAATTGATTGGCGGCCATTTTGCAATGGGCAATATTTAATTTTATTTAATGTGAGTTCCTTCTTTGTCATTAAATGTTGTAAAAAATAATAGTTTTGATTTTAGCAGTAATTTATTTCAAAGTCATATTGTGCGTAATCAAAACTCTCTTGTTTATATTTAATGTCCAATCCTAGGAGCGGGTTGGGGGGTGCTTCAAAAGAAATTTATTCAAACCTTCTGTTTATTTGAGGATTCATAATTTGCCAAAAATCTAAATGGCCGCCTTAACCAATTGATCAACTATTTCATCCTGAAAACATGGGTATAGTCACCAACCCCCAGTATCTGTGAGGCTCAACCAAATTTTCAAATTTTGTGGCGGGTTGGGGGGGGGGGGGGCAGGATGGTGTTTCGAAAGAAAATTATGAAAACGTTATGTTTATTTAACGTTACACAAATTATTTTCATGCAGATTGGTATGAACAGCTACTTGACAAATTTTTAGCTTTCACATTTAAACTACTCAATTGTGTATTTAGTGGTCATAATACCATACCTCAAATATATGTTAAAGGCAATGATTTAGTCAAAGGCAATATGCCAAAGGAAACAGTAATTTAATTGCTTGCTTGTACAACTTGCATTATGTTACTAGGACCTAGGCTAACCCCAATCTGCCTTGTGAGGGCGCTGTAACCTCGAACTTTCCTAAATAGTGTTGGTCACCAGGTAGCCATGTCAAGGAAATTTCTCTGGTCACCATTGCATTAGTAGCAAATATGTGTTGGTACTGAAAGGGTTATGGACAAATATATCACTTTTTATCCAAAACAATTTGAATCTGAGAAGCGTTACGGCCGTAACGCTTCTCAGACTGTGTAGGGAATGTTCTTCCTGCGTGGAAATATTCGCTCCGGTTTTTCGGTGATATCTCAAAAACACGACCACCTTTTGAAGTGAAATTTTCACAGGTTAGTTTTATTGTATATACCTACATTTATATAGGATTAACACAATCAGTAGGCTCCAATTACCAAACGTATACAGCACCTTTAATACAAAACCGATATTTATAAGAATCCAACTTTTAAATCTCTTTATTGAAACTCCTTAAGACGTCGTTTAACAAAGTCAATAGGAATTGCATAGCTTGTGTATTTAAACATGCGTTTCATTGGCCTTAATTTAATGCTTTTTCATAAACAATTGAATGCCTGTTGCTGAAGTAAATGCCATTTTAAATATTGTTGTGTCTATTAGGCTTTATTTGAAATTGCCCCTCCGGATTGACCCGGGAGCGTGCATGTAATGGAACTTGATATTCATCCTCTCCCTCATGTTTTCAAGTCTATACTTTCTCAAGTATTCCTGTTTTTCTATGTGTGGGACAACATGCTTCCGAGCAACAGTGATTTAGTTTACTTATGTTGTCCCTGTCGTGTTTGTTCCTTTTGTTGAGTAGTTTTCTTGTGTCAAGAAAACTACCCAACAAAAGAAACAAACACTACTAGTACTATGCGGCTTCCCCAGATTAACTTCTTGTACTTGCATGCTCCCTTCATAGACTCATTTTTCATTGTTCTCTCTATTTGCCCTCATGCCATCACCATTTTCTGTATAAAGCTATTCTGTATGTTGTTAGGGCTGGGCCTATATTATTGTTATTATTTTATTTAATTTTTTGCTTTGTCGTTTCTTGGTTTATTGGTTTTTTTTTGTATTGCTTTGTATTGTATTTTTGTTCTTGTATGTATTGTTGTTATAATAAGCAATACAACTGCTTTTACACAAGTGGAGAATGTATAATTGTACAACAATCTACTTCAAAACTTCAATGCACGTTCAAATGGCAAAACTAACCACAGTTTTTGGTTCAATTTACCTTGTTGATAAAGGGCTGCCACACTCCGCATCTCCATTTTGTTCAGAGTGGCAATTAACTCTTCGCCCATTTGATGCCTGTTCGTGGATGGATCCCAGCGCTTGTACCATATCAGCAGTATCTGGAATATTTGTTCCTTGACATTTATGGGGTGACTCATCTTCACATGATCAATCTCTGTACTTGCATTGGGAATGTGGAGATGATTAGCTAATCCTTCCCATCCCACTCCAAGTTCCTTTGCCAACCGACGAAGGGTCAACTCATCAATGATTGGCATAAATTCTGTAGATATCTGTTGTGTATCACGAAGATTTTGAAATGAAATGAGAAAGGACAAAACACTCAGAGAAACCCGACTATAAACCAGCAATGTCATACAATTAAATATGGTACTTTTGGAGTAAGGAGAAGATTTTGTTCCCTGGTATGTGTGTCCCCAAAACACATGGGCAGAAGTAAGTTGTTTCAAAATAGGGCGCTATCACACAAAATGTCTACACAATCTGCCCGTGAGAACACGTTGCATAGGGGGGGGGGGGGGGGGTCCCAATTCGGCAGGCCCGTGAGAACACTGTTTGAAAGGGGGAGTTTTGTGGGGGGTTTTATTTTTAATTTTTTTTTCTAAAGACTATTAGCGAGTGCAGAGCTATGGGCCCAGAAAACTTGTTTTCATTCGTTCAATCTAAGCACAAGAATATCTGGGATTAGTGTAATTTGCAAAATGAATGAAATAGCAGCTAATTCGGACACGGTCTTGGACAACCAAAATATACGTGGTAGTTCTCTCGGAGAGATAAGATTGTTTGTGGGGATAAAATTAATGGATGTTTTCATTGAGCTATTTGAGCTATATTGTATGTGTAGGGTACTATACCTCTGACTCCTTCTGAATGGTTGCCTCTGTGATTTCAGCCATGATAAATGCCTGCATAACAAAAGAGAATAAACAGACAGAATAAAAAGAAATTCAAAAGTATAAATCTGCCACATTACACAATATTACTAATAATTATACCTTGGAGTTGGAGGCACTGCGTGTTGACACCATATACAAAAAATATCACACAATTACATCAACAGGCATTTTTCAAGTGGACGTTTGATATTTGCGTGTAATTCATTTGTTTGGAGAAGAACAGTCAATCACTTTTAAATCGCCCAAACCATTATATATAGACCCTTGTGACTAGTGACTAAATAAAATAAATTATTTGTGTAAACACTAATAACACAGCAAAGGAGGCATCATCTTACTACTAAGCCTTGTCACATATCCTGCTCAGTGACCATTTGTTGGAATAAAACTCTTTGTTTACACAATTCAGCAAGAACAATCATAATCTCTACATCTTCCCATCATATAGTTTCTAATGGTCTAACTAATCCTTGCGCAGTCCCTGTACAAGTCTAGACAAGAAGCAATCTGAAAACCAATGGTTCAGTTCATCTAGTAGTGGCTATTAGGTCCAAGGCTAAGTAATTGCTATACAATTCCTAAAGGAAAACCGGGAGAGCTGGTCTGGTCATTTATGGATTTGGGGGGGTGAAAAACAACCCCGGTGGTAACAAAACAATTGGCATGCTTTTTGGCTAGGTGTAGTTGGGGAACTTGGAATTTTTTAGAAAAAAATAAAACAATTAATTGGCGGAGTACTGACTGTTTAATTAAAAACGTACACTTGATTAGTGTCCGATGGCATCATGCAGGGGCACTCTGATTGGACGAAAACTAGCAGTAGACTAGTCAATAAAACTATGGCCCTAAACAAGCATGTTGTGTAAAGTTTATGATGCACAAATGTTGAAGATTTTACTGTTTTTCGTTTAAAAGTATTTATTAATGGCAATAACAGTGTGAGCAGTTGGTCTTCACTCCAAACGAACCTATTGACAAATCGAAGACCAATTACCACAGTGCGGTATTCCCCGTTGTCTGCATAAACACATTTAATTCTTAATAAAATCCTATTTTCAGTAAACTATTACTACTTTATTGTTTTATTTGTTTTACTTTTTATAAGTAATAAAAGCCAATTCGTAATTTGGCTCTTTGGCCTCTCCAGATTTTCATTTTTAAGTGAACTACAAATTCAGTGTTCGGGAAAGAGTCTTCTTTCGAGAAAGAGTCTTCCTTCGAGATATACTCTGCTAGGGTCGAAACGTCAGGCCATTAACTAATTTTTGTATTTATACCACATGTCCATCTGGTTGGTAAGCAGTTTGCAACAGCTAATTAGGTGTTCGTGCAATATGAGCACGAACACCTCTTGTTATTGTTTTTATTTTATTTTTTTTAGGTGTTCGTGCAATTCAGCACTGGGGCAACATTTGAAAACAAAGTCCTATTGTTTCTTATTCAATTTCTCGAGATATATTTGGTCGATTTTTATGATTCAAAGTTGCTTTAATGATAACATTTAACTCACTTTCCCAATACTTCACATTTTAAACAAGAAACTGTGAAATTTCGTCGATGGTTCTGTCTGTAAACTCACAGGCAGTGACACCCTAAACCACATGTTTGCACTTATGAACTTTTGATCAGATAAGAAAGATCTTGTTGAAAACTGCTCATTCCCAAACCAGTTGGTATGAACCCGAGTTGGTCACACATGTAGGCAAACTCAGATCTGCTTTTAATGTGTGATTCACGTATTGAGTTGAAATTTTCTTAATATCTTATCTTATTCATTTCTTTAAAACTACTATTTCAGGATAATTTTTATATCAGGTTGTAGAATTAACCTTGCTCAAACTTTTGGACAGACATTACAACATTTTGACATTTACATCTGGTCCAAAAAAGACAACAAATTACGCACGATGGTATATTAATGTGCAAGCAGCCTTGCCCTGGCCACTCAAACTTTAAATTATGTTTCTCAAGCATATTTTCTTAGAAGTCACCTTGCAAGTGTGTTGCCCTTGCCCTGGCCACTCAAACTTTAAATTATGTTTCTCAAGCGTATTTTCTTAGAAGTCACATTGCAAGTGTATTTCAATTTACACATGTATGTACTGTACTTGTACTGTATAGGTACATGTAGGAAGACATTTAGCATCAATCGGTGTTACAACTTATAGTGCACCCTACACTGTAAAAACAGCGTTTAGAATCTAAACACATTTCTAAACGCCTCGCTTGTACCCACTTTTTTCACACGTTTAGCCCTCAACATGTTTAGATTTTGCGTTTCTGTGACATGTTTACCCCGAGACACATTTAGCCTGTGATACGTTTAGATTGAATGTGTTTAGGGTTCATAGTGAGTGCTAAACATGTTTAGAATCCAACACGTTTCAGAGAATAAGCTTAATTTTTAAACACCTGAAGAAAAGAAAAGAGAAATGTTGCAACATTCGCCTGCCTGCTTACTGAAACATAACGCTCAACCTACGCTCGGCATGAGAATCGATAAATCATCATCATCTCAACGGTCATCGAGATGATTTTCATCGAGATGATTTGAGGAGCAATGATGCCATAATTTCAGTCAAGCAAACATGTTTAGAAATATGTTTGTAAGCTAAATTGGTATCCCTTTAACATGTCAAAAAGCTAAACGTGTTGCGATCAATGCAGGTTTGAACTGGTTTGAACATTCAAATACACCAGAATGTGTGTTCATCATTTTAGTACGTTTGCTACCTGAGCAATTTTACTTGCCATGAGGGGCTAAACGTGTGGGACATTTTTGATACCTTTGTAAAGTTACGTATTACCAAAATGCGAATTATTTTAAACCCTTTTAAATATGTGTTTATAGCAAAAACGCTCTTCAAGGAAGGCCTATATGCCTACATGTACGTGGAAGCCTATCATGGCTAGCTGCTTAGCTTTTTCATACCAATAGCAAACGTATTCAATTGATGTAAACACATTCTGGTGTATTCAAATGTTCAAACCAGTTCAAAACACGTTTAGCTTTTGACATGTTAAAGAGGTAGCCATTTAGCTTCAAACATATTTCTAAACACGTTTGCCTGTAAACATGTTTTGTATGTGTTTAAATTCAAAACTGCATTTCAAACAAGCACAACAAATCTCAACCCGTTTAGCTTTTTGACATGTTAAAGAGGTAGCCATTTAGCTTCAAACATATTTCTAAACACGTTTGCCTGTAAACATGTTTTGTATGTGTTTAAATTCAAAACTGCATTTCAAACAAGCACAACAAATCTCAACACGTTTAGCTTTTTGACATGTTAAAGAGATACCCATTTAGCTTACAAACATATTTCTAAACATGTTTGCGTGTAAACATGTTTTGATTGTGTTTAAATTCAAAACTTCACTTAAAACAAGCACAACAAATCTCAACACGTTTAGCTTTTTGACATGTTAAGGAGATACCCATTTAGCTTACAAACATATTTCTAAACATGTTTGCGTGTAAACATGTTGTGTGTGTGTTTAAACGCTAAGCGCCGTTTTTACAGTGTAGAGGATAATCCATCTACTATTTGGAATATTTATAACTCCAAAATATGACCCCCATTTCACCTTTATTTTTATTTTTATTTTTTTTTTTTTTTAATCTTCGGACAAAAGTACATAATATACATTAAAAAAATTGTCCGGGTCAAGACAAAAGTTTAAAAAACTGTCATCATAGATGTGTCAGACCCAATAAAATCCTCTACTACAAAGTTATATACAAAAACCAAAATACAAAAATGTGAAGCAAACGTGACTCACTTAAGGAGACAGGATAAAAAGACAAATAGGGCCACAAGCAAAGCAAAAACAAGAAAACTTGATTAAAAGGAGATTAAAAACATTAATGAGCAAAAATCAAAGACAGTTAAAATGCTCTCTCATCTTGGATCTAAAAACATGGAAAGGTTCAGTGATGAGACTGTTCCTCGTTTCAGGAGCAAGATCAGAAAACATTTTTGGAAAACGAACCATGCCATTGTATTTGAATTTATCTGTACGAGCTTTACCATGATAAAATGTAAGTACATCAAGATGTCTGGAATTAACAGTAAATGACTTTAAAAAGCTACCCATGAAGTCATTAGATGGTTGGACAAGTAGTTTGGAAATAAAAGACATATTTATATAATCCCTTCTATTTGTTAGGTTCATAAGTCCCAGTGTTCTGATACGACCCTCATAAGATTGTTCCTGGAAACCCTGTTTCAAGATGGCTCGACTAGCTCTTCGCTGTGTTTCCACCAAATACATACGTAGTCTTCTTACAGTTTTGAATAACGTGATAATTTAGTTTTTTCAAATGACTGAAAATTACGTTGTCAAAACACTATTTATTTTGGTTGTAAACAGACACCCAAAAATCACCAGTTTATCTAGTGAATATTCAGTGAAACATAGGTGTGCAAGATTTTGAACCAAATCATCACGTTAAAATTACGTGATTTTTATTGGTATAAGGGGGAACCATTTTTCTCGTTCTTATCAAACGTTCGTTTCGCATATTAATCACGTGAATAAAGTAACGTGATTTCTGGAACTGAAATTTTGAAGTGATATTTACGATACAATTACCACTTATTCACTAGAGCATTTCACGTGATTCAAACTTGTCATTTTTGGTGTCGAGGAAAGGAAATTACATCGTTGTTAAAACACTAACAATTGTCGTTCTACAGTTACCAGAAATTCACTAGTGAAATTAACGTAATTATCACTAAATGCACACCTACATATCTTACGGACCTTAAACACGTGATGATTTGGTTTCCACAATATGTAAATAGTTCGTTGTTGAAACGCCAACATTTGTCGTTCTGCAGTCACCACAAATCCACTGGTGAACTATACGTGATTTTCACTAACTGCACACCTCGGTATCTTACGGAGGTTGAACACGTGATTATTTGGTTTCAACAATATGCGAATACTGCGTTGTTGAAACACCAACAAATCTGGTTTCCCAGTCACCACCAATCCACTGGTGAATCTTACGTGATTTTCACTAAATGCACACCTACATATTTTACGCATGTAAAAGACGTGATTATTTGGTTTTCACAACATGCGAATAGTTTGTTGTTGAAACACCAACAAATCTGGTTTCCCAGTCACCACCAATCCACTGGTGTACCTTACGGGATTTTCACTAAATGCAAACCTCGGTATCTTACGGAGGTTAAACACGTGATTATTTGGTTTCAACAATATGTGAATACTGCGTTGTTGAAACACCAACAAATCTGGTTTCCCAGTCACCACCAATTAAATTTCACGTAACTTTACGTGTGTATTAACACACCTGGTTATTATACATACGTTAAACGCGTATTTTTAGTTTTTGTTTTTTATAATATGCGAATAGCTTGTTGTTGAAACGCCAACAATTTTAGTTTTACAGTGACCACCAATCCACTGGCTGGTGAACTTTACGTGATTTTCGCTTAATGCACATCTCGGTATCTTACGGATGTTTAAACAAGTTATCAAACAAGTTACAATATGCGACTTTTCGTTGTTGAATTACCAACAACTCTGGTTTCACAGTCACCACCAACTTTAATATTATGTAAAATGTTGTCAAACAAGTTGCAATGAAACAACCTCCGCCGTTTGGGCCCTTAAAAGAACCACATAAATTGTTTCACTGTATTTTATGCCATGCTATGAAATGTACATTAACATAATAGTGGGTTTTTTTAAAAGTTAATAGTGGTTTTATTTTAAAGTTAATTCTTCCTACCTCGCTCCAAATGTGGCGGCCCCTGCCAACAAATAATTATGTCCGAAGATTTAAAATAAGTATCCTCCAAAGTAAAACCACATTGGCATAATTAGGCACCGTCAGTAGGCTTCCTGAGCCAGTTTACTCTCCGTTGTGACTGCACCACATTTGTTTTCTTTCATAACCCATATTTCTGATGAACATATTTTTAAACAATCGAAATTGCTGCAACACATACAAAAGGAAATCTCTAAACTTGTATTATGGACAAAGAGCTTGCTTTGGGATCATTAGATCTTTAAAGTTAAAGTTTTTGTTTGAGTTTTGCTTAAAGTTACTTCAGAGGCCTGTTGCCCGTATTCAATATAACAAATATCAGTTTTTGTATAATCACCTGCCCAAATCCTGAAGTTGAAAATAATCTCCAATTTAAATGATATGCATAAGTATATACATGGAAAGCTCATAATATTTTGAAGTAGCAGAATAAACTGTAAATAAAAACAATAGGAGGTCAACAATTCCTGTTGTCACAAGCTACTTCGTGGGGAACAAAGCTGTTGTGTGCCTACTCTCTCTTGTATGACTGTTTGTATTAAACTACGTACTTTGTGACCACCGGGACAGGACTCCAACCCTCTCTGCCCGGGGCCCGTCGGTGCCCTCGACCCCTCGGTGCCCTCGACCCCTCGGTGCCCTCGACCCCTATTGTCCCTCGTTCGGGATGTCTGCTCTCCCTCGACCAGATTCCCGACCCTTCTGCTACCACCACTTCATGGTGAACGGAGCTCTGCCGGAATGACAGAACATCAACTTGCTCAGTCTTTCTACTCTTCTGCCGAACAGGCTTCTTTCTCAAATAATAGCAACACAATTATTCTCATACTACAGTATCCCGAAAAGATTAGTTAATATATTCATTCATCATAATTGTTCCTACATATTTCCATATGTTTGACCGCAATTTATAAAGATTCATTTATATTTTTAATTATTACGCTTTACATTTTAACAATTGACTAGCACAAGTTTAGTAGAATGTAGCGCCCTCCTGCGCTTTGTAATTTCCAAATAATTATTGCTAAAATTTTGCAATTATGTCATTCCTTTTAATTTGAAATAAAATACTTACAAACCATTCAGCGATTTGAAAGTCACGCGATCTGTTTCACTATATACCGGAAATTTACAATATTATAAAAGAAAAAGTTCAACTATTAACCCTTTATTTTTAAAGACTCGGACTTTTTTACTTTATTTACAAACAAAATGCCTTGTAAGGGATTGTAAGTGCACCAAATTGTTTGTATGCCTCAAATGAAGTGTTTTGTTTTTAGAAGTCTGCTTATCGTTTTTTAAGATCGTAAATTATGGGTCTACATTTTTTCTTGTGGTTACAAATGTTATCGCATATGCATGTCATAAGTCGGCGATAAAAAAATAATTAAATGGACAAAACATTTGTATTCCTCCAATAGTTTATAATTCATTTTTAACATGGGGTTGCTTCAACCTAATCACTTTTTGAAATCCACAGTGTTATGTACTTCTAAAGTGTTCATGGGCAGAGCCTACGAAGCTCTTGCCATAAAAAGTATAATGAAAGAACAATAAGGAAGAATAAGGAAATAACAAAAGCGTCGCAAATTAATTAAAGTGCTACCTTACAAAGAGTAGAGTGGTGTAGAGTAAATTACATATAGGCCTACCTATTGATACAAACAATTCACACACACATACACACACAACCACAAAATACAACATTGAAATGATTGAAATGGACATAATTGTCTTTAAAATCTAAAATATTTCAAACAACTATAGTCTTTGTGGACTGAAAAGTTACCACAAACGGAAGAAACGTTTCACACCAATTTTTTGTTCACTCAGTCGAGCAGAATATTATCGACTTTTAGTCGAAGTCGCTATAATGTTAATTACAAAAAGTATCACATTATACAACTGTATGATATTATACAAAACGTCCTCGTTAACAAACGTTAGGTCTATCTCAAATTAACCTTCACCTGAGTGATACAGTGGTTTTTTAGGGAAAATGAGGTTTAATTTTTTAGTGTAAATTTAAACAAAAATTAATGAATTTCTGTTGGGAATTTCTGTCTTACTATGCTACACAACCTACCCATAAGTTTTAAAGCTGGGGAAGTTGTCAATGGAAAATGTTGGCTAACAAATTAGTGTACATTATGAGTGTCAAGGGACAATTTTGTTGTGTTTGATTTGTTTGAAGAAATTGCCAAGCACTGAACGTTTGACTAAATCAGCAAACGGCTGACTTATCTAGACATTGTCCCAATCATAGTTTACTTGCCAAGTTTCAATTACGTTTTTGGACCATCTAATCCCCTAATTTCTGCCTTTAATAATACTTTTTTCATCAACAACCATTTAAATGGATACATGATTTGAGGTTCGGTTTTATAGAACTCCTTTTGTAATGAAATCTTTGTGATTCAACGATCGGTCGACGACGCACACTTCTGAAAAAATTTAATAAACTTTGTCCCGCATGCGGCATCGCCCTCTATCGGCAAAAGTTGTCGAAGTTTGAATAGCCTTAGTCCAAGGCTGTATATAGTACAGAATCCGCAGTTGTGCGCCACATTGTGCAGCTATCTTTACTCGGCTCGTCAACGTTTACCGAGTAAGAGACTAGCCTAGTTTTCTTATGAATATTGTAATTTCAACGGCCAATCACAGCGTGCGGAACATTGGTTAGCATGGACTAGTGGTGCCGGTTGATACTTAGACTTGTGGACAAGTCGTTAAATGTCTGTCGCGGTGATAGCGAAACGGCTTTCTCGCAATATCCCGCGAGAGGGCTGCTCTGTGCGAGATTACTGCTCTCAAGACTGGTCACATTTACCGACTTGTGAAACCCGCTGGCGGTTTGTGCACGGCCTATGGCCACTTCAGCCGATTTCGTACGGACGCATCTGATTGGTCAATTTCGTTATATCTATGAATATTCAAACTGTAGATGAATATTAAACATCAAATCCTGTACTGGATGGAGTTTTATGTTGCTTTGATGCTTTGATCATGCACGATCAGAACCAAACACTGAGTGGTGAGAGTGATTGTGTTCATGAATATTTTGACACAAGAAAATACGTATTCAAATTATGGGTACAACTTCACTAAAACTTGTAAATAATTACAAAAAATCGAACGTAAGATTTTATTTCAGAGAGTCCGAGCAACGGAAGCGTGTTTGACAGTGTACAGCGTGTGGGGAGACGTACGTAACACACGGGACAAATCGTGTAGCTGCATGCATGCCATGACGCGCAGAGTTTCTCTCGGCGGGGCTCAGCACGACGGAACCCCCTATACCCTAGCCATGCCAAGAGATAGCTGTACCTGGAAGCTCATGAACATGTGGGAGGGGTAGGGAGCCAGACCACCAACTACCTTGTCATTGCGAGTTTGTTAGTCGGTAAACCTCGCTGATCGAATCCGCTGTTTTAAAATCGTTACGTTTCAATGTTCGGTGTACGTTCCTTCCCCCGATTTGGAAATTAAATAAGATTTGTCAATAAATAGGAATACCACTCTTATATTGACGGTGCAATTAAGTTAAACAATTTGTGAGACAAAACCGAACCCCCCCCAAAAAAAAAAACACACACAAAACCAGAGCCCCTGAAGGAACAGGTGAAAAATAAATTACAAATTAAAATGTGAAAAAAAAAATCTCACTCTGAATTTGTTTCCATCTCTCGACACACAAAATTCCAACAGTCATTTCGTTTCCTCAAAATATTATTCAATCAAAATATTATAATTTTGTCACATAAAATTATATTTTTTTTAATTTGTAAACAAAGTTGTGTTTTTCTAGGTAGCAAAATAGATTTTTTCCTAGAAAATACGTTTTTGTTCCCTCGAACACGCCTTCTTTCCCCCGAAATACGATTTTGTTACCCAGAAATACGCGTTTGTTCCCTGAAAGATACGCATTCGTTTCCTCGAAATATGATTTTGTTCGCACAAAATATAATTTTGTTCGCTCAAAATATGCCTTCGTTCAATAAAAATGAATTTTTTCCACCGAAAGGAGATTTCTTTCCCTAAAAACAAGCTTTCGTTTCATCAAAATACGACTTTGAATTAGTTGCCCGAATACTTTCATTCGTCCGAAATATGCTTTCGTTCTCTAAATATACTCTCCCGTTCCTTCGCAATGAGATTTTGTTCCTCAAAATTCCTCTTTCGTTCCCAAAAATTCCTCTTTCGTTCCCCAAAAATTCCTCTTTCGTTCCCCAAAATTCCTCTTTCGTTCCCCAAAATTCCTCTTTCGTTCCGTTAAGATAGCTTTCGAAGCCCTGAAGTCCAATCACACAAATTTGTTAAATTCCGTTGTGAGGGGCGACTATGAGAGGGGACGAGTTTGTTGTCAGGGGGCGACTTTGCTAGGGGCGAATTTGTAGTTGGTGACTTTGTACATGTTCTTTTTTTAAATTGGCAACTTTGCTAGGGGGCGAGTTGACTGGTTTCCGTGTCCGTTGTTTATACACACTTAATACACACAATCACTGTAGAACACATTGGGTTAAATGATTGGAGCGTATCAGTAACTATTCACGGTAGGCATATTTATTTTTATGAGGCAAAACACACATCTTAAACAATTATTATAATAATGCAGTTTAAGATAAATTTACTTTATTTCTTTAGTTACTAAACTAATGAAGGAGTTAACACCCACAAAACACACCCACAGATGTCTCAAGCGCAAACATTCAGTACATTTACAGTAACTAAAATTAGTACTACCCTCAGATAAAATGGATTCGTCTTCATGATCGTCGCTACAGCAACCGTAATGTACACTGTGACCGTACATGAATAAATGAATATGTACCGCCGGCGGATTTCACAAGTCGTTAATGACGAAGAGTCGGCAGCCAGCAACTTCGTGCGAGAGCAGTGATCTCGCGAGAGCATTCTTTATTACGCAACAGCACCACAGGCGACTCGACTCACCGCAACCATCATTAACGACTTGTCAACAAGTCTAGTTGATACTCAGCACCATGTGGTTATGTGCATGCGTGTTTTACACGTGTGTATAGACGATGTGACCTGTGTTTACAATCAAACCGCCCTCTGTTGACAAGTCTGTTGTCCAAGTCATGTTCCGCCGGGCAAAAAGACGCGTAGTCATGGTAATATTGCGTGTACTTTCTAGCTGGCTGTCAAGTACACAAAGGTTTTGCCCGGCGACATGCGCGCGCATCATGTTATGATTTTCAAATGACGTCAGAGGTCACATCGTCTATACTGAAATGAACTATCGCGATAGCAATCCCGACGGGACCACAGTATATCTAGCAAATATTAAAACTTGTTAAACCAGTTTACAAACTTAAAAATAGTCTCTCTTTGGGATGTTACCACCGTATCCCTCATTTATTGTGAAAATGAATTTTTGTTTGACTCGCCCAGCGGGCTAGAAAGGTTTTGACTCGCCGGGCGCCGCGCTGTTTTCACTCGGCGCTTATTTTCACGACAGGGCGACTGAATATCGGACCCTAATTATTGGTATGGGTTTTTATAAGCCAATTATCTTCAAAACTGTACATTAAACTAACGGTATATCGTTTGTTGCATTCTGTTTGATGTATAGTACGTGTACTGCCTTAATTAATATTTAAATTGTTTATGAAGAACATTAATTGGCATGTGTACAGAGCCCCAAAATTAACCTTTCCAGCATGCACTGCTTTCAAAAGTGATCACTGCTTTCAAATTAAGATATGCAAGTGGTGATGATTTTATATAGATGATGTGTTTTATTGGCACAGTGTCCCATGATCAAAGTCTTCCCCCCATATCAATAGCAACGAAAAAGAAAATAGAAATCCACACACCCCCTTTGGGGGGGGGGGGGGGGGGGGGGTGACTATTGGCTACATATTTAAACGTGGAGTGAACCAACTACAAAGAATAAAACTCAAACAACATTAGTCTAAACGTGGATGTTTTTCTTGGGAACTATAACATACGGTGTATGAGGCATTATACTTCACCGTAATAAGTTCAAACAGTGGAATTGTATACAACCCGGAAATCACACGCAGATCCTTCTATCCGGCTCAAACCCTATAATTTGCAGTAATGCAACGATCTGAAATAGGTACGGACAAACGGCAAGGCTTGAAATTATGAAAAAATGGACAGTATACATGTACAAGAATGTGTTTACAACGCTGTGGTCCTAAATGGCATATGGACACGAGTATAGTGAAATCGAATTCAGTGCTGATCTTCAAACTTTAAATGGATACGTTGCCTAGATCGGGCGAGTTGGTCTAAAGTAGAATACAATGATCCACACAAATATGCCACGAAATTGCGTGGTTTTTTATTTTACTTTGCGAACAACACGGTCGGCCATTTATGGGAGTCAACAATTTGACTCCATAAATGGCCGACCGTGTTAGTTCACGATATAAAAGGAAAACCACGCAATTTCGAGGCATATTTGTGTGGATCATTGTATTCTACTTTTTAAACATCTTTCTAACATATGCATTTTATAACAAACGGTTACAAACGCTTTTTATAGACCAACTCGTCCAATCCAAGGCAACGTGTGTTGGCCTATTTACAAATAACTCTAACAAGATCCTATAGCACAGAGATCCAAAGAACTGAGTTAAGCGTTCCAAAGCATGTGTCTAAAATTGTACGCAATGTTAGCTATTGTTTCTAGTTATTTGGAAAAGTTTTTAAAAACATCGCGTTCGAACACAGACATCGTTTCGGCCAGTCAACAATGCATATTCTTTTGAAAGTAAGAATGAAGAAACGGTACAAATCTAAATAAATTCCAACTCTACTTTGATATGCATGTAATTACATCCATTTTCCAGATTGTCTCGTCCTCTCATCAGTAAAAAAAAAAAAATCTCGACATGAACGGTCATATTGCGTGTGTCATAGCTGGATAATGTTTTTGTTTGTTTACTCGTTTAATTTCTCCCGTTTATTTTTAAATAGTCTACCTCCTTTAGGTCATGGATACCAAATTTACTCCCCAAATCCCATTATTTCTTTATTCCTTCTCGATAGTGTTTCCCTCGAGGGCATAGCCTAAAATAAAGCCTTTAGCATTGCTGACTGCTATTTGCATTACCCCCATTCCATTTTTCCCAAGTGAGAAGTTTATTACTCTTGGTTATATGCAAATTGTGACCCCTGGTCCTTTCCCCAAGACCACAAGGGTTTTTTTCCAGCTAAGACTTTTCAGTTGCAGACCGGCAGTGGGTTTTGTTTTCAAAGCTATTTGTGATTTAATTTGTAACTCGCTTTGATGCTGTGTTAGGTTTGTTGTTAGGGCATAGTTAATTTTTTATTTATTTTTATTTTTTTGTGAATTACAAGTATTTGAAATTATGATATTTGGTTTATAACGGATTTCCGATTTGTTAAATATGTTGAATCACATTTTTTTTAAAGAATACTTATTTCCTGTTCGAGTTCAAATTCTAGTTGGGTTGAATTTATTTGAATTCTTGTTTCTTTTCCATTACACTTTCAAGTGAAGTTTTGAGTTGATAAAATAAATCATTAACTTTTTAGTTCTTCCCTTGTTTCTAAAAGTGATATGGTCTTATAAGACCACATTTTTATAAGAATATCAGCATAAAAAGATCTAGCAGTTTGTTGTGCATGGTAGGGATAGAAAAGGCCGGCAGAAGAAATGTTCAAGCCTTATACTATTCGAGAAATAAATTAAGACTGTAACCCCTCAGTTTCCAAGTGTGGGTCAGAGCATTTTGTTTTGGGGGTGATGAAAGCCTTTGTGCACAATGATGGCCCTGCCACATTAACCAAATTGCAAGTTTTAGTACAAGGAAACTTCCTTGCCAGCCTCTAATTTTTATGATTAGCAGGAAAACCGTTGTTTTCTATAGTTATATTGAAGTTTGTATTATTTTTTACTGGGTTGTTCTGTTACTATTTTGAAGGACAAACTGTTTATTCACAATGATGCACATTGTACCAAGAACCCCCAATTCTCAACAATGGTTGGATCCTAAGCTAGCCCATAGAGACAAATCCATAGGTCGAGGGCATTTGCTGAACAAGAAATTCGGTTTGTGTGACGCCCTAACCTTGACCATTTCCATATGGCTGTGATCACGTGTAACGGATCCGGCCTTTTCATTAGTGGCCACTAGACATGCCACGAAATTTGTATAAACTGAATTTTCAAACTGCCACTCGTTGTCCCGATGGATCGTCTCGACTGACTTTTCCAACAGTGACCTGTTTCGTGTCAAATCATTTCGATTCAAGATCCTCTGGTAGTTATCCAACAACAACTCGCCATCTTTCATCATTTATGCACCAAACGATACTTCCTTGGTAAGTTATCATTTTGTATGCTTTAATGTTAACAACACCATAGATAAATAACGTTTCCGTAAAAGTTGACGCAGCTTATTTTTGTAACGTTGAGACCGGTTCCCGGAAGTCATTTTATAAAAGTGGTTTATAAAAATGGAAATGCATTTTCATTTAATGTGTACAAAACATTTGTACCCGAATGATTTGGCTATAAAGTAATGGATGAAAGATTTTTTTTTTAAATGGTTTATGAAAATGGAGATGCATTTTAATGAGATATAGTATTACCTTACATATTTTTTTTTTCCTTCTTTTCTTTCTCTTTTACTTATTATTCCATTTTTTTCGCAGCGAAAGGATTTTTGCTGGTGGCCAGAGCAAAATTTCAACATCATAATTGACCACAAAAAGCCGAACCCGTCGAAATGGAAAAAGTTCCATGTCCGTGTGTTCCATGAGCAGTTCCGTAAGTTTACACTCAAATCATAATGACATTTATTTTGTAATACTTCTGCGTTCGAAGAAAATGAACATTTTGTCATTTAACACATTGAACTGGAATGAATACCGGTACATATCCCGGTTGTGAGAACTGTGTCCCTGAGCAAGACACTTTACTATAATTGCTTCTCTCTGTCCAGGGGTAAATGGGTACCTGTGAGGGCAGAGATGGTTCTTGTGATTGATTTAGCTTAGTGCACTACATATTTGGCAGCACAGGCTGTATACTCCCCAGGGAGCTGAGATGGTTTAAGGAATGAAAAGGCCCAGTGATCAGGGGTATTAATGTTGGAAGCGCTTTGAGACACGGTGTATAAAGCGCTTTATAAAAACCGAATATTATTACTATAATTATTTCGGGCACATTTATTGATTGTCTGTTTGTGTTTGTAGCCGACGTTATACAAATTATTTTCATCACATTTTTGACAGATACTTACCTGAAGGCTGATAAAGCCGTATCACACTATAACTCTACGTCAGACAAATATGAGTCCGAAGAAGAAAGCAACAAAGATGGGCAGGTTGGTCGGGGACAACGAATGGTGACAAGCGGGGTAAAGGAATCGATGATGGCGAAGAAGGCCGGGAAGGGGACAATGAGGAGGAGGAGGAGGAGGAGAACATTGAGACACAAGAATCCGACGAGAGAGCATCCCTTCAGGAAGAGGACACATGTAAGTAGTAAACTCCAATACATTTCACATGTTTGCAACCAATTAACGTATAGGGTCACATGAAGGAAGACAATTAATTTAACACCTAAAAAATGGATATAAATAATACAAATTTCATGTCCTGTTTAAATAGATGAGTAACTCGAGTAATTGTTAAAAATCTGTTTTCGTCCTCGGTCGTACAGTTATTAAAACAATTACATGTATGTGTGTGTTTCACACTCGTGACCCACGTCATCATTGTCATTCTCAACGAAGTAAGCCATTTGTTTTGTATGTATATAAGAAACTTCAAATTACTTAACACTTCATTATTATTTTCTTTGTAGCTGTCGTATTAGTCTTGGCACTGACGTCTTGGGCCAAGACTAGCAGTGGAGTTGACCACATCACATTTGGTTGCTCCATCATTGACATATTTCTGCCTAGAACTTTGGTCTGTTGTGGATTGGTTTTCAAAGCTATTTGTGATTCAATTTGTAACTCGCTTTGCTGTGTTGTTGTTGTTTTTTGTTTATAGTTAATTTTGATTATTTGTCAATTCAATTCAAAGCAACGTTTATTTCCACATACTATCATCAAGGGAAAAAAGTATATTCAATATTAGTTTGAATTTCTAATTTATGGTTATAATGGACTTCCGATTTGTTAATTGTTGAATCCATTTCTTTGTTTTATAGTTCAAATTTTATATAGTCGAGTTTAATTTATTCGATTTTTTCGGTTCTTCTCCACTACAATTTCTATTGAAGTTTTGAGTTGATAAAATAAATTATCTTTTATTTCTTGTTTCTAAAAAGTCAGTTGCCATTTTCTCTTTTCATCAAATTGCCTCGCGATTTTATCCTCACTCGATCCTAGGTAAACATTTTCTCATTGCAAGCGAGCTCCCAAAAGCGGTATTTATCAGAAATTCAATTTTATTTAGTATTTATTATCATGTATTTCAAAGTGTTCCATTTTTCCGGGTTACATAAGCGCTGATTCGAATTAATTGATTGAATCTGAAAGCAAACTACGAAATAAATGTTTGCCTTTTGCAGGTTTATAGGTGGGTGCCGAAGTGTCCGGTATTCATCACTGTTCGATTACTAGCAGAACGAACGCGGAAGTATAAACAACATTATGAATATGACCCAACTCGACCTACATGTAGGCATACACGATTCAATGATACAAAGTTTGATGAAAACAATAATTGTTTTGGATGCGAGTCCTAAATCCCCCCTAAATGTTATCCATTTGTTGGAAAAATGTCCGTATCCGCAGCCACCACCTTCTTTATTTGATTGTTTTAATGGATGTTGGACTTTTAATATTCCCCTTGAGGTGTTGGTAGCTGAAACGGTAATTTTGACCTTTAAAAGGAAAAATTCAAGCGCACATTCATCACGTGGACGGAATTCTAAAGCACTATGCCAAAATGAACTAAGCTAAAGTGTAAGCAAGCAGCGTTGTCAATACCACCAAACTTTGTAATAGTTCAAAGTGTATGTGCCTCTCTGTATACATTCTGTAAACCCTTCTGGACTGGTAAGGATATAATTTGACCTAAAGGGAGGTAAAGTGGTGGCCGGGTGCGGAATTTTAGCCATAAACGACCGATTGTGTGGTTCGGATTCGAAACTGACCGTGACTATAGTTCGCCGTGTAGGACAGAATCTCCGGGGGCAGAGTCTCCTGCCACACATGTCTTGTTCATAATGTTATAGGCCTACTCCTAGAACGATGAGGCTCGTTCCTCTATTGTCCTTACGAATCTAATAGATTGTCATGTAAATGATGTACAAAATCATATTCGTGACATTTTGCCAGTTTATTTTACATGCCCAAAGTTCTTTTTTGAAACCAGATGACGCAAAAAGTGGGTTTCATAATAATAATAATAATAATGAATATTTATATTGCGCAATATCCACCTAAAAAGGTGCTCAAAGCGCATGAAAAGAAATATAGGAAGATGAATGGAAGAAAGAAAAGACTACTTAAAGACTACTTAAATGCTGTTTCAAACAAATGAAATTTTAATCTGTCTTTAAATGTGTCGACGGTGCTACTATCCCGAATATGTGAGGGTAACTGATTCCAGAGGAATGGTCCAGCATGTGCAAAGGACCTGTTAATGTTCTTTGTATTCTCGTTGAGCGTTGCGCGGGTCCAGAAAATCAACTCCACAAACACAAATATAAAAAAGTGATAAATTCTTACCGTTTTTCAGAGTCCTTTGATTCGGTACAAATACTACTGCTCCGTATGGTAAGTAATGTTAGGGTGCGGTGTTTTGTATAGATGAATTGTTGGCTATTGTGAACCAGCGTTGCACGTGTACCAGTTGGTTTCTCTGAGACTGGCAAATGCTAGCTTCCTAAACCACAATTTGGGCCAGCGCCGGCTTCCGTTGTCGTTGTTGTTGTTGTTGTTTTGTTATTGTTGTTGGGGTTTCAAACAAGCAGACGGAGCTGAAGCTAAAGCCACGATTTCGAAAACGTTTAATGCATTTATGGCCAATTTGATACAGGAATGTTTCAAGGTTCAAGGTTTCAAGGTTTATTTTTATTTTCACAGTATCAAATCTTATCAGGCAATATTAAATAAACATGTTTCAATATTAATACAGTTATTAAAGTTTGGGGAAACTGCAGGGGAGCTCACTAAGAAGCAAAGCTTATAAGCGTGAGCCCCAGACAGGTACGCTCATTGAGCCCAAACCAAAGACCCATGTAACTTTAAATACATAGGTTGAATAATCACTTAAAATAGTGCAAGGTAGGGCTCAAGGAGCGTACTGTATTACATTACCATAAATACATATTAAACTACAAAACGTAGACATACGAACAATACAGATCAAAGACAAATGAGATCAGCAGAGCAAAATAAGTAAAGATATACATACTCTAAGTTATATATGAAATTAAATCAATTATAACTCCAAGTTATATATGAAACTAAATCAATTATAAGTTTGAATTACAGTAGTTTTAAATAATCGTTTGAAAATGGAAAGATTAGACGAAGCTTGAAGTTGGTTGGAGAGCGAGTTCCAGAGCTTGGGCCCCCTATATTTAACAGAATTTTGGGCCAGAGTTGTACGGCTAAATGGAATGTGAAATTTAGAAACTTGTCGAGTAAAATGCGAGTGAATTTCACAATTCTGACTAAATATACTATTTATAGATATTGGTAACATAGTAGACTGATACATTAGACACCCAAGTTGAACATTATACATGTCACTAACTTTTAAAGTATTTTGTTTTACAAAAAGGGGATCAGTATGTTCATGAAAGTCAGCAAAATTAATTACACGCAATTAACGCTCTTTTCTGTAATAGTAGTAGTCTGTTTAAATTAGTAGCGGAACTACTACCCCATGCAAGCAAACCATAATTAAGATTAGATACAATCAAGGTGTTATAAAGAGATTCCAAGACATTACTGGGTAAAAAATACTTGATCTTATTAATTACACCTATATTTCTTGCAACAGTCTTGCATAAGTGATCAATATGATTTTTCCATGTTAACCCTGAATCAATAAGTAACCCCAAAAATTTACAACAATCGGTTTTAACAATAACAAAATTATCAATCATAGGCTAATATCACTTGGTAATTCACTGGCAGAGTTACTGAACAACATATAACTATTTTTAGAAATATTTAAGGACAGTTTATTAACTCTAAACCAATTCGCTACATATTTAAGTTCATTGTTAACAACATCAGTAAGATAATTGAGATCACTGTGGGAAAAAAATAAATTGGAGTCGTCAGCAAACAAAATAAAGGAAAGCCGATCAGATGACTTTATAAAATCGTTAATATATATTATAAAAAGCAAGGGTCCTAAGATTGAGCCTTGGGGTACTCCATGCGTAAGGAGCCTATAATTTGAGTTAAAACCATTAATAGACACATACTGTGATCGATTTGAAAGATAGCTCCTAAACCACTCAAGGGAAACCCCCCGAATACCATAAAAGGAAAGTTTATACAATAGAATCTCATGGTCAATTGTGTCAAAAGCTTTTGAAAGATCTAGGAATATTCCCCAGAGTGTGTTTGGACTCATCAATAGCATTAGAGACTTTGTTTATAAAATCAAGTAAAGCATGGGTAGCATGCAGAATGTCTTTTAGGAAATCCGTATTGAGAATGAGTGAGTATTCGAAACTTATCTAAAAATTTGGTAGTACGGTCATAAATACATTTTTCGAGAACTTTTGAAAAGCATGATAATAAAGAAATTGGTCTGTAGTTATTAACACAAGTGGGATCACCTTTTTTATAAACCGGGATAACTTTAGCAAGTTTTAGTTGAGAGGGGACTTTACCAGTTAAAAAAGATACATTAATGATGTGTAAGAGGTTTACATATAGCAGTTATACAATGTTTTAGTATAAATGAGCTAATCGAATCATGTCCTGAACTTTTCTTATTTTGAAAACTATTCACAATATCAATTACATCATATTCGGTTGTTGGAGATAAAAATAAGGAATTGGAGTTTGGTGTTATTAGGTAATCTTTGAAATCAGTGTTTACGTGTGTACCCTGTATATTACTAGCAAGATCTGCACCAATGTTGACAAAATAATTGTGATGATCTTAGATCATATTCCTTATACTTTCTACATTAGAAAAGTTTACCTATATGATGACTGCTTATTAGAGACCACCAAACCACAGTATAGTTTCAGTACCATTTATACTGTATTACTTTCCCTGCTTTCTTACACCATAAGATACAGTAGGCCCTAATGCACAACGGTATAGCTGAGCCCAGTTCTTAGAAATGGCCCTGGAGATTTCCACATTCCTTTGGTGGGCTTGCCACTGCCACGTATACACTCAGGCATTGGATTGTTTTACCACAGAGCCCCAGTCTTATACATTGTGTACACACAGGCCTTGTTCACCACTTGTTATCTAAATCCTGTACAGACAACACCATTCTACCTTTCCTACCTTGAGTAGTATAATTGCATCGGTTTTTACACTTCCTTCCCTATAGAAAACCACAGTCATGTAAGTTACTATTTTCTTTGTTTTTTGATGGTTTATTAAGTAAATTTAGCCAGCCATGTAAAGGCACTATTTACCTAGTTTCAGGCACGATTCACAGCCAAACTTTAGCTTTAGTTTAGAAAGCTTTGAATAGCTGTATGTATGCTTACAGCACAGTGAAATCAACTGTTGTGATTTAATATTAGATATAGTCTTGTTGTTGATAACCACCTGCCTTGATGAATCTATATGTATGTCGACCAGCTAATAATCATTTACTTTCACACATCGAAATTAGGTACATGTATGTTCACTTCATTGCTCCCCCTTAAAGAATGTATGGTCAAAGAACGATCTCTCAATAGCCCCAACTTTCACTGACCAATCCTACAGCCAAATATGCCGGAGCAATCCCTTGATTTAGAACTTTATTCTTCTACGGCCTCTGAAAGGAACATGGCCATTGCATTATTTGTGTTTTCTCTAGATACAACAAATCTCATATTATTATTGTTTACGTTTTATTACAAGTTAGTTAGAATTTGTGTTTCTTTGTTTCATGTTACAGTTCACCGTGAATAAAAGATAGGAACCCGAAGCTCAGACCTTTGGCCGTGTTCTTTGTTTAACGGTTGACACTAACTGGCCCCCATACGCCAGTACAATAATCATTAAAACAATTCGCAATTTCCGTGATGTCATTTATTAGTTCAGTATCCGAAATGATAGTATTTATAGTTTGGGAAGTATTTTTTTTATTTAGAACTGAATTGATAATTTTCCAAGTGTTACGTAAATTATTCCTTTTCTTGTTCAAATTTACGAGCATAGTACAGTTGTTTGGATTTACCTAGTAAAGTGGTTAAGTAATTTTTATACCTTGTGTATTTAGTTTTTCGAAAGTTTGTTGGGTTTGTCGGACAAATATTTATGGTACAATTTTTTTTTTTATTAATAGATCTGAGTAAAGAGGGGGTAATCCAAGGTGAATTAGAACAGTGGTTACTTTTTTTACGTTGATTCTGTTGTTTCGGAGGAAAATGTATGTCGAACAAATAATTAAAGGAATCCATAATGTGTTAAATGCAACCTCTGGATTATTACAATTAAAGACTTCAGACCAATTAGTGGCTGACAAATCATTGTTAAATTGTTCGAAATTATTGCTACCAAAGCTACGGGCAGACGAGGTATAGGCGTTTCCACTATCTAGGCCAGTAGTACTAGATGATTGATAGAACATAAAAACCGGCAAATGATCAGAAATATCGGTTATTATAATACCAGATTCCGGTGGAGGTAAGATGTTAGAGAATATGTTATCTATGAGTGTTGCAGATGTATTTAGAGATACGAGTTGGCTTATTGATTAATGGGAGAAAAGAATAAGATGTTACTAAATTAATAAATGACTGAGATGAGGAGTCGCTAAGGTTCAATAAGTTAATATTGTGGCGAGCTGCACCGTTGTTGGCGCACTACAGCCATGGCCTACGTGACGTGGGGATACGCAACGTATAGGCGAGGCCTGGATGACAGCACGTTCAGCTGATCACATGCACACTTCGTGGTCTATGCGTGCATGCGTAGCTGTTGCAAAACCTAGTTTATCGTAAAGGTTCGATATGATTAGTCTTAGACCAGCTAGCGACAAGTGAAGTCAGACGGTACCCATCTATCTTGTTAGTTAGTTTTTAGTAGATCAAGAAACCATTCATTTTAATACCGCCAAACAGTTGTAGAAGTTGTACTCACTAGTACGTAGAATAGATGTAAGTAAGAGTTATCCCCAATAAAACGTTACATTCCCGTTAAACTCAGAAGCGTTTCCTTCTATACTTTTTGTCCCTTTTTACTCATGAAAAGTAGCCATAAACTCATCGTGATTAATAGAGGGTGCTTTGTATACCACACCTGGAATAATATTTTTAACTGTTGGATAAACCAGTTCAATAAAAAGAGATTCAAGTGAATCATTCGAAAACGTCAGGTCTTCCCTAACAATAAAATTCAGATCCGTGGAAACATATAAAGCTACCCCACCCCCCGCTTTTGCACCTTTTCTATTATTTACAAAAAGTTGGTAACCAGGCAAAAAAAAATTACTATGGGGATCGGATTTTAGCCAAGTTTCAGAAAGTGCAATTATAGAAAATGTGTGTTTTAGTGTCTTTAAAAGAACTTTAAGGTTATCAAAATTCTTTTGTAAGCTTCTTATATTAATATGCAATACTGAAATAAAACTCGAATTAATTTCCTGAGGAACTTGCTCAGTAGAATAGTAGATTGTATTATTAAATATATGTAACGGATTATTTTTGTATTATTAAATATATGTAACGGATTATTTAAGTCAAAATCGTCATCGTTAATCACGAAATTATAACTTTCTTATCAAGAGATAAACCAAATTGATGCTGATCAGTAGTACATATGCAAAATAGATCTGTATAAACACGGGTGGGTGTACATACACAAACAAATACAGGACAGTTTAAGTAATACATTCAGGCGTAAGTATATTGCTATAAATACATATAAATTGACACATCTCTGGGAAACACTGCTACTGAAGAAGTTAATAAATAGGCTACTACAAATATTTAATTAAAGCTGGCTAGGAGTTCAGGAATTGGGGAAATATTTTTGGCCGTTGATGTAGAGTTGACCGTTGCGGAAGACAGGCTTCTTGAGCCTTGCTCATGACGTCCTTCAAGCTCTTCTTTTTTGCTGCGTCTACTGAAGGAAGATCCTGAGTGGATCATGTATATGCCACTTTCGGCAAGTGCCTTCCTGGCTTGTAGGAGAACAGCCTTGCGTTCAGGGCGGCAAATGAATTTAGCCAAGATGTGCCTGGGTTTGTCGGAAGATGTCTTCGGAATTCGGCCGGTTCTATGTGCATTTTCAATTTCAGGTACGAGGTTGCATTTTTCCTTGAGAATTTCTTTTATTTTATCATATGGATATGAAGAAGACTCACCAGCTAGTTCGGGAATGCCCCCAAATCGAAGATTGTAACTCCTTGAATATCGTTCCAGGTTTAATGTTGACTCCTCCAATTGAGTAACTTTCCGACTGGCGAGTTCAAAGTTTGTAGTCAGGTTGGCTAGTTCCGATGAGAGTGACTTGTTCACAGTCTGGATCTCCTCCATCGTCAGGTTGGTGAAGGTTACAGACTTCTCAAGATCATCATATTTGCCTTCCATTTTGGTAATTCTTGTCAGAAGAGACTGTTGGTTCTTGATGACTAAATCCAACTTCTCTTGAATTCCACTTTTCACATCCTGTAAGTCCTTGCGCAGCAAGAGTAGCACACTACTGTCGGAATTAGACGTCCCTATGCCGCCTTTACTTACTTGCTGAAACACCTCATTCGTATCAGTGGAGACAGCGTGTTTTTTTTGGTCCTTTCTTGGTGGCATGTCGAGTATAGGTTAGTACAATAGTTACCTCTGGTTGGGAAGCAAGTCAATGATCAAGGTATCACCGAATCCGTAGCTCAGGAAGTTGATTAAAAAGGTGGTAATTTTATATATTTGTAGCAGCTTTCTCAAGACGTGTCAATCCATCGAAGTGCGCCCTGTTAACCAACTGATTGTGCATACAGGAATGTAAGCCAACTGATTGCGCACGATTATTGAGTTTGATCACCAGCCTGAACGATGAAACCAAAAAGAGTGCTTCATGAAACACAGAAATAAAATCTTCGTTCAGTTTGGTGTTTATCTTAACTTCGATATCATACTGTTGCAATATTCATAAAGTTGTTTATTGACCTTTAACCTTTTGAGTGTTGCATTAAACGTTCCCGGATGTTAGCTAAAAACAGTGACTCGTGTCTACAATCTTGTGCAACTGAAATCATTGTTTATATACACAGAAACGCATTAATTATGCCAAGTATCTGATTGATGGTTGCCATCTTAATCCACATGGAATGTTGAAATATTGTAGAGGGATTAAAGAGGTTCTTGGATGGTTCAGTTCGTAGATTTATGATTCGTTTATTTGTGACCCGCTCTATCGAATTGAGGAATGTCTCGGAAATTGAGTTATGCATATATACCATGTTAACAAGTAACTCACTGGCTTTCCAGCAATACCATTATTATTTCCGCAGCTTGTTGCAGTCCAAAGTTATCGGGCAATGAAGAAAGTCTACAAGACATGGCCACTTCCATTTTTTACGACATGTTTATTTAGATAATCGTTTTTAACAACAGCTAGCTATTGTAGCTTTGCGTACAAACATGCTCAAGAAAACGTAACTTTTGTGGATTTATTCATCTTTTCAATTAAAGGTAAGACCACGACAAGAAAGATCAAGGAATCGGTTTTTGTAGTTTTTTTCATGATTTTTGATTGTCAACAACTTTTGTATGGCGAATTACACGAAAACGTGATTTCCGAGCTCATAGAGCGGGTCACATTTGTTGGCGATTGTAGGTGTCCGCTCTTTTATTAGTATAAAGGAGATGGGATTTACTTCCGCACTGAAGATCGCTATAAGGGTTAACTTACTATTTTGCTAAAATAAGCATAGTTTTGTAATGTTTTCATGATAATTGTGTTAATATGACTGTTTACCATGTTTATGTAACTATTTTGGTGTAAATACCATCGAGGACGTTGGTTTTAAGCAGGGCGAAGCTCAGCCTGTAGGGAGTTGGGATTTTCCCTAACTTGTATAATAAATAAGAGTTCACCTTTAATGTGCTTCTGTTTGGTGATATCACCATTGTATGTACGGTTCTACGCCGTATTGAACAACATTGGTCAATCCTACAATTTATTTAGTTTCAGTCCTTAATTACCTCTTCTAAAATAGGGTTCTTGTAAAAGTAAAGGTTTATGCAAAGCAAAACCAGATAGGCCTATAGCCTCGACATTATTACATTCAATTAAAAAAAAAAGTTTTAAATTTGTTGGAAACAAAACAACCAATAATGGGATGTATTTGTTTTTAATTGAAGTTTGCAGAAATGCTGAATTTTGTCACAACATCTGTTGTCCACGATCAAGGGCGTCGATCGCTACTGAAAAGTAGGGGGGACGGGCGAGCAAGTCTTGACAAAATACATATTACATTATTTGCACCCCCATTACTTTTACATTTAATTCTGTGTTACACTTGTTCCCTATTTTTGTTTGACCAGGAGGCGAGTTACAGGGGGTGATATTTAACAATAACGTCATCCGAAATGGTGTTTGGGCCTGGGTTTCCCTTATGTAAAACCGAGATTCTACCAAATACAAACATGCTTCGGGAGTCCCGCGTTTATCGTGTGTCAGCTTGAAGTTCTTCGAAAAAACAAAATACTGCTTCTTAGACAAATCTTGTCATGACCCAAACTGCTCCTATTTATTTTAATGGATTTTACTACATTTTTTGCGTTGTGCGATTGTAACAATTTGAAAATGTAACTTTGCACGTGCGCGCACACACAGACTTCCTTTGTGGAGGGATCGTGTACCATACATTATAGCATACACAAATGACGCATAACTTGAATGCTAACAAGGTATGTAAGCGGGATTTTGGCGTTCATGTCTTGGACGAAACTTGTCGTCTATTGTCTGTATTATAGAAACGGAAATAGGCCAAAAATACCATTCTGCGCGTGGTCCATCAAAACAAAAGATGAAAATGAAGAAAACATTTCACCGTTTGTTCGCTATTCTTTTATTTGAACAAAAATTGTAATGAAATATTAAATCTAGAAAATGGTGTATATTTTTTTCATATTTTGTTGCATATTTCTAATGAACAGTCAATCAAAAAGTGGGGGGGGGGGACATCTGATATGCTGTCCCCCCCAGTCTAAAAAGTGGGGGGGACATGTCCCCCCCGTCCCCCACCCATCGACGCCCTTGTCCACGATGGAATGTTTTGCTAACACTTTGGCGGTCGATCCTGAAAAGAATTGAAGGACTTAATGCAAGGACGCCCTCAAGCGTTATTTCAGGGTGCATTGCCAACATGGCGACTTCGGCTTGGTTTGCCCAAAACAGTGGAAAGGTAGGAAAAAGGCATTGCTCTATTTGGGCATTGAAATAACGCATTTTGTTGGAAATGCAATTATCTTTTTGGGTACAAATAAAATGCAGGGCCACTTCGTCTATAAAAATTGCATTTATTAAAGATTTGGCCATCAATTCAATCGGTGAACACTGCTGATTCTGAATGATCAATGATTGGGAATGGTAGGACTAGAGTCGTAGGCTATCCGTAGTAGGCTACAGTCGTTTGACCAGTTCCGGATCACTTTTGGAATTCACGATGTTTTTGTTGCATTCACTTTAACATTTTAAATAAACAAAAGTCGATCAGTTTACCTACACATGTCATAACACTCACCAAGTATCCATTGGCAAAAAAAAGTAATACTTTTGAAGTGGCTTCAAGAAAAGTATCGCCACCCGTTTGACCAGTTCCGGATTAGCCTTGACCAAGGCGTTGGAGTTTTACTTTCGTTTATTAATTGTCTTTTTAGATTAGTTGGTTTCCCTTTGCGCTATTGCGCCATTGCGATACCCATGCACCCGAGCTATAATATGTGCAGTCTCTGGATGTGTGTGCCAAGCATGTAACCCCTAACGCAGTGCTTGCGTGGTGTGAGATGTGTACACGTAGACTATCTGAATCAACGCCTTGATGGTTCTGTTATTACTATAATGCGTGCATCAGACAAGACCCCATTGGTCAGTGGCGGAAGTCATGTTTACTAATAGGATGGGGGGGGGGGGCGCATTGCGCAATCATTTGCAATCGCAGTTTGAGTACAGAGTCCATTTTTTAAAAGAGATGCTTACCGTTAACAAAGAAAAAGAAAATCGTATCGTTGAAATTCTTTCTCTATCAGCACTAACATCATAACAGTAGGGCCTGTAGTTTTTTATTCAAATTACTAAAGCAGTTAACAACGTGAAAATAATCATTTTCGAATGTTCTCGTAGTGTAAAGATTACGTGTTTACAACATTTGAAGATTTCATCACCCTCAGATAAAATGGACTCGTCCAACCAGTCTCCCAGTCTCAACGGCCACGGTGTTCGAATCGTGTGCATGTGTGGAAGCATGGTACAAAGGTCATAATGAGGGAAGCTTGTGATTGGACCGTCGAAAATGAATCATTCATTTGCCTCCCATTCAGCGCTGTTTGCAGTCGGCCGTACGAAAGATTTAAATATTCATGATCTGCATACCAGCATATCCGCTAGCCCCCCCATTTTCGTCCAATAGTGGACGAAAATGGGGGGGCTAGCGGAAATAAAAACAGGAAACACATTAAACCCGGACGATACAGACGCATCAAGGCTGTCGGCCTTACGGCCTCCGCATGCGGATAGTAATACGGGTGCGGATGACCTGCGCACAGTAGTAGTACGGGCGTCGTGCGATGTGATACAAACATTAAGCACAGTGCTTGTGTATAGGCTAGTGGTGGATTTTACGGCGTCTTTTCGGAGTGAAACTGCGACCGCCTTGAGCAAGGCTAGTTCCGGATCGGTTGAATCTATTCCGAATCAGTAGCGCGCCCTCTATTGCAAACGGCTGTTGCATGAAGTACATGTAGTTTTACATGCTTTGAAATATAAAAATGCACGCTTCCAGTGCAGCTGAAATGACTAAACTTTCTACAACAGCCGTATGATTTTAACTAACTGTACTGAGTGCGCCACCATTTTACGCACCAACATATTGAGTGATCCGGAACTGGGCAAGGGTACGATGCCTCCCAACAAACGATTTCGGTAATTTTAACGTATACAAAAAAAAAAAACGACTGCTCAGTATTTACGTGAAATATTTTTTACACACTCTTAGCATTTTACATAAATGTTATTCGCCCTGGCGTTCAAATTTGAAAGGTGAGAAGTTTTAACAGCGTTTTTCAACCAACATTTTTTTTTTTTTATAATGATCATTATCGCCGAAAAACTTCAGAAAAATTGCCATAATTTATTTGTCGATGATGTTTGGCACCTTTTTGGGGGTTTGTTGGTTTAATGGATGGTATTCTTCACATATATCAACAGAAATTGGTAATGTGAGAAGTAATTTAATTATGTGGCTGTTGCAAAGTTTAAGTGATCCGGAACTGGTCAATGATCCGGAACTGGTCAAACGACTGTACTTAGGCTAGGAGAGATAGTTGCGATAATCGTAACCCTCCATCCTCCAGACCGGAGGGTTACGAGACTATAAGCACAACTCGACCATGCATAAAGGGGCATTTCCACAGGAGAGTGGACAATTCCTTAAAAATTCATTTTTATGATATATTATAAATATTATCATTGATAAGACAAATTTAATGTTCTAAACTTCTACCACTGTCAAGTACAAACTATTGCTCATTAGTCATTGGGAAGAAAAAATTATTGATACTGGTCAAATACTTTTCAAAATACTCTTGAAATTGTAATCGATACATTATGTGCTTCAAAGTTAAGGGAAATAAATAGGCTAATTGTGAAATAACGTTATATTTAAAAGACAAAATATGTTTTCTGATTGATTCATTTGATAATTAGAAAGGTACCGAGTATTATTCAACTGGAGTGGGAAAACAAATCAGTGTTCCATTCCTAGTAAGTCACATGATTGCCTCAGTTTCTGGTATTGGAACGATGTAACACGAGTTACCAAAACAACATTTTTTTCTTCCTTCTAAACACATGGATTAAATTAATCCAGTACAGTTGATATTTTCTAAATTTCATTCACTCCTGAACTGTCAGTAAAAGAAAAAAGATGACACCCTTTACAGTATTATTACATGTAGGTAGTACCCTCACAAAATGTGTAACGCGAGTAAACATGTAACACGAGTTACTCACATGTAACACGAGTTACCATAAAATTTAGCAATTTCTTCTGTATTTGAGTAGGCTGCAATAGGTGAAAGTGTTTTACATAATAATAATAATAATATGGATTTATATCGCGCTTTATCACACCCAAGGGCGTCTCAAAGCGCTTCGAACATTATTACCCCTGGTCACTGGGCCATTTATTTCATTCCTTAAACCATCTCAGCTCCCTGGGGAGTATACAGCCTGTGCTGCAGTATATGCGCTACTAAGCTAAATCAATCACAAGAACCATCTCTGCCCTCACAGGTACCCATTTTACCCCTGGGTGGAGAGAAGCAATTATAGTTAAGTGTCTTGCTCAGGGACACAAGTGTCACGACCAGGACTCGAACCCACACTCTGCTGAACAGAAACACCAGAGCTTGAGTTCGGTGCTCTTAACCGCTCGGCCACGACACGCTTTTGAATCCTCTGTTGACCTAAAACAAAGGAGAGCAGCCTTAATCCAATTACCCATAATGCATTTCTGTGTTTCTTGAACACATGCTGCACAGTCAAGTGTCATGCTCAATGCATTGTAGCACAGGTCAATGAGCTTAATGCACCAACGTACATCCTGTGCAAAATCTATCTGAAGCTGAGAATAGAGAAATGAAACCAGAAACTGAACTTGAAATCTGTGGTTGACAATGCCGACAATGTTGCTGGCATCACCAGCTAGATTTCCTAAAGTAGGACATCATGCTGTTGATCCTTCCCCCTCTCCATTGGACAACGTGCCACCCAGTTCCAACCAGAAGACCATTAATAATAATAATAATATATGCAGGGAGCTGTACATGCTACTGACTATCACTAGTATCAGGGTGTCCTACAACTGGGGAGGTAGTAGCTCTAGGCGATGAGGTTGGCCACCAAGTATCAGTGATGGAGCCAGCTGGACAGAACTGGAAGTGGCCGAACCCAAGGGACATGATTTACTACCCACAGAAGGCCATGATGCTGAAACTAGACAAACAAAGTTGATGTGGAAGTATACATTTAATGAAGTAGGCCTTTATAGGAAAATATGAAACTGAATGAATAGTATTCATTCAATGGACTTTTTGCAGTCACTGTGTATTGATTCACTTTTATTCATCGGACAAAATGTAACGCGAGTTACCGTAGCGCGAGTTACCGACATCTATGCTCTCTGTAATCTAATGATCGAAAACCACATCAATATTTGAATCTAACGTTGTTACAATAGAAGCACACCCACATTGTGAAAAAACAAAATTATTCAGGTTCTGATATGTTGGTATGAGGAGAATTTCAGATAAACTGTACTCAGCTTTATAGCTGTGTCCTATTTTTTTTAACGCGAGTTACCGATATTAAATGTCTGGCCAAAATTAATTAAAGGCAATTTGGGGGATCTTTCTTTGGCTATTCAGTTACTTGAACATTAACATTGAAACATCTACCTTCAGGGTCCCTTACTACCAGCATGAAAATCATTTCCATGTGCCGTTAAATGTAATGCGAGTTACCGTGGAATTGCCCAAGTGTAATTTCGACCAATGTTGACAGACTAGTCACCAGATTTGCCAAATTTTTACCACTTACGAAAATCATGACACAAAGTCTAATGAACAAATTCTAATGATTATCAATGTCTAATAAATCCATTCATAATACTCAAAATCATCATTGAGAAAATATTTTGAAGAAAAAAGGACAAAAACTTACCGGAGACTGACCAACGTGTATAACAAACGCCTGGTAGTAACATCACGACCAATCAGCGTAAAACCAAACGCCGCGTGCAGACTCAACGTCACAAGCTGAGCGCATTTCATTGCTGTGCACAATCACAGGTTATTTATTTAAAAAAACAATTTACAGATTGAGCGCGCATTCTGATCTGATATGCTAATTAATACACAACTCTGTGTGCCAGTGGCGCAAACTGCAGGTTGTGCAAGTCCGTTATAACACTGCGCGCTATATAACTGCGCGCATAAAGACGTAGGCCACGCTTATGGTTTAAGCTGATTGGTCGAGAAAATACGCTGATTGGTCGAGAAGTACGAAGTGCGGGTTTAAAACTTCAATCATCGTCTGTCTACACTTCAAGGGCTTCGCTCAGTCTTCGGTAAGTTTTTGTCTTTTTTTCTTCAAAATATTTTGTCAATGATGTTTTGAGTGTTATGAATGGATTCATTAGACATTGATGATCAAATCCGTGTTCTTAGAATTTGTGTCATGATTTTTGAATGTGGTAAAAATTTGGCAAATCTGGTGAACTAGTCTGTCAACATTGGTCGAAATTGCATTTATGGTCGAATCTTGTGCTTGTAGACTTGTAACCCTATGGTCTCCGACCGTTGGGAGAATGGAGGGTTACGATTAAATCGCAACTAGTCATGCGCAGAGTGACATTTACTTAGTATTAAGTATTAAATTGTACAAAATCCTATTCGAAACTTGTTTTCCCTTTACGTTTACATGCCTACAGTTCTTTTTTAAAATCAGATCTTGCAAAAATTAGGCTCCATGTATATGTTCTTTGTACTCTCATTAAGCGTTGCACGGGTCCAGAAAATCGACTCCGCAAAACATTTTTGCAAACACGATAAATTCTCACCGTTTTTCAGAATCCTCGCCTTACGGTGTAGGCCTAACAAATTTGAAATATGGCAAGTGCGCACGTTCAATCATGAGCAACGAAATAACTTCTGCTGCAGGATGTGTTGCGCGCGGGCAGGTTGAGCAAAAGAATGGTCTATTGAACGTACACACTCGGTGCAGCGCCTGTAACCGGTGCCGATTAACAGTCGTTGATTTGCAACAAACACTGGTATACACACTGCAGAACTGACTGGGACGGCATGGCACAGTGATAGCCAAAAAAGAAGGGCAGACTTATTCACATTGTTTCTTCAATGTGGATTAAAAATCATTGATTTAGAGCACAAACAATGATCGTGAGTACAGTTAAAAGTCTGATGTTGCATCAAAAAGAAGGGCAGACTTATTGATATTCACATCGTTTCTTCGATGTGGATGACAAAACATCGATTTGGAGCACAAAAATTGATCTCTAGTACAATTAAGTGTCTGATGTTGCATCTCTCTCTCGCATATTGAGAATCCAGTTGGCGATTTTTTAGCTATTTTGTTGGGTCTTTTTGTCATTTAGGGGCATTTTTCTTGGCTGGGTGCTTTAAAAATCAAAGCAAAGTGCCGTGTGTGGCGGATCTTACAATGGATTCCTGGGGCGCTAGTACGACTGATGATGTCAATATTTTGAAAAAAATAGTACAACGCCCCAGTTACTGGGTCTAATGTTGACCCAGGCAAATGTATGTTTAACTTTGTTGCGGCAAATTACTATTTTTTTTCAAGCATCAAAAGAAAGATCACATTTTCCTATTACTCGAGTCGGGCTATAGCCTATTCTGAAGCCTAATGTCAAGGGTGCCGCCTTTTGTTGCAGATCTACCATGTCTACCCTCACAGTTGTTCCAATTTGATCTAGATGTTTCTCCAGTGCTTCCGGAACCATACCAAATACCAATTTTACGCCAACCATCACAGGGACTACTTCCACTCTCACCTGCCAAATCTTAAGACGTTCCCTGACCACTTACATAAGATTTTAATACTTTCAACTGTTTCACTGCAGACTGGTTCAGCAGTTGTTGACTTAACCGACAACATGATGGATAAAGATGGAATAAACACTATGGGAATTGACTCGTACAGTCAAGCAGACAACTCAATGGAGAGAGGCAAGACAGAAGAGCCGAGTGGGGAGACACAGTCTGAGACTGCCTTCATGGATGCAGTCAAGAATCAAATGGCTGAAACTGTAAGACAATCAAATTACTTGCATCAATGCTTTTTATATTTTCTGTGCATTGTACTGAAAACATGAGTCATTGCTAAACTGCTCTCCATCCAATAATACTGATTTTATTGTGATGTTAGCAAAAGGCATCTCTGTGGTTGTACGTCTAAGTTTGTTTATTTACATTGACGATCCTCTCAACAAGGGAACTCAGCAAAGCTCCCTCAAGAGGATATAAACGCCAAGCTGGCAACGGCTAATCTTTCCCATTCAAACATTGGCTTAACGTCTGTGATTATGAATTGAACAAGTCAATAAATTGTGATTAAGTTTTTTTTCTGGACATTGTAAATGCAGTTAGCTTGGCAGGATTCGAACCCACAATCTTTTGATTGCAAGTCCTGCAGTCTAACCACTTGCAAGTTACATTTACCATATAACTGTATTCTACAGTTACAGTGCAAACACTTATTTACCATGACCATGCTGACTGAAAACCATTTTTGTTATTTTTGTGTCAATTTGACAGGTTTGGCAAACTGGTAAACAGCAGGCACGTAAAGTCTTTGACTTGTATGGAAATATAGATCTACTGAGACCTTACTTTGATGTGGAACCCAAGACAGTTGTTCATAGGTAAGGAAGTTGTCTGGCTGAAGTGTTAACTGTTATTTCCTATATTTAAGTCATCAATGAAGGGAATATGTAGTGGACACTTTTGGTAATTGATCAAGAAACAAAAACGTACTTGGTTAGGAGCACCTGAGAGCTTCTGAAAGTATAAAACATTATGAGTCATGACTTCATCTGAAGTAATTAAGTTTTTTGAGATGTAGGTAAGTTCTCACTACAGTATTTGAATCTAAGAAAGGCATCAGGCTGAAGTAATGTAGTTTATTAAGGAGGTAATTTCTCACTATAATTTTTGAATCTGAGAAAGGCTTCAGGCATGAAGTTTTTCTCAGGCATTTGAAAGCACACAATTCTATGCAACATGATTTTTTCTTTCTTTCATTATAAATTTTCTTGCAACTTCGATGACTAATCAAGCCCAAATTTTCACAGGTTTGTTGTTTCATGCATATGTTGGGAAACACAAAGTGAGGATACTGGTCTTTGACAACTACCAAAAATATATCCTACCTTTAACCTCTTCATGTCAGTTACGTCTTTTTCAGCCACACTTTTCCAATAACGATGGATGTTTATGAGTGCTCAGAAGAGATTTCGCAAGAGTAAAGATACAGATATGATAATCGTATCCATTCATGCTGGATGTGCGTCAGATTTTGTTTGAAACCGTAGAGTTATTCAATACCATCCACTTTTGCTTTTGTAGATAAACATTGCCTGTAAAACGTGTAAGCGATATGATATCATGTGTAGTGCATCTACATAGTACACAGTCAACCCTCCTACTCTCTGACCATTCGATATCATCCATTGTTATTTTTAATTATGTATGTACATACATAGATAACCTACATTGTTGTACACTGTATGCCAGCTTGTATTATAATATTTGGTAAATGCATCCACACAACACATACACATAGGCAAGAACAGTTACATTAATCATTTCTACCAATCCATCAGGGGGATGCTAGAGTTATGACTAGGCTGTATTTCTCTCACAAACTTGACAAACTTTCAATGTTTTCTGTTATAGATTAGTGTTATCATTTCTACCATTAAGACCATCAGGAAGTCAACAGAAAGCTGTGGGTGAACTCTATGGTCCTCTGATGATTGTATTCACTCTCGTTGCCATCTTGTTAATGGGAATGAAAGATTCTGGACATACTGTGGTAAGAATTACTTGATATTTGAAATAAAAAGTAGCATCCCTTTAAGGTAATCCCCTGGCTGCCGTTTCCCAGGTTGTATCTTAAACTCGGGTGTGTGATCCTTGGCTACAGGGCAGTTTACATTTGAATGGCTTCTGACTGGCACCCCCCGAACAAAGATATTGACAAAATAGAGAAACTGCCAACATAGGGCTTGATAGCTCAGTCGGTAGAGCGCCAGCACGTTAAGCTCGAGGTCGTTGGTTCAAATCCTGCTCTAGTCAATTTTTCTTTGTTCAAACCCAAAATGAATTATTTAATTACTAATAAGTCTAATTAGTCTAATTAGTCTGTCTTACAAGTTGTGTATTCACTGTA
Source organism: Leptasterias polaris (assembly GCA_037783415.1). NCBI lineage: Eukaryota > Metazoa > Echinodermata > Asteroidea > Forcipulatida > Asteriidae > Leptasterias > Leptasterias polaris. Next base: position 1,339,346 of record JAZGTN010000146.1, on the reverse strand, counting down.
CTTGAGGCCTCAGAATTACTGTCGCCATACATGTACATTCAAACTTTGAATTCAGGCTGTCATCAAGGCCATGTACTGACAGTTAATCACTTTGCCCTGGCATTCTCGAAACCCGGAATAGAATGTTTGGGTGGGTTATCACCTCTCCCACTGTTGACCTTGTACCACAAAAAACTGCCCAGGTATATGCAGTACACGTCTCCCAGCAGCATCCCATGTACGTGTTTAAATCGTCTTATGCCCCGTTATGTATTTTCCAGTCCCACCTGACACCAGGATAAACATTTGTAGTCAAAGTGAAAATTTCACTTACAACAAAGTTTGCTGGAAAGCCCTCTTCGTTCACTTTGACTTTGTTCACTTTCGTGTATTGTATTTCATGGCATGTACTGGGCTTGTCCCCTTCATTGCATATGATGAAATAGTGGATGCTATGAAAGCTTATAAATCCAGTTTTTTATGTCTTCCTTGTTTTGACTCTGCTGTAAGCCATCTGGGCCCAATTTCATAGAGCTGCTTAACACAAAAAGTATTTTGCTCAACAGAATATCATTACCAACCAAATTACCATGACTGGTTTCCTGCTTATTTTCGCTTAGCTGGAACTTCTTAAGCAACATAAATATACCCCTTTTTCATAAAAAAATATGTCTTAACACAAATACAAGGCACGCATGTAAACAGCCCATTCTACACATGTACATCCATGTAAACAGCCCATTCTACACATGTACATCCATGTAAACAATGTTTTGTAGAACCACAAAACAGGGACCAGAGTAAAGATTTTTAGCTTCCTGACCTTACGCCTCGAAGAGCTCCAAGCATTCAAATTTCAGCGTTGAAGGACATTTTTATTTGATTGATAAACACTCCTAAATGAACTAAAACTACAAAAAACAAGTTTTATTCACTTTTTATCGGAGCATAATCACTCAATAAAAAGAAATTTAGCCTTCTCATTTGTATGGACATCAGCTCTCCTTGAAAGCAGCTGTGAATATGAGTCCTGCTCTAGGTTTATGCATTAGAATAACATCTGAGAAGTATGAATGCCTAGTAGATTTTGTTCAACATGACTTGGGTAAAACACTGAGTATGTACAGGGCTTATCACTATAAATCAATGTAAGGACAATAAATGATTTTATTGGATGGCTTGTTTGACAGAGAGAAGGAACCTTGATGGGTACAGCCATTGGTGTTGTGTTTGGATATTGGTTTCTGGCGTCAGGATTGTACTACGGTGTGTCTTTTGTCTGCAACACTCACATTTCATTCCTTCAAGTATTGTCATTAACGGTAAGGACTTAAACAATTATTCATTTATAAGAAAATCTTCCTCGGCATTCAACGTAAATAAAGATGGTATACCCAGGGGTACCCAGGGATAAAAGTAGATTGAGGGGTTAGGTCCTACCTGTGTAGTATCTAGTTTGCCTGTTGATTTGTTTCAGCAGGACTCTGCAACTCGCTGACTATGCAGTGCTCAACACTTCAATGTATGGTACAACCAAATTATTGTTCTTTCCCCCCATACATTTTTTCCAACTATTAAAAAGACAAAGAAGTTGTTTTGATAATGGTCTTTCAAGATAGTATTTGGGATCAAAGTAGATTGAGGAGTTGAGTCCTACCCAAGTAGTTTGCCTGTTGATTTGGTTTTGCAGGACTGTGCAAAGCACTGAGTACACAGTGCTTTGCACACCGACCGTTGAATGATAAAACCAGAGTATTATTCATGATACAATTTTTACATCTGTTTAAAAAAAAAAGGTGATCTAACAAGAAATATTTTAAACATATTTGTTTGGTCCAGTAAACTTTCTGAGATACCACGACCTGTAAATTAGTGAAGGATCTCTAGAAATTTGAGTCCTGACTGTGCATTGGGTATTATCCAATTTGTCAAATTAAGAAGCAGTGAGATTTTAGATTGAAATTAATCAGTTGTTTTTATAGTTGTTTGTCATTTCGTCCCTAACGCCACAAACTGACACATTTACAAAGGGTCTGAAAAATAGCTTTAATCTCGAAACCCCCGTTCACTATCGACCCACACGATCAAAAAAAGGTCATTTCCTTTTGGTCAAACTATTTCCCCACCACTTCCCCTTAAAATAACACTAGTGAAAATAACACTAGTTGTAATATTTTGGAATGTGCCACTTCTGGATAACATAAATTATATGTTTTGCTTATATTTCAGTTTCATGAATTAACACAAAACTTCCTTACTTTATTGCGTATTTATTCACTACAAAACATTGAAGACCAAAATGTATTAAGTTCAAAGCATCAAGTGTCCATTATAAGAAGACTAGTTGAAACACTCTGAATTTTTGAAGGATAGTGGTGTTTTAAAAAGCAATCATCTCTAGGCACCGTTTTCTTTTATTGCTAGTTTTATTTTACTTATTTTATTTTATTTTATTACACTTCTTCACTGGCAAGAAAATACAAAAGAAAAACAAGTAAGTAAATATTTACAAGAAAAAAATAGACAGTAGAAAAAACAAAAGAATCCATGATAAAAATATTTGTATTAAAGTTACAACAAATCGCCAGTGAGTGGCAAGATGGAACATGTGACCAGCACCTCTACAGAGCCATCCTACCACAGTTAAAAGGGAAGGGTTGGGGGAAGAGGGAGGGGAAGAAACAAACTGATTGATGGCAAACCAATCAGTTTGTTTCTTCCCCTCTCCCTCCCTCAAACTGATTGGGGGCAAAAAAAAGCCCCACCAAAACCTCAATACCGGCAGCTAGCCCAATGGCAGTTAAACAACCAAGAGCAAACGTTGTCAGATTGAAAAGTGGAATTAAATTTAGAATCATAAAATTCAAGCACACAGGTTTTGACTAGTATGGTATGTGTGTGTGACAGTTCTTGGCATCGGTGATGATTTATTGATTTGATGTTACATTGCAGGGGTACGGTATGTTTGCATTCTGTATTGTACTCTTCATTGGTACAACGTTTCACAATGCTGTCTCACATACAATGTTCTACACCATATGGGCTGTACTGGGAGGGTTGTCAAGCATCAGAATGGTGAGTCATTCTTTGCAATTACAGTATCAGCATGTCCTGCTCGAGTAGTCTATTAATAATAACAATTATAATAATAGTTATAAACAATAATATTGGAGTCTTATAATAATAATACGAGATATTTATATAGCGCATAATGCAGGAGCCTCTATGCGCAACACAAAACATAAAACAATGAATTGAATATAAAAAGCAAGTTACAAAAATAAAGATTCAAACAAATTAGTTTTTAAAAGTCCCTTGAAAATCTGGAGAGAGCCAGCTTGGCAAATATGAAGGTGCAATGAAGTTGAAGGCTCTTTGACCATAGAATTTTGTGGAAAAAGTAGTTTGCATCAGTAGGGATTGGCCAGCAGATCGAAGAAGATGCACAGGAATTTATTTATGGAGAAGATCAGATATATAGTCAGGAGATACATAATTTAGATAATACCATGGAGATTCGCTCTCGTATCGCAATTGCCAAAGAGACTCTCAACCGATGCTCATACATCAAATCCACCCGAATCAGCATAACTACTAAACTACATGTACATGGCAAGACATGGTGACAAATGAGGATCTGGAAGGACGCATTGGAGGTCGCTGGACTTTTTCGTCTGACACAGTTTTTGCGCGCAAAGCAAGCTGGTGTGGTCATGCCGTGCGTAGTGGTGGTATTTCAGCTGCAGTGATCGCAGGTTTTCCAATGCATACAAGGAGAGGACCAGGACGCCCTCGAGCCAGTTGGGTGAACGACTTGATTCAGTGGAGTGGTCTCTCAGTTACTGATCTAAAGGACGCTGGGCAGCACAGAATAGAAATTCAAAAACTTTCGACACAGCCAATTCGCAGAAGTGGGCGCCTACGGGCCAGACAACGGCTCTTGGCGTTGTGATGATGATGATGATGATGAGATACATTGTAGGCTCAGAAGAGCTTATCAAGCACATACAACTATCAATGAGGTGCTCAAGGCGCTGGAATAAACAGAAACACCTTTTAAGACAGGTTTTGTAGTTAATGACTTTTGAGACCTATTTATGTAGCACCCTATAAGGGTTTAACAAGATACTGCCTAAAACACTGGGGCAGACCCCTTCTCTTAGCGACAAGTGTAGCTGGATTTATACAGGCATTACACAACACACGGTGCCTACTGGTTTATGTCGCATATGAAGGACGACGCAATAATGGTTAAGTGTCAAAACCGGGACTCGAATCCACTCTCTGCTTATCAGAAACACCAGAGCTTGAGTACAGTGTGCTTGACCGCTCTGCATCAGACTTAAGTTTTTGTGGTTTAAATAATTGATGTGTGTGACCAGCCGGACTAACTACACTGCCAGGTCACTGTATGATACACCACGCCTTGTATACTTTCTTTGTATGTCAAAGTTTGACACTTGCACTACACAGTACAGCAAAGTTAGTTGAACATTGGTGCTAGCATTCATCTCTTTGTAACCACTATCACATAAGCAGATTGTTTTAAATGCACTTTAACCTTCCTGCACTATTGTTGTTTTGTTGGGGTTTTTTTATACAGCATCTTACTTGAACCTTTTTTCTACATCAGGTTGGTGTGTACTTGTCAAGAACGAACGGACGAAGTCATAAGCTGACGATAGCATCAGTTGTTGCTTCAATTCACTTGCTGTTTCTTCTTTATCTCCACTTCAGCTACCACAAGATTGCTGATGGTAAGCTGACTTCCAATCCATAACACCTAGAGAAAGATTGCAATAACTTAACCCTTCCACATTGCATGTTGGTCCTGAGAAAAATGTTCTCACGATTAGATAATAAAATGATAATAACAAGCATTTATTAGGGCTTTTCTAAACATTGCATCAAAGTACCTTTCGCTAGTACTACCTCCGTTCATCGATCGGACCCAAGCATTCCGGTAACCATCTCAACTCCTGTGGAGTATGCAGCAACGGCAACCAAATGGCCACAAAGGTTGCTAATCATTCACATCAACAATCTCTACCCTAACAGGTAACCATTTACTCCTGGGTGGTGAGAAGCAATTTAAGTTAAGTGTCTTGCCTAAGGACACAATAGTCATGAATGGGATTCAAGCCAACACTCTTATGAGCTTGGACAACTTGAGTTTAATGATATAGACCGCTTAGCCATGACCCGCTATCGACCTTAGGTGTGCCTTCTATGGAGTCAGTTTCCCTCATGTGTTATTATGTGTTGTGCGCATTTTAGGCGACAAACAAACGTTTCCACTCTCACCATATCTTTCTGTAATATGACTGCCAAAGTGGCAGACCGTACCGGGCCAACAGGAGCCATGTGATATTCAGTCCCAGGGGTCAATTTTGTATCGAATCATTTAGGGCTGCATCATTTTAGAATGGATGAGCAGTCAAATCTCAGATTAGGTTTGGGACCAATGTGGCATGTACTATAAGTTATCACACAAGCGCGAGTGGAAAAATATAGCGCTTCTGCGTCCCATATCCAACTCGGCCTTCCCTGCCTGGGTGCAGAGAGAGCCCTCCCCGAAGTAAGCAAAGTACGGAGTCGGAGGCATTCGGAGGAGAGGGCTGATGGGGGCCGGAGGCGCTGCGACACCCACGAGTTCCGGCATGGAAGTGCGGGTAAACGGCGGGAGTAACCATGACTCTCGTTGGATATGGGACGCAGAAGCGCTATATTTTTCCGTATTCCACGAGCGTGCGTGTGATAATGAATTTGTCTTCCAGCCTAGTATAAGTCAGCATGCACGCGCAAAGTTTAGAATGTAATTTTTGAACTGACCGTATGCGGAGCGTGACGCATTGGCACTCTCAATACGCAGAGTGCAATATAAAAACTGGGAGTAGGTTATCGCTTGATATCACACTCCGGTTGGAGCATCTGATTGGAGGATTAGCGCGTACTGGAAGATAAGTTATTATATGATCAATTCATTTAGTTACTTTAATTTCGTTGTTTTATTTTATTTATTTCATATTAAATTATTTTCTTATTTATTTTCATTTCGTTGAGTTTGTTATTCTGTTGTGTATTTTGTTAAATCTTATTTTACTTTGTCTTTGTTATTTACAGCACTTGGTTATTTTGTTTGTGAAATTATGATGTATGTAGATTGTTTAATCATTGAATTAAAATGTTGTCAAAATGCTATCGATGAAGAATAAGTGGCCACTGGACAAAAAACTTAGGGTGGGTTAAAAAGATTGGTAAATGAATTAAAGGAGACAGCCATGACCCTGCAAGGTTTTGAATGGCCTTTTATGAATGAGCCACCACTTTTGTTCCTTTCTGTTAAAAACATCCCAAAACCTTTAAAAGTTGAGAACCAAAGATGGTAGATAGATAGATAGATAAAATGGTTTATTAAAAACTGTCCTTGCAGCAGAAAGGCTGAATTGCAACAATGTTACATTTAAAAACATTACAAAGCACATTAAATAAGGGGAAGAATAAGACGCCATTCATTAAACAAAATAGTATATACATGTAGATTAAAATCAAGAAAAACCAACGAAAGGTCAATAAAATCCTGAGTAGCAATTAAATCTGCAGATAATTGTGCAAACTTCTAATACAAACATGGAGTGACACGGAGTGACACGGAGTGACACGGAGTGACACGGAGTGACACGGAGTGACACGGAGTGACACGGAGTGACACGGAGTGACACGGAGTGACACGGAGTGACACGGAGTGACACGGAGTGACACGGAGTGACACGGAGTGACACGGAGTGACATGGCTGGTGTTAGAATTTGTACCAGAACTATCCTGTTTAAGTCACACAAAAGCCATATTCTATGTTTTCTTTGCAGCATTGGATAGAATGAAACTCTTTCATATTCTATGTTTTCTTTGCAGCATTGGATAGAATGAAACTCTTTCATATTCTATGTTTTCTTTGCAGCATTGGATAGAATGAAACTCTTTCATATTCTATGTTTTCTTTGCAGCATTGGATAGAATGAAACTCTTTCATATTCTATGTTTTCTTTGCAGCATTGGATAGAATGAAACTCTTTCAGTGATGGTTACCATTGAAATGGTAGGAAACAAAAATTAGAATTAGCTAACAATTGTTAACTTTGTAACACTGCTTGGTTCGGCTTTGACTTCGTTGAGTTAAATGTGAATCTTGTGCATGGATTTTGATTGCCATGTTTTAGGAATGTTATTTGTTTTGATGTTGTATAATTTGTTTATGTTTGTGTTCAACCAAAAGAAGTACAATTTTTATAATTATTATTTTGTATATTCTATAAATTGTGTTTACGAGTATAACAGATTGATCGTTTTCGTTTAGCTTTTAAATGTATTTATTTATTTAGTTAGTTGTTTTTTCATGTTTGGCCGTTGCTTTCTACCTAAGCATTGATAATGAGAAAAGTCAACGTTAAAAGATGCACATTTGAGTTGAATTTACACAACCCATTGCATCAAATTTAACCTTTGTCCCTCTCTGTAGCTAGCTGCATAATTGCTCGGCTACATAAATTATTTGCTCCAAGTTGCATGTCTAATATTATTTGGACAGAGTCAGAGTAAGGTCAGAGTTCATTGCGTTGAATCGCTATGGACTAGCTTAATGAAATAGCACCCTTTAGTGGGGTTATTATGGTATTAAACAATATTTTGGAAGTAATGTTTTGTTAGAACTATATGAGCTGTAAAAAAAGAAATAATACACAACACTCTGTCTTGAAGGTGTAGCATTCTATCTCCACGATGTTGAGTATTATTTTGCGGTTTTATCTTCAGGATTTACACCTTTTCAGGCTAACATATTGTCTGATGTCAAGTGTTAACCCAAAATTATGGTTATGATAGCAGCATGGCTCTTGGTTGATAGTTAATGGTCGATGGTCAATGGTTGATGGTTGATGGTTGCTGGTCATCGGTTGATGGTCACTAGTCACTGGTCAATGGTTAATATTGATTAGAAGCATGTTTTGATTGGTGTAACTTGTTTTAGCGTTTGTAATGTTGTTCAAACCTGAGATGTGTTGTCTGTTTGTGTCCAACCACAAAGCCACAATTATAAGGGAGGTGGGAACTACAGGCAGCAGCAGACGGTTCAGTGGATTTCTCGTCACCAACAGTATAGTCTCCAAGACTCGGGTATCGTGACGTCAACAAGGAGAGTCAATTATGGATAACTATTTTGGGCAAACTAATGTGACGAGATGCATTTATTTTATGCCTTGCATTAGGATAGTTTTTTTATTTGTTAATATGTTGTTTGTTTGTTTGTTTGTTTTCGTTCAAAGTTTCCAATGTTTCCAAAGCTCAGGAGGAAGTAAGACAAAACGCCCTCTTGGGTGCCACTGACGAAGGAAACCACATGTCGTAGATTGTAACTTCCCGTTTGGTTAGTAGTCAGTGTCACTTCTTTCTGCTTGTTCTTCAACTCTATCTCATATTCTCCTTTGTGACCAGTTAGTTTGAAATGAGTTGACGGTTGCTGAATTAATACAAACTTTTGAACACTTGGTGGCAGCAGACATACCTTTTTAATTGCCATTATTTAGTTTTGACCATATGCAAATTTCCGAGAACGATATTTTACCAAATTAGTCTGCTGCCACCTAGCGTCCAATTGGTCCCATTTTTGGTTAGTAAGAGATAGCATGTGTTCTACATGTCCCGTACTGCAAACATGCAAACCAACCTTAAAACAATCACAACGTCAAACTGGGAAGGCAGACGTCTTTAAGAGAATATTTTCCCGCCATATAATTGTTACTGAACTTCTCCAGCAGAACCGTCGTCCTCGTTTCACTTTGCTGCTGAAGCGTTTCTTAGGGGCAGGTCTTCGGCTGCGTGGTGTAGGGTTGCATGGTAGAATGACTGCTTGATGCTGTTTTACTCTTGTAATTGTCAAAAAATTGATACTAGATTTGGTTGTTTTGATGTTTTTCTTGGTATTTGTTAGTATTACATAAAGGTCCCGACCATTAGCATACAAACATTTATTCTTTTGCATGCGAAGTGTTTGCAATATCTTTTGTTGTTATTTCTTTGCATCTTGGGGTGATAGCTTATGTAAATTTTCCCTCTGTGTGTTTGATCTTATCTTCAGGAGAAAGTCACAACTAACCTTATTATTTATAAACAGGTCATGCTTTCAAAAGTCGTCTAGCACTTGACAGTGGTTGACTCAGACTTTGCTTAAAATAAATAGCTGTAGAAGTTTACAACAAATCTTAATTCTTATTTCATTTTTGTGAGATTTGAGCCCCCTCATATTAGCCCCTTTTCTGTTCACGTTTTGGGTGAGTTTTTGACCCTTTCAGAGCCTGCATACGTCTACGTGTAGATCACTGCATAGTCATGCGTTGAAATATTTTAAAGTTCTTAGCAACAGTCAGCTGCAGCCGTAGCGGCCATTTTGGGAACAGCCTTAGTCAAATTGTATGACCGTTGCGGGCGCTGTTAGGTATCTGGTACAAGCCGCTTGTGGTCGACATGGTGTCAAAAAACATTATTATGATAAGACAAACAATATAAACTCCCTCTACTGTCCACATATCGCTTTCATTACACGTTACACTCTTCATGCTTGGCAAGTACACCTTCAACGGTGGTTTCAAAGATGATTCTTGGATATCACGTACGAAATAACCACTCCTAGTTGATTTACGACAGGACATAAAGAACGCACAATATACATAATGCAAAATTATACTCCGTAGGTGCATATAGACCACGTTACCTTTGTTACAGAGTGGTGACCTTGTACATTAAAATGCATTTCCTGACGGGCAAGATACTACACAGGCCATATGGGAAAATTTACATTTTGTTTCATAATTTTCACATTTACTTCAAAATGTACAAAAGCAACAGCTGTATAGCTTTTGAGATGTCCCCCCTTTCTTCATATCAAAAGTTGAGAAAAATCAGACAGTGCAATCAGAATCTCCATAAAACATAAGATTTGTTGTATTCTTCCATTGAGCTGTGTACAAATGTGCCTGCAGGAAGTCCAGGATCTTTGGCTGTGTTGTAAACATGTGATGTCACAGGTCACCTGGTCTTTATACTCTAGTTCTTCTTATTTCCAAGGGTCAGATATGCCTGGTATGAGTTATCATTTAATTTATACTTTGACGCTTACCCATTTAGGTACAAAGTGTTACTAATGATGTTCTAATTGCTGCAATTCATGTGAATTACTAACGCATCGCTTGCAAGACAAAGTTACTGGTCAATTTAGATTCTCACCTACCTGCAAGGCAACGTGTAGAATCTGATTTTAAATTGCTGTCCAAAAAGTTGTAATAATCATGTCATTATCGCGGAAATAAAGCTCTTAAAATCAATATCAACACCAATCATCCAGATTATAAATTTGTTTCCATCGAAAAAATGCACTGAAAAGGTCCAGGAATAGCATGGTGATTGGTGAAGACCCCATTGCTGCATGGTGAGCATGGTAATGAATGACACACAATTCCTGGCAATTTTAAACATTTCCAGTTTCAGGCCTATGTGTATTTCCTCCAATTATGTTTTGATTTGTGAACGCCACATAAATGAAACACAAAGAATGCTAACTTAGATTGTGTCGCCTGTGTCTGTTCTGAACGCCCTCTACGTCAGTTGTGGACATAACAATTTATGTGACACGCATTTCTCAAAGTTCTTAACTTTGTATCAATTTTAATCGCTAAGAAAAATGTGATGTCACATATCACTATGGCAATATTGACAGCTCATAAAGATGAATTTTAGCACTTGGTGAAATCTAACTCAGATCAACCAATGGAAAAGCTGAAAACTGCCGCAAAGCTAAAAATGGCAGCGCGCATGAATTTCCTCATTGCAGATACGCACAAACAACTACACACAGCAAACTCAGTGTTCTATTTCTGATGGGGGCGCGTTTGTTGCCATACCTATTTCAGATACTATCAAAACATTCTCAATTGGATATGAACATTACTCTTCCCCAAAACAATTTTAATTGTTTATTTTGTTGATTTTAAAATAATTCACTTATCTTTCTTAATTAGTTACATAATACCTGTAATGCAAATTCGATATTAACGGAGATAATGTTTCTGTCTTATTCCACGCAGCTGTTTCTGGCCTCGGGTAAACTGGACGCACAGCGCAAAGCTTACGTCACATCCTCGTTCAACCCTCAAGCTGTCTTGTATCAACTGCATCACAGAGCACCAATCTGCTCCTCTTCGCCTCAGAGTAATTCATTTTTAGCCGGAGATGAATATTATTTTATAAATTATTCTTCTCTTCAACCGATCCCTGGATTTGAACTAGGAACGTTTATAAACTTAACTGGTATCCGTTTGTTCAAAAGGTGAAACGTCATCAATCTTGCGCATTCTGTCAATGTCACAAACTCCATTCCGTAAATATAATAATGTAAGTATAGGATTTGAAAGGTTGCACGGTGGAGATTCATTCTAGTAAGGTTTGCAATAATACCGTATATTATTTGTATTAGTTGTGGTGGTTCTGCAAGGAACAGGTGTCATATAACAACTTGACGTTTCGATCACTATGCTGTGGTTGTCTTCAGGAAAAAGTAAACATACAATGTTTCTGCATCTTTTGAGCTGATCATAGCTGTTTCAGCTTTCAGCTGGGTTTCTCAGCTGTGCTATTGAAACTGAAAAACACAGTACAAAAAGTCTTGCCCTGCCTGGCGCTTTCCCTTTTTTCGTTTACGAGCTGCAGTGGCGTGTCTGAATAAAAACGCCGATCAGCCGAGAGAGCAAGTTCGAGTGCTAATTAGTTGATCAGCAGTTTAAAATCACGCGTGAGTTATCTGTTTTCAAGTCGAATGCGTCTAGTTGATTGACAGGTCAAACTAGTTAGCCCATGGTGGCGGCAACAAGGCGACGGTCACTGATAGGCATGTGTTGGCCTGTATGTTCATGTTGTTAAGTTTCTCTACATAACTTGCATAATAAATAGTGCAATAATTAGTTACCATTAACTGATTGGCATAATTATTGGCAAAAATGGAGTTCTATAGAAGATGTGCATTTAAATTAACTGTGCGTCATCAGATTAGCGTCAAGCAGCGTTTGAGTTACATCTGGATCGACTATGGTTAAGTCTAGTCGACTCTCGTCACCAACCCGTACTTGCTTCAAGAAGACAGCAGCGTTCCTCTGGCCACATGCCAGTTAAAACACTCGAGGACCAGTCAAAACTTCTCTCTAAGTGGCCCGGCTTGCCAGTTCAGTGCTGAAAAGCATCACTATTTCCCTATTTGATTTGAAATATGGACCAGTGCCAAAAAAGGGTGACGGAATAGTGCAATGAAATAACAAGCTAACTGGTGCTACTGGCTAGTCATTGGAACAGTAAAGGGCAAACCGTATCAACCATCCGATATACTGATCGAATCGTTCGGTTGTTACACCCTGGTCTTATTTTGAATCGCCACAACTCAAAGAGTATCATGTTGTTGTGCATGGTGTTTAACCCTAACTATAGATAATGTGTAATGACATGATGAGTGTTGATTGAACCAAACATCAAAGTCAATTCCACTGCGTCTGTCATTACAAAACGAAAAACACTTGCAAAAAAGTTCGGTTTTTAGCGAATGTTGTGCGGAAGCGTAGAGTATAACATGTATAAGAATCTTGGTTTAGATGATGGGAACTTGAAGTTCAAAATTAGATTCAAAATACCGTAGTGCGCCACCTAGAGTTTTCACAGAGAGGTCATTATAAGAAGGGCAGTATGCATGCTGTAAATACAAGGGTGCACTGCACCATGGTCTCCATATCAACCAATGCTATTTAATACAAATTAATTTAATAAATACTTGATAATTTGTAAACGTTTGTCAGACAGGTGGGATTATTGAAAAGTATTTGCTGATACTGGCAGCGTTGGTAATAGGTTTGAGTTGCTAATTGATAAAAAAAAATAAAAAAACTCGTAATAAATTGGGGAGGGTGTAAGGGGGAAATTCAGAATAATCGGAGAATAATAATAATAATTTTTTTGGACAGTGTCTTGACTCACCCACCCCAAATGTTGTTCATGTACTCCCAAAGATCAAAGTAAATCCTGAATGAAGCAGATATTTTAGATCGATAGTCTCCCAGCTATGGAGTTTCCAATGGCTTTAAAAAAGTAATAGGCCTAATATTGTTTTTCTTTTTTTCTGTTTTTTTATTTTATTTAATTCCCCCCCCCCCCCCCCAGTTATTTCTTCTGAACTACCGACCCACAATTTTGACAAGACATGGAATTTTTTTCACATTAGTTATTCTGAATGGCCCTTTAAAGGTATTATACAGGATTGGTAGAGCTGACAAAATAATCACAGACAGTGTTCATGTTTTGTGTGATCAACCACATACATGAAATACACAAACCTGTGAAAATTTGAGCTCAATTGGTCATCGAGGTCACGAGAAAATAGTGAAAAGAGACCTTATGTGTTTTCTGTTTTTCAAACATCGAGTTTATTATCGCGCGCGATAAAAACTATTGTTTTACTCATTTCTCAGAAACGATAGAATTTTAGGCAGAAATATTTTAAGGAACCCTTTCTACCATTACTTACTTTACATCATGTAAGTTATGTGTGAATCTGTGAACATTTGAGTTTTTCGATCCTACCAATAGTGTACAGGCCCTTTAAGTGCTAAAAAGATTGTTTAGATTTAAACTGCTCGGTGTAGAACAATCCATACATTGAAAGAACAACGTTTATGCATTTTTGGCTTTTTTTTTAACAAGTGCATATTTTAATTTGCTTGATTGAAATTCTGAACAATTTGCTTTCGTTCGATTAATTTTGCCAATGCGTAGCTTATTATTAACACTGTTATTGTTATATTGTTTTTGTTCAAGCCTGGTTAAAATAAAATTGCAATGATAATATAGTAAATAGAAACTATTACAATGTGCCACAAAGACCAGAGTGTGTTTCTTTTAAAGAGAAAAATATAAGTGTCGATTCTATAATTCAAGAAAGGTGAACTTGCGAGTGAACAATTTAATTTAATCTCATTCGACTGCTGATTTTTGAAACAAAAATTGTCAAAAGCAATGACATCACAGTTATCAACAACAAAAATGTAATATATTATTATTATTTTACTCATTAATGATTTTTATTTTATTAACTTTTGTAATTTTTGAGTGACGGTTAAATTGGGGGAAATATGAGGGCCAAGCCCAACTCTAAGGAAATACGTGTGACGTCACTGGAGATAGTTTGGTGGTTCTGTGTTTGTAAGTTGTATGTAGAAGTGACGTCAGTGCAATGGGGGTCTAAAGGTGGACTAAACAGTAGAGTAATTATTAAGTCCAATAGCAATAAATTCAAATCTGACAACTACCCAGGGGCGTCGATCGCTACTGAAAAGTAGGGGGGACGGGCGAGCAAGTCTTGAAAAAATACATCTTACATTATTTGCACCCCACACCATTACTTTTACATTTAATTTATGTGTTACACTTTTTCCCTAATTTTTGTTTGACCAGGAGGCGAGTTACAGGGGGTGATATTTAACAATAACATCATCCGAAATGGGGTTTGGGCCTGGGTTTCCCCTATTTAAAACCGAGATTCTACCAAATACAAACATCATATTCACAATCCTTTTTAAATGTAACCACATTGCGACAAAGTTCTTCAGTAAAATTGAGACAGTTTTTGATGTTTTTGTTTCTTCTTTCGTTTTTCTTTTATTTTAATTTATATTTTGTTTTTAGAAAAAAAAATAATAACACTGAACTTACCTTAAAATTTACCAAAAATTCATGGCCCAAACTGCTCCTATTTATTTTAATGGATTTTACTACATTTTGTGCGTTGTGCGATTGTAACAAAATGTAACACATTTGCACGCGCGCACACACAGACATCCTTTGTGGAGGGATCGTGTACCGTACATTATAGCATACACAAACGACGCATAACTTGAATGCTAAACAGGGTATGTAAGCGGGATTTTGGCGTTCATGTCTTGGACGATACTTGTCGTCTATTGTCTGTATTATAGAAACGGAAATAGGCCCAAAATACCATTCTGCGCGTGAAAAAAATATGAAAATGAAGAAAACATTTCACCGTTTGTTCGCTATTTTGTTATTTGAACAAAAATTGTAATGAAATATTAAATCAAGAAAATGGTGTATATTTTTATATTTTGTTGCATATTTCTAATGAACAGTCAATCAAAAAGTGGGGGGACATCTGATATGCTGTGTTCCCCCCCCCCCCCCAAGTCTAAAAAGTAGGGGGATATGTGTGTCCCCCCCCCCGCCCCCCACCCATCGACGCCCTTGCAACTACCACCAAGCTGTCATCTGTACTCGTTACATGCACAATGGCGTGCCACTATTAAATTAAATCTGGGGACTTTCCCGGCTGTTACTGAACTCATTTTACGACCTCGTACTGAAAGCCCAACACATTGTTGTTATTGTACATTTCTGGTACAGTGGTAATGAAACAAAAATGCCTCATACGTGAACTTAATATGTAGCTCGCAAGCCTGAAGAAACCTGTAAACAAAGGTGCACTTTGAGAACCAGAACCACCAGCAGAACCATGAAACTTTCAAGAATTTAAAAAGATGGTTGATTCGCAAGATAGTCTGGAGAACAAAATTCAAACATGGCTCTCGTAATACGAGTTTCTGTACTTAAGTCTGTCTTGATCGTTGGTCAGTATTTCAATGTGATTGGTTGGTGTATAAGCACGTGACATATCTGGATTATCGTAAGCATGCGAGCTGTGTGGTCTTGCAGATATTGTTGATACTTCAATGCGAGCTGATAACTCTGGCTGCGTTGTATTATTCCTTCCGGTTGATTGGCGAGGAAAATCTCCAAGAAGCAATGCGCTCCGTTGATTGGCTAAACTGTTTGTATAACGCACTTCTCTTTGACCGTGATTGGCCGGTCCGAAATCATCCACACTGTCATGGGTTTCATCTTTGAAGTTTCTTCTTGCATGACCTTGTTGAACACGACTATCAAATCGATTGGTCCTCTGTGATTGGTTGCTTTGTGAGGAGCTCGCAATGTGATTGGTCAATCCCTCAGTTGACGAAACATCACTTGCTGACCTCAACATTGCAGCTGATTGTTGTTCTACTTGTACTTGGTGTTGTCGATCATATCGCGGATGAAGTCGGTCCGTAGTGTTATCCGCCATGCTTGATGACGTTATGAAACCAGGCTCAAACTCTGGCGCCCTCGTCGTCCCAGATACAACCTGCTCGTTCCCCTCTTCGTCGTCATATAGAGCATTGGCTCGCATTATATCCACAACTTGTGGCAGGACACGTTTGATATCTCGCACTTCACTCTTTGAGCGAGCCACTAAGAACCAAAGCAGCAAACAGATCGCTGCTAACATTGCTGCTATTGCAACGAGACAGCCAAAGATGACGAGTTCCTGATGTGCATTATGACCTGGATCTAATGCTGCAGGCATATTGGCTCGAGGATCCTGCGCTCTGGCTTCAAAGCTTGTCAATAATGTCAGTATAGCACTTGTGACTAGAGTTCTTCCTTGTGTGTGTGACATTGTTATTGTTGATTCTATGAGGAAGTTCAAAGTTGATGTCACACAATGGGCTCTTCTTGCAACGTCCTGACCCCCAAATTCTTCAGTGCAACGGGTTAAAAGTTGACCTTCCGGTTGCTCAACCCGCTGTCAGTGAAATCTTCAGCCAGTTTGTGGTCATGTTGTTGCTCCTCCAGCCTATTCGTGGTTCCTTCCAGTGATTACGTCACTGTGACGTCAAATCTGTAAGAGCTTGCAGTCTTTCTCTGGTGGATTAAAAGAAGAAACAATGATTAAAGAGAAAAATGCATTCAAGATCGTAAAGATTTGGAGTATAATCAATCAATTAATCAGTTAATCCATACATCATCAATGAAAGTGTTGGTTATCAATATCGATGATTATCTGAAGATACTATAAAAGAAAAACATCTGGCTCAGAATTCACCCAGATTTCGGGTCCCGTGGGGCCTGGCCCATTTTGGGTCAGTATGACCCGGAATCTGTGATAAATTACCCAGAAATGAGTCAAACTGACGCAAACTCTGAAATAATCCAAATCCTATTTTTAAACTAGCTTCACGTCAACCGTCAACCTGGCCCAGAAATGCATGGGTCAGGTCCATTGAACCCAGAACCTGGGTCCATTCGGACGGGAGTTTCAGTTTATAGTGTAGTGTATAAACATTCATTGAACAGGCAGATATGTACGACACATACACATGCTTCTGATCATCATAATAACCAACGGAGACTACTAAAATCTTTACACTTTCCAAGTTCAATCGTTTTACCAAAAGTGTATAAGCTCTCCCACAGGAAAAAGAAACCCAAGCTAAGTCTTGTGACCTCGTTCGAGGCCGGCAAGACTTTTAACTCTGACCTCAGATCACATGGGAGTGTAGTCTTGATGCATTTCCCACGTGCATCTGTTTACGGAAAGATCCTAAACAAATTTGAAGGAATCTTGTTTTGGCAAAGACACATTTTCCGGGTACAGGAAACAAACGTCTCCTTTGATAGAAAGTCTTGAATTAAAGTAGCGTGTTTTGGTAAGTGTTTGAGACGTTTGTATTTGACACTGTTGCTCAGTCTCTTTGACACGGTTACCAGCCAGACCTGTGTGGACCAGCACAAGCGAAACGAACAACTGACTGAACTTTCCTTTCCGAATAACCACATAATTTGTATGGGTGAAATACATTTCGTAATACGTATGTTCGTCTGTTATGTGAAGCAATGCTATCGTAAAGGGAACTTGTGACGTGAGAGAGAAAAAAAAAACCCGCCATTCAAATTATGTTTTAAAAAAGCAACAAACAAATTCTCCAGTGGGTTAAAATTATTCAATAATTCTTATTTTCAATAAACAAAGATTTTCATTTACATGGTTTTGATTTTTGCGGGGATTTTGTGCACCGTCGTTTAAATTTAATTTTGTTTATGACGATTGTTGCAATCAAAATAAGCACCTTGGTGATGTTGGGGACTTCATAAGATAGTTATGTTGGTGTTGACTTTGAAAGAATTGTAGACGGATTCTACATTAGCGTGACTAATGTAAAAGGTGGAACACCCCCCTCCACAATTTTATTTTTAATAAATGATAAATAAATGAATTAATAAATAAATGAATAAAATAAGAAAAATACGAACACTACCATAACTAATTGATGCCCTCCTTATTCAAGATCTGAAAATTACAAGAGTAAACTTTTACATTTATAAGCTTTTAAAGTAATGTTCATGTTTTTAAACCATTTTTATTCACACAAAGGCAGTGTGTTTGTTTTTACCACCACGTCAGTTTATCTTAAAGACAATTATAAACGGTTTTAAGAGCGCTAAAAGGGGGCTTGTTTAAACTACATGCAAACATGAAGTTCATTTTTAATTGTTCTAAAGTACCCTCTGATCCTATGGAAACACAGTTGCACCCCTTTAGGCTCCTCCACTAGTTTGGCGGCTGGTCTTCCCTTGGGGATTGAAAGCGGTATGAATAATGGGTTCAGATTGTAACCCCACCCGTTCGTTACCACGTCTGCATGTTGTGTTGGTATGACCATAAATGATAATGTTTGGGATGCCTTTGTACTTGTCTTCAAACGTTTGGGTTCACGGTCATAAATTGAACAAAAACACGAAGGGAACAACAGACGTGTTTTGGGTTGGCCACCAAAGGACGCGTCATACAATGAGACAATAATATGTATGGAGATTCTGTGTATCATAGTTTAGTGCAGTGACAACAACATGTACGAAGGCTTTCAATTGTAACCTTGACGTATTGTCGATAGGGATTCTATTTCACGAATCATTAAGGAAAGTTGTAGATCATTTTTAAAGAATACATCAAACACGGGTAACAGTTACAATGTCCAAGTATAGAAAAGAAAATTTGTGTTTCATACTGTTTTCACCTATAGCGGATAAATATTTGAGCATTTAACTCATTAAAACCAACTTACTTTTTTATCACTTTTTTTCTTTCTTTCTATT
The DNA here is from genome assembly GCA_037783415.1 of Leptasterias polaris. Lineage (NCBI taxonomy): Eukaryota > Metazoa > Echinodermata > Asteroidea > Forcipulatida > Asteriidae > Leptasterias > Leptasterias polaris. The sequence continues at coordinate 1,320,298 of JAZGTN010000146.1, read as the reverse complement.
AAAACAATGACAATGGCCTTCTAGCATGCAGAGTCTTTCTTAAAAGCTAAAATGTTCTTGCATTTTAGTCGTCACATGATCACCTTCATACCCCAGTCCTTCATTTTAAGAAATATACCTCAAGGATTGCTATAAGGTGCTGTCCTTAAATTATTTTGAGACCTTTTTGCACTCCGATCCTCAGAACCAAACTTCAGTCTAAAAAACACGACTAAATACTTACTTTAATTTATAAGAGACATAATATTTTTCCTTCTTCTTGAAGCTGATTTCTGATTGTTTGTTTTCTTTTCAGAAAAATTGTCTGTAAAAACCTTTTCGACTTGTAGGTCAGCCCTAATTCCCTTGTATAGTTGTACTCAAAAATGTTTCCTGCTTTTCTCCAAGGGCCAAAGATCATTCCCCGATATATAAGCTGACTGGTCAAGATGGTTTGTTTAAAGGCACTGAACACGTTTGGTAATTGTCAAAGACCAGTATTCTCACTTGGTGTATCCCAACATATGCATAAAATAACAAGCCTGTGAAAATTTGGACTCAATTGGTCATTGAAGTTGCAAGAAAATGATGAAAGAAGAAACACCCTTGTTGTATAAATTTGAGTGTGCTTTCAGATAGGAATAAAAGGCTTCTGGCCAGAAGTCTTTTATTATTTTAGTGAGAAATTACCTCTTTCTCAAAAACTATGTTACTTCAGAGGGAATCGTTTTTCACAATGTTTTATACTATCAACAGCTCTCCGTTGCTCGTTACCAAGTAAGTTTGTATGCTAATATATATTTTGAGTAATTCCCAAACGTGTACAGTGCCTTTAAACACACCACCTCTGCCGACTCATAGTCTATGAGCTTGCAGGCTTGGATTGGCAGATTGTTCTCCAATTAAATTGATGCCACTTTAAATTTCAAGAGGTGGATGCACTCAATCCTTGGACAAAAACATGGAGTGTGGTTGCACTTGCACTCCTTTAAATAAATTGTCGCCCCCCCCCCCCCCCCCCCCACCCACCGAGGAAGAATTGTGTTCGAATTTGTTTTTAATTAAATCACTTTCACGTTTGATTCAATCAATACCACATTGTACCGCGGACTCTTACCCAAAAAGCATAAACTGAATGGTGAGTAAACCCCATAATCGAAAAGTTGTTTAGAAATTCCAATTAATACTCGCTCACTATCCTAAAAAATAATCAACTCTTACCTCAAAGTTTCTGAAGATTCTAGACCTCAAACCACGTCTTTGACGACACGTAAAGATCCTGTGAGTGTCCACAGCGTATTAAAGGCTTGAAGTTGAAGTTGAAGTTGAAGAACAGTTCGTGCTAACTGAAATCTTGTTGTTATGATTGAGCATAACTTGCATAACTTCACACTCAATCACAGCGACAGTAATGTTGAAAGTCAATAGAGCACTGTTGACTTTGACTTCCGTGGCTGCTGACTGTGAGTTCATAAATGGAAATGGTTTTTCATATTCCCTCCCTTGGTTTGATACGATCAGTAAGTTTCAAATCACAGACAGACCACAAGGAAATTACAAGACTGTCAGACCAGTACACGTTTTGTAGTGAGGTTTGTTCCTTTTCCATTGATGGCGGTAGATGGCAGTGTTGTTAGACATCACAATCCACAGAGTAAAACTGGTAACCATAACCAGCAATAATACTTTTATATTTTACATCGCAAAATTTGAGAGTGGTTCATGAAGACACAACCCAGCAGTAGCACACCAGTAGTCAGCCCTACTCGGAAATGACTGATGAAAAACCCCATAAGTGTCTGGTGTATTATGGAATTAACGTGTGAAGTGGATTAACATGCTTGTGGTTAAGTCAGCTCAGCGTGGTTCTTTGTTGAGTTTACGCCCCATGGCTCACTATGACCTCCATAACTACGCGACACCACGGTCGGTGCTTGCCTTAAAGGGAACTTTGGGAAGGTACACAAACTTATTGGGTAGACCATAGAGTACAGCTTTCGATAGTTGAAACCATTTTGAGAAACATTTCACTTCGAAGTATATGTGGTTATGTAAAAAGATAGCAGTTTTTATGCCACAATGCTGTTCAGACGGTTTTGGATCCCCCCTTTTTCTCTATTTTTACAAAATCCTGGGCCAGAATCCAGATGTAGAGAAAGGACTCACTCTATGCGCAGACCATGCACAGACTAACAGTAACACACTAGCATCTGGCCCACATAACTCGGTTCCTCATGTGATGGAAAAAATGTAAATTCTAATCAAGATTTGAAAATTGTAATTGTAAATTGTAAATTCTTATCTGATATATAAAATACCTTAATACCCAATTGAAAAGTTCCCTGACTACATTATGAACAAAATAACCCTTGATTTTGATTATGCACTACATAGGGCCATCAGGCACCTGTCTCTGTCTCGTTTTCGGGTTCAATGAAAAGTCGGACCTACATTGATGTGAAATGAGATTCATAAACCATAATAATGTAAGTTTATTTGACACGCTATTTTTTCACAAGGCGCTCATAAAAAAGATAAGTGCGAGCCGCTTGCACCAGTCTTTTCCGTTTTAGCAATGGTGGCGCTGTTTGTGTTGCGTACTATCCGGTAAGCCGCAAGCGCAAGTAGTAGCTGGGTGGAAAGTATGGAACTTTTTATGCGTCCCAAATCCAACGAGGCCGAATAGATGTTAGGGTGTTAGGGAACTTCAAATAATATAATGTTGTTACAGGACCCAAATATTTACAAATATTTACCAACCCCCCCCCCCCCCCCCCCCCTCCCTCTCTCTCTCTCTCTATCTCTCCCTTAGAAGGGAAATTGCTTTGGGAACTATTCACTCCAGTCTCAAGATACCCTCAATATTATGTAAACAATTATTGTGAAAAAAAAAAAATTTGAGACATTTTCATCTGCTTTATTTCGATGCAGCAATCGCAATAGTTTTTATTACTTTTTTACATCATTTTGGGGGAGATTTAAATGCTTTTTTCTCAAAATTGATTCAAATGGTAGGGATTAGTACATTGGTAGGGATGGTACAAATGGTAGGGATTAGTACTGTACATTTCAGAACATTTAAGATTCAAACTTAGAGTGTTATTTATGGTTATTTATTTACCACCTCAGAGTCAAAACATATATACAGATTAAAATGAGGACAAGTAAAATTTAATCAAAACAAAATCAGAAACTTTCATTAAAAACATGCTGATTAGACTTATACAGCTAAAGTGCCATTAATTTAACACTAAAATGACAGTTAATTTATATCTAGCAACTACCAGCGCTTTATTTTAGGGATATGTAACCTGACCCAAATGTGGTTTTAGGTTACGAGTATATTTTGTTTTACAAAAATATGTTTTATATGTAGGCCTATTTTTGATTTCCTATTTCTTTGCTCATGTGTAAATTCCACATGTGCAATTTCAATAGCTATTGCATTGTGTATTTTCTGATTTCCTATTTCATTGCTTATATTATGTTCATGGCTGTGTATTTTCTCTAGCCTTTGTTTACTTGTGGTTACCGGCCAGGCTATTCAGCTGGTGCCAGGCTATTCAGCTGGTGTTTTAACTCATGTTCTTTGATCTTCACCTACTGTCTATTCAACCATGCTTTTAATCTTCTACCTTCTTGGAGGATGTGGAGATACACCTTTTGTTTATCTCTGGGATAACCAGTACCCTTTCCTTAATCCATGACCACACCCCAAGCTGTGAAGTCTTAAAGATTTACACTTTCCTTCACTCCCTCTGTTTCAAATGGACCAATCAACTTTAGAGCCATGAGTGTTATTTTTCAAACTGTCCAATGAGAATGAACAGCTGACCTTAGCTGAGGCATGGTCGGAGTGCTGGCTTGGCCCAAAATTCTGGTCAGACCAAGCACTCCACCATTGGCCATCGTTCCAGTTGGATGTGTCTCCGCACATGTCTCTGCGACTCTCTTTTCTTCAAGTGCTTGTCACATCAATTTCTTCAAGCATTCTTGTATATCTGCAACTTTGAAGACAACTTATTCTTTTATGAATGTTGGCTCTCTATTTTAGGTGAGTTTAAATTGTATTTGTTAATAACTTAAAATTGAGGAGTTTTAGCAAAGTTTCTTTAAAAGTTAAGTTTATTTCTGATTATTGAGTTCAGAGACATGTATTTTACCCTTGTTCATTTTATCAATGCATTTTAAATTTCTCTGAAAGATTTGTTTCAACTTTTGATTTCTTGAGGAGAGACCTTTTTGCTGTCTCCTGAAATTGTATTTTGTATTCTTGATAAGAACTGATAAAATAGTCATGACATTAACCACCAGCTGTCTCAGCTGATGTATTGTGGGGAGTTATGCTATTTGTGCAGTCTTCATGCTTTGGACTGGTTCTAAATATAATCAAGAATTATATTAAGTCTATTATATTGTTTGTATGATTTTATTATGTATAGGGGGGGGGGCCTATATTTAAGTGAATTGCGGTTAACCTGCCTAAACTTAAGGACACAACTTGTTGTCCTGATGATAAAGTTTTGCAGTGAAACAGATTTTAGTTTTGTACCCGAGTGTGTGTTTTGTACGTGCTGCATTTATGAAAGCCATAACTTAAAGACACAATTTGTTGTCTTGTGATAATTTTCTGGCGTACTTTAGCTCGAGTATACCGAGCTTGTCTTAATGAGACAAATTATACTATTTTGATATGCTACATGGAGGAATAATTCCCCTGTATGAAATTTATCCTTTTCACATGATGTGTAGTGAAATTGGTTTAGCTTGAGGAATTTCTCATCAAATATTTGAGATAGTCATATTCCCAAGCACTGGACAACATAGTCCAAAGGAAGCTTTTGTATTCGTGAAGAGTATTATAATTATGGCATGGACCATACTCTCTATTTTAGGCTCAGACTACTGGATCGAGGATAACCACACACAGTAACACCGAACTGGTGCTTTGATGTCTTTCTGAGGCTATGATCTACACGTAGATGCCCATCCGATCGCCCATCCAGTACGTCTGAGACCAACCCTACGGAAACCCGCAAGTATCAGATTTTATTTAAATCTAACCTTTGATGTCGGGTGCACCAACCACTTACTTCTATACGATGCTCGTCCACTGAAGGATGATCTACCGTTTACTAAGTAATTGCTATTTATATTGATGCAAGTTCTTATTCATGTTTTCAGTTGATGTACTTAAAAACATTATCTTGACTCATAAAACAAGCTGGTTTCCTTAATTGTTGTGTATTTCGCTCTTGTTAATCTGACAACTACTGTATCCAATCTATACAATCACTGCCCAACAACTGGCTTTGGTGCCGAGTATAGACCCCTTGCATAACGCGGAACGCTAAATGGACCTTGAGGTCACGCACACTATTTTACGCACAAAGAACACCTATCGTCCAATCATCTGCCTCCTTTGACCTCAGTGAGGGCGCTTTTTTAGCGTGTGATGTCATATGCAAGCGGTCTATTAATTTTTGAAGCTTGCAATTCCATGGGACAATGCTGGACGCCGTTAAATAATATAACGCCACCAACGACGAGGAAATTCACTCATCCATAAATCAAAGAATGAAAGGGGAGAATTGTTCGATCAAAACTCCATATCACTACGGGAAGCATAATCATAATAACTAAACGGTAATACAGAAGTCATTGTTTAGCATGAGAGACTTGGTCCAAGTCCTAATTATTACCACTAGTTATAGCCTTGACCAAGGCGTTGGAGTTTTACTTTCATTTATTAATTGTCTTTTTTAGATTAGTTGGTTTTCCCTTTGCGCCATTGCGCTACCCATGCACCCCAGCTATGTGCAGTCTCTGGATGTGTGCCAAGCATGTGTAACGCAGTGCTTGCGTGGTGTGAGATGTGTACACGTACCAAGGCGTTGGAGTTTTACTTTCATTTATTAATTGTCTTTTTTAGATTAGTTGGTTTTCCCTTTGCGCTATTGCGCCATTGCGCTACCCATGCACCCCAGCTATGTGCAGTCTCTGGATGTGTGCCAAGCATGATTGTGTAACGCAGTGCTTGCGTGGTGTGAGATGTGTACACGTAGACTATCTGAATCAAGCTTCACGAATTCTATAGACATTTTCGGGTGCACCTTCCATGGAAGGAGTTTTATTTTGAGAAGTATGTTTGAGAACATGTATTGATTCTCCTTATAGACCTTATGCATTGACGTCACCAAGCCGCCATCTTAGAGGTAAACTGATGACGAAACAATGGAAACGCGCTGATTTGTACGCGCGGCGCACAGGACTGACCAAGGAACATCTTCCTTTTCACCTCTAGGCGAGGGCGCCCTACTCAAATGACGTCATATGCATAAGGTCTATACACAGGGAAGACAAATTTCATGCTTTTTATCATGACAATAAATATTTTGAATCTTTGAATGACTCGGTCTGAACACTGAAAGCCGTCATCACTAAATAGAAAAAGAAATGTCAAGAGGCAACAAAGTATTGAACAGAAAACCATGAATTCTCTTTCACCCACAGAGCGACTGCAATTTTTCACAGCATGTGGGGCTCAGACTACTTCATCTTTCAGTCAGCCTCGTTTTGATTACATTGATTTGAATGATTGTAGTGGCAAGATGGCTGCACGGTGGTAAAAGTCTAATGCTCCCTATAGTGCTGTTATCACATGCAGCTTTCTGCCCTAACGATTTCATGCTCATCAAACCACACGACGTGTCTTTTAAAATTCTCACTTTGCATTAAAGGGGCACATTGCCTACGGATTGGGCACTTTGGGCTATAACACAACAAATAAATTAAGAAAGGAAGATGGTTGAAAAGTATTATATAATGATTTCAAACAAATATCCCTTGAAATGTTGTGGTTCATTTTACTTGGTGAACTATTATCGGTCTTAAAAATGTTTTCTACAAAATGGCGGACCCCGTTTGTTCACGAAGTTTCAAGGGTTTTTGTGTGAAGCATTAAACTTTATTCTTCTTTTAAAACGTCTCTCCCAACCGTTTCATTTTATTACAAATGCTTTTATAGCCTGAAAATGAAGGCAATTATGCAATAATATGCCCAAAAGTTATCCTGAGTTGTTACGTAAGCTGTGTCATATAAGATAATTAATGTAGGCCTACTATCCATGGGTGAAGTGTTTGGTTCTTGGTTCTTTTGAGTTCAATCTTTCATGATGCAATAGACCAATCCATTAAGCCCTGCCTCCTTACGAGTTGACCAATCACAGCCGCGAAACCTGATCACCATTGGTGCAAAGATCACCAAACGGCTCAAATGGTGATCAGATTTCGCGGTTGTGATTGGTCAATGAGAAATGGGCGTGGCTTAATGGATCGCTGTATTGAAACGTGCACATCAAAATGTACTGCTGGCCAATAGACCAATCCATTAAGCCCTGCCTCCTTACGAGTTGACCAATCACAGCCACGAAACCCGATCACCATTAGTGCAAAGATCACCAAACGGCTCAAATGGTGATCAGATTTCGCGGCTGTGATTGGTCAATGAGAAATGGGCAGGGCTTAATGGATCGGTGTATTGGCACAGCACGCGAGAGCTACTCTTTTGCTTTCGCTGTGCTGGACGCAAGAATACCGACGACATTCCTCGCAAACTCGGGTCGTCTTGCGTCTGTGCCCCAAATTTGAGGCCATACCTGGTGGATTTGTTAGGCCTGAATGGGCACTTCCCGCAAAACTTGACCAGTTGCTCGTCCACAGTGAGACACTCACCGGGGCTGTAGTATTTCCTGCACGAATCGGCGAAGATTTCAAACACTTCTCGGATCGGGGCAAACTTGTCGACCATCTTCCGTTGCCGTCGGGTTGTGCGATCATCAAAGCGTAGCATGGTGAGTATGTCTTGAAATCGGGTTCCAGACATTGTAGCTTGACAAGTGCCTCTTGAAAAGATGCCTGGCCTCCAGATCCAGAAGGACCGGATTGTTTCATTTCCAGACTTTGTTAATCCAAGGTATATGAGTAAACCAATAGCTGACCGCTGCAGCTCTATCATGGCGATGTCCGACCACTGCCGCCCTCGAATTGTCTGTCCAAAGACGTTTGTGTTGTCGAGGATCATCTGCATCATCTCCTGGCACAAATAGCTCAAATAGTTGCAAAATCGACGCATCCCTGTCCACGTTTATGGGACCCGATGCAATGTTTGCAGGCTCAACTTTTGCTTTAGGGGGCATTTGGTCAGTCCAGACTGTCCCATCTCTTGCCACACTTCTGGCTGGATGTTGTGACCCGGCTTGAGTTGTTGGCTGGACCGTACTTACATCAATGTTTGCTGGTCTTTCATACTCGTCATCGACGTCACTGTCATCATCAAGACTGCTCTCTGAATGTTCGCTTCCACTGGGCTCTGATTCCTCGTCTTCAGACGACATAACACTCCCGTCTGAGTCGTCTTAGAAAACACCTGGCAGAGCATCATGAACAGATAGTTCTCGATGAAGCAGCCATGACTGTGGAAATGCTAGCCGTTCATATTATATTACGTGCATGCATCGCCATGCAGGCTGCTGTGTGTATATACCGTCGCGTGTGTGCACTATGACCCCGCAGGACGCACGCGCTGACTAGTCGTTGGACTAGACCATTTTTAATAGGGGGATCCGGCGCATACTACTGCGAAGTCAGGGACATTATAAGTCAGATTCAAGTCTTGTTGTCAACAATAAAACTTACATGTACTTTATCATTTTGGGCCTTTGTGTTCAGAATAACCTTAGATGGGACAAGCAGATTAACCATATGTTAGCTAAAGCCAACAGGAAACTTTTCATGCTGCGGTCACTTAAACGTTTTGGATTTAGTTTGGATGAATTAAGAATTGTTTTTAATGGATGTACGCCCAGTTTTAGAATATGGTGATGTCATCTGGCACTCAGGTGTTACTGTTAAGCATACTCATACCATTGAGTCTATCCAAAAACGTGCCTGTAAAATTATGTTGGGTAACAGTTATCATTCATATGACTCTGCTCTTTCATCGCTTGGCCTTGACTCTCTGGCTGGTAGGAGAGTGGCACACTGCAGGCGTTTTGCTAATGAACTCGCTAACAACCCTCGCACTAAAGACCTTCTCCCCCCTACCAGGCTTGAGAGTCATGGTCGAAACCTCCGTAATAGTCATCATGTTTCAACCATCCCCACCAGATCCAGTCGTTTTAAAAATAGCCCTGTTCCTTACTTCATAGGTTTAATTAATTCTTAACTAATTTGTCCATTTTATTGTTAGTGGTGGTCGGAGTGTGGTTCTTATTATTTAATGTTTTATTTAAATGATTATGCCCCTTCAAATAATCCATTTCCCTTTTACACTACAGGGAGGTGTTGTTTAGTTAATGTGGTTCTGTTTTTGTTTTATAGGCGTGGGTGCAATCTTCTTTTCTTATATCATTTATCTTTGATATTTAGGTGTACTTTTAAACAAAATTTATGTATTTTCTATTTTTAACTATTGTAATGACTCTGCAATTTGACCTTCGGGTCACGATGTATGTCAATTTTAATAAAATTCAATTCAATTCAAAATTCAATTCAATCACAAGTCTCCCCAAAAGATTATAACTACACATTATATACAAAGCAGATCAGTGATCGTAGACAACAATATTTTTAACCAGCAAAATTTATTTTTGGGGGGGGGGGGGGGGGGGTGAGGGACTGTCACCTCCCGGCGTTTAGAACCTTACCCCCCCCCCCCCATCCCCCCGCCCCCCAAAATGAGATTTGAAAAAATGCAGAATGATATAATAGCCCCCTTAAATTTGTTGGTTTCTATGACCTGCCAAATTGTCAAATAGCCTGCTGGGAAATGTCAGATTATCCCGCAGGTTGATCCTCTCATTGACCATGGAGCTCATGTATGGAACGCCAAAGACGCAAATAATCCGACCAACACATCGATTGGACTTTTCCATCGATCGATCGGTCTTTTCCATCGATCGATCGGACTTTCCATCGATCGATCGGACTTTTCCATCGATCGACCGGTCTTTTCCATCGATCGATCGATGCTTTCAACCGATCGATCGATGAAAAAAGAGCGGTCGAAAAAGAGCGGTCGAAAAAGAGCGGTCGAAAAAGAGCGATTTAAAAAGAGCGATCGGTTGAAAAAGAGCGATAGGTTGAAAGCACCGGTCGATCGGTTGAAAAGAGCGATTGAAAGACCGATGTGCCTACATCGATGCTTACACCTCACACACGGGGTGCGTAGACCTGTGTGTGCGCCTCACGTAGACCTGTGTGTGTGCGGTGGGCTGACAGCATTCCTTTCACTCCCACATAGGACACAACTCAACCGATCAGACGTAAGAACTAAGATAAATATTCATGAGGTAAAATATTTTATTCGCCACGTGGATAGGTTGTACAATGTACATGTACACGAGGCAGCATGGGGTGGGGGGGGGGGGGGGGTCTTCATTGATTCGGTGTGCACCAAGCCTACATGTACTTCACTAAAGAAACAGCGAAGTTGACATTGCATTTTCTCCCTCGCTTGTTGTCTGTGGACTTGTTGATGTTCAAATTGACCGCAAGCTCAAGGTAGCCTTTCATGATCTACCTGGTACACTCTGGTGTAGCGACCACGAGCTGCCATTTCAAGAAATATGCGGGTAAAACTGTAGCGAATGCTCGTCTTCGAAGTACATCGGCAAATAAGTGAACCGTATATTTATGCCTTTAAAGGGTCTGTATACGTTTGATAATGACTCTGAAAATTAATGGCAACAAAAACTTGTAAAAGTAGTGCAATCTCTTACTTCTTTCTTCCAAAACATTTATAGAAGAAAAACAAAGAAAACTAGATTTTATCTTTACACAACTGATCTGAAAAGTAGCCATATTTTTCAAATTTTTTAAATTGAAGTGGTTTATAAAGATCTAGTTGCATGTTATAACGTTGATTGCATGCACTTATTGTGTTTATCACACATTCAAGCATAATTACCAACAAAATTATACATATGGCTTTGTATTCGTACATTTAAAAGGAAATATTTTGTATTGTTTAAGTGTACATAATAATCACATTGTTTGATTGATGATTACAAGCATTACTTACTCACGACATCTTTTGATTACAACGGATATTAAACAAACAAACATACGCCTAAACCATTGCGGTTTATACAGATGTTGATTACACCAACTGTCATCACTGCATTAAGAGGTATCGAAATAAATGGAGTCATATAATTTAAGAAATAATTTAAGAAATAAAAGGAAGTCATAACCGCCATCTTGGTACTGTCTTCGACGAAGCGTCCTTTGTCTTCTCTCTCAATCCCTGCCGGGTCTACTCTCCGCATGCTTTGGCGTACGCTGTCTCTTCGGACTCGAAGACCCATTGATTCAAGACGCGTTTAAAATGCCGAAGGTCATGTCGGTCTTAAATGGTTCGTAACTGCTGTCATGAACCAGTGGCAGTTCCAAAACATTGCCGCAAGTTTTGCCTCGAGGATGATTTTGTTTTATCTTTGGCGAACTCGATGGATGGAACCGGCTGAAACCCAATAGCCGGTTCGTTCTGGAGGCCAGTTGCAAAAATCAAAATATCGGCAATGGCTAGGTCCGTTTCTTCTTTTGAAGATGAAATAAATTGTATACCTTCAAAACTGTACATCGCTTGAACAATATTTGACCACGTGCCTGTTTCTAGATACATTTTTATTTGGGAGTTCATCCATTAGTTCATTGAACAGACCGACAAAATATATTATTATCATTGTCTACTCTTCCCTCTACTAGTTATGTTCGAGATGAATAAAATCATGATGGCATTTTGAAATTTTTGCGATTATTTTGTTATAAAATCAAAACTGTAAATCACTCCAACAAAATTTCTCCCCTCTCTATGAGGTTAAAGAGTCTGTATGACTCTGAAAAATAATGGCAATAACAAATTACTTGGTAAGAAGTGCAGCAGCTTTGAATTGTATAATGCATTTTGAGAATAAACTTAACACTTCGAAGTACTATTTCTACCTCCATGGAAGTACTACGGTTCTGGAAAAATATATCCATTTTAGCCCCCAAAATTTGAATCTGAGAAACGTTACGTTCTCCTCAGACTTTGTATTCCTATAGAGAATCCTGCATGGAAATATATTCGCTCCGAAAATCTGGGGAAAAAAAACACAGTTTAATTGTATATACATTTATATAGGATTAACACAATCAGTAGGCTCCAATTACCAAACGTATTAAATGAACTACATGTAATGCTGCCTCGTGTACATGTACATTGTACAACCTATGCACGATGCCACGTGGCGAATAAAATATTTTACCTCATGAATATTTATCTTACGTCTGATCGGTTGAGTTGTGTCCTATGTGGGAGTGAAAGGAATGCTGTCAGCCCGCCGCACACACACAGGTCTACGTGAGGCGCACACACAGGTCTACGCACCCCGTGTGTGAGGTGTACCCGTGTGTGAGGTGTACGCATCGATGTAGGCACATCGGTCTTTCAATCGCTCTTTTCAACCGACCGATCGCACTTTTCAACCGATCGGTGTTTTCAACCGATCGACCGGTGCTTTCAACCGATCGCTCTTTTTCAACCGATCGCTCTTTTTAAATCGCTCTTTTTCGACCGCTCTTTTTTGACCGCTCTTTTTTCATCGATCGATCGGTTGAAAGCACCGATCGATCGGTTGGCAGCATCGATCGATCGATGGAAAAGACCGGTCGATCGATGGAAAGTCCGATCGATCGATGGAAAGTCTGATCGATCGATGGAAAAGACCGATCGATCGATGGAAAAGTCCGATCGATGTGTTGGTCGGATTATTTGCGTCTTTGGCGTTCCATACTCATGCTCTGTAAAAACAAAAATCCATCAACGACTGCACAATTCCCAATATACGGCCAGGCTGAAATCGATCATGTCTTGTATTGTTGATGTCTTCCAGATTGCTGGAATTTGTTTTACTCTGTCTTAATATCACGGTCTTATTTAGGGTCACTCTCTGATATTTCAATCATTTCATTTGAAAGGGGTTGTGTTCACCCCAAAAATATGTTACGCTATTTATGGAACTTGCTGTTCGAAACAACAGTGTATGCATTGAGGTAGAAACCACCTCCACGGTCTATGCAAGGATATGTGTAGTAGGTTCGGATGGTGCACTGCAAAGTTTTATGTAACCCTAAGTTACCTGGGTGATTAAGCGGTTTTTTAATTACTCTGCGCATGAATTTTGTTATCCCATTTTTCTTGACTTTTAAGAGAATATACGCTTGAGAAACATAATTGAAAGTTTGAGTGGCCAGCCAGGGCAATGTCGTTTACACGCTACGTTTAGAACTTCCACTGGCCGACTGGATTCAGGGGGTTTCCCCATTGACTATACACGAACAAGCCTTGTTCTCGGGGTAATTTAACTCCCCCATTCAGTCTTTTGTTTGCAAATATTCGTGGATCCGCCCCTGGAATGGTGAATACAATCTCTAGATAGACCCTCTCTGGAAGACTCTGGGGTTGTTTTTAAATCAGTTATTTTATCCCTCATTATACCAGTATATTGAGATAAGCATTCCCAGGTAGCAAGCCCATATGGGGCCCATATGGGAAATATCTGGGCCATATGGACCTGGGCCAACCCATATGGTACCCATATGGGGCCCTTATGGGTGTGGGTTATGGGGAATATTCCCATATGGGGCCCATATGGGAAAAACATGGGCTAGCCCATATGGGCAAAATATGCAGTGTCCCATATGGGTATCATATGGGGAAAACGTGGGCTAGCCCATATGTGCAAAATATGCATTGTCCCATATGGGTATTATAAGGGGAGAACATGGGCATTCCCATATGGGCAGAATATGAAGTGGCCCATATGGGTATCATATGGGGAAAACATGGGCTAGCCCATATGGGCAGAATATGCAAGGGCCCATATGGGTATCATATGGGGAAAATGTGGGCAATCCCATATGGGCAGAATATGAAGTGGCCCATATGGGTATCATATGGGGAAAACATGGGCTAGCCCATATGGGCAGAATATGCAAGGACCCATGTGGGTATCAGATGGGGAAAACATGGACAATCCCATATGGGCAGAATATGAAGGGGCCCATATGGGTTTCGTGTGGGGAAAACATGGGCTAGCCCATATGGGCAAAATATACATTGTCCCGTGTGGTTATCATATGGGAAAACATGGGCATTTAATTCCCATATGGGCTGAAGATTCGAAAGACCAAATATGGAAAAATATGGACAATCCCATATGGGCAGGAAGGCTCATATGGGTGGTATTAAAAAGACCTGGGCAAAGATAATACAAAGAAAGACCTCGGCCATTACGGGGTTAATATTATAGTTTAGAATATAATTGTCTAGTTTAGCAAGCCCAAGGGTTTATGACCCTTCCAATGGATTTTGTAATTTTCTCCGGACAAACTTGGATGAAACATTTATGGAAAGGCCCACATAAGAATAGGAATTACCCTTAAGCAATCCCTTGTGTGCAGTGATATGAAAAGGTTCATTTGGTTATCCTATAAGCACGACCTAAGCAAACTTTGGGGTTAGAATATGCAAAGACCCATATGGGTACGATATGGGTAAGACCTGGGCAAACCCATATTGGCAATATGCAAATTTATGGGACAGGGCATGAAGTAGTGTGTTTTTAATAATTTTTAAAAACAATTTAGTGAAATTTAGCTCTGTAAAGTTGTTTTTGTACTTTTTTGTAAGATATTCGTCTATAAGAAAAATACATACATAAAATTTACAATTAGACGCTTTCATTTAAAACAAGCTAATTCAAATAATGACATTTTTAATTAAAAAACTGTTAACCATGACTGTAGGTCTTCAGTTTGTGGACTATATATATAATACATGCCAAGTAGGGAAAGGTATATACTTATGCGCCATATTATAAATGAGTAATATAGTTTGTATTTAGTGGTATTGTAGATTAGTATACATGTAATCGTTCATATAATTAGACTTATAATTAACATTAAATAATTACTTGAATATATTATAAGGCTATCTGGGCTGGCCCATATGGGCCCCACATGGGCCCCATATGTACGCTACCCACATGGGACCCTCATTTTGGCCCAGAATGCCCATACGAATCCCAGGTAATGCCCATATGGGATAACCCAGATGGGCCCCAGATGTATCCCAGACGGGTTATCTGGGCCAACCCATATGGGACCCATATGGGCCCCATATGTTGGCCCATGTGGGCCCCATATGGGACCCATATGGGTTATGGGCCATCCCATATGGGCCCCATATGAATCCCGGGTGCAGGATCCACAGGGCCCCATATGGGTTATCCCCACATGGGGCCCATATTCTGGCCCATATGGGACCCATATGGGACCCATATGGGCTTGCTACCTGGGTTGCCTGTTGTCAACTGGCCGTTTTTAAACTATTATAATGTCCCAAATTGGACTCTTGCGCACCTGAAGGTTAAGGGTCAAGTCCTATGTAGTCTCCATCAAATCAAAATGGTGTGTGGTAGCCGTGTTAGTCAGGTAATTACAGAAATTCAATTAAATGAAGAACTACAGTGTATAGAGAGAAATGTATATCTGCATAAGTTTTCGTAGCAACTGTCAATCGGTACAATTCAACAGTCCAGAACAGTCTAAACAAAGGAAGGTATATTTTTAAGGAAAAGATAACAATACATAACTATCTGCAATGGGTGTACACAAGAGCTACAATATTGTTGATATTCTTTAATATTATATCTGATGTAAACATATAGTCTTGGCCCAAGACGTCAGTGATCGATAGTGGATAGTGTAATGCGCTCGGTTACAACGCGTTACAGCACGCCCTCTTGTGGCTTGAATTACCCAACTTGACTAGCTCTCACTAACGTCTTGGGAATCTCGTAGCGCTGGCAGCATTGAGAGATTCCCAAGACGTTAGTGAGAGCTAGTCAAGTTGGGTAATTCAAGCCACAAGAGGGCGTGCTGTAACGCGTTGTAACCGAGCGCATTACACTATCCACTATCGATCACTGACGTCTTGGGCCAAGACTAATGTAAACAGGAAGAGGTGACCGGAGGTGAAATGGAATGATCCATTGCGCATGTGCATTATAGTCAGCCCATTCCCGATCCATCACACTGGGACATAGCGAAATTCTTCTCATAGCTTCAGTGCCTAAATCATGGAACTAATTTTTACTTGCACCATTTGTAAATTTGAGAGCACCACGCACACTTGTGTCCACCAACTGAGACACGTCACACACAACCCCCGTTTAGTTGCTGAAAGGCGTTGACGAGTACCATCATAGATAGATAGATAGATAGGAAACATCAAGTACCAACGTTGTTTTATGAAGGTGACCTAAAGGACGGTCATAATAGTTGAAGGACAAAGATAAACTAGGAAGGGCGGGGTTAAAAAGATCAGGAGTTCATTACCGTGTTTCATTACTGCCTTAAAAGAAAATGTGCCTAAAAGTAATGTTAATTGCAAACACCTCCCCTGGGCTTCAAACTTGAGCGGGCCAAGGCTTCTTAGATAGCTTCTTTGTAACCATGACCAACAATACTGTAACTATCTAAATGGTAGCTGGAGCCAACAGTAATACAGAACAGGCGTTGTTTGCACTACCCAAAATAATATTTCTTTACATGTCCTTGCGGGTATTCTCTTCTGGGTAAAAATTATAATGTAATTATTACCCCTTTGTGAACAGGCTAAACTAAGTGTCTCAGACGTGAAATTCTCATGTTTATTTGCTTTCAATATAGACTATACACAAAATGTAAATACTTGAAGAAGAAGAAAACAATTAACTAATTAATTAGTGATTGTGTTGGGTCACTGCAGCTACAGGTAGGGCTGATATTAATGCGGAGGTCGGCCGCAAAAATGAAATCACGCCGCCAACGGTGGAATGAGATTAGTCTTGCAGCGGTTTTCACGCCCCCAACTTTTTAAAAGAAAAGACATGATACAGATACACTGATCCCTTAGAATTAGATGACATCAAATCAAGAGCAAGCTGAACGCCCGAAAAACTATGAGAAAATTTGTGTTAGCTATTTTTTTATGAAACGGGTGAATCTACTTCTGCCTCTGTTGTTTTCAAGGTTTTACATGTTTTTTGTACACTATGACATCGACACCTATTGACAGTTACTGTGGTGATTTGGGCTTGATTGGGCTATTTTGGGCTTTACGGATGTTGTGCATTGTGTAAACTTGCTGCTTGATTTTATACCGTGTGTGATCGTAGGCCAATAATGAAGTCAATTTCAACCGTGGATATCTCAAGTTTCTGAAGAAATGTTGTCATGTGGCGTAAAACTTTAAGGTATGTGATTAATTTACTTGTGTATTGTCAAGATTGGTGTGAGCTCTACTGGAGTAGTGACTTGGTTTAGTTGCGATGATGATTGTGACCGAGACTAGGGGGGAGGCCGGATCGAGGCGAGGGTTGTCAATGCCACCCTTGCTGTAGACCCAGTAACTGGGGCGCTGTACTCCTTTTTTAAAATTTTTGGCATCATCGGTCATAAATACCCTTGCTGTTGCTCTATGATGACACAAATCCTAGCTGCAGCGATACTGTACTCCGTCAACCCCAATGCTGCATGCAAGTTGTTGTGCAGTCAGTTCAGCGGTTCAGTACCCCCATACAATTGTTGGAGTCTTCCTACCTCCATGATGGGTACTCCTAGAACTATGAGGTTCATTCCGCTATCGTCTCCATTACCCTCATAGGGTGACATGTACAAAATCCTATTCGAAACTTTTTTCCCTTCACGTTTCTGCACCTACAGTTAATTTCCCAAACCGGATCTCGCCAAAATTAGGCTCTATGTGTTCCTTATACTCTCATCGAGCTCGGGTTGGGTCCAGAAAATCCACTCCGCAAAACAAAAGTTGCAAAAAGTGATAAATTCTCACCGTTTTCAGAATCCTCGCCTTCCGTTAACAAAATGGCCGCTGTTGAAATTTTCCTCCTGGTAATGCTTCGCGCTAC
Source organism: Leptasterias polaris (assembly GCA_037783415.1). Taxonomy (NCBI): domain Eukaryota; kingdom Metazoa; phylum Echinodermata; class Asteroidea; order Forcipulatida; family Asteriidae; genus Leptasterias; species Leptasterias polaris. The sequence continues at coordinate 1,302,302 of JAZGTN010000146.1, read as the reverse complement.
GCTGGTAACGATTATCAACGATTCACGTATACAGAACATTGGTTGTTGTGGACCAGCATTGCGCCTATGATTGTATACGTGAACCGTTGGATTTGTTACCAGCGTAGCACGCAGCATTACCAGCTCAAAAATTTCAACGGCGGCCATTTTGTTAACGGAAGGCGAGGATTCTGAAAACGGTGAGAATTTATCACTTTTTGCAACTTTTGTTTTGCGGAGTGGATTTTCTGGACCCAACCCGAGCTCGATGAGAGTATAAGGAACACATAGAGCCTAATTTTGGCGAGATCCATTTTGGGAAATTAACTGTAGGTGCAGAAACGTGAAGGGCAAAAAGTTTCGAATAGGATTTTGTACATGTCACTCTATGAGGGTAATGGAGACGATAGCGGAATGAACCTCATAGTTCTAGGAGTACATGATGGGATCAAAAGAAAGGGCAACCATTATAGGTCGTTGTATTGGACTTGGAGCATGGAGTTGGAGGTAAATCCACCATTTCTAAATTTCTTCTGCCTTGTATTTTCCTAATAATACTAAATAGTAGGGCCTACAGTCATTTGACCAGTTCGGGATCATTGACCAGTTCGGGATCATTGACCAGTTCGGGATCACTTCAACTTTGCAATAACCAAATAATTACATTACTTCTCACATTACCAATTTCTGTTGATACATGTGAAGAATAACATCCATTTAACCAACAAACCCAAAATAAGGTGCCAAACATCATTGGCAAATAAATTATGGCCATTTTCCTGAAGTTTTTCTGCGAAATTGATCATTATTTTGTTTTAAAATGTTGGTTGAAAAACGCTGTTAAAACTTCTCACCATCAGAATTGGAACGCCAGGGCAAAAAACCTTTATGTAAAATGTTAAGAATGTGGAACAAATGTTTCCTGTAAATACTGAGCAGTCGTCTTGTTTTTTTGAGAAGACAAAAATACCCAAATCGTCTTTGGGGGGGCATTGTACTCTTGACCAGTTCGGGATCACTCAACATCTCATTGCGTCAAATGGTGCCGCACTAACTTACCAAGTGAGGTAAAATCATACTGCTGCAGTAGAAAGTTTATCTATTGCTTTTGAGATACATTACTTTAACAAATTCTTGTAGATTTTTTAATTTTTTTGAGAAAATGAAACTTGGAGGGGTCAATAATGCTTTTAGATGCGCTTCACTTTTACATTCTCCTTTGCTGTTGTTTTGTGTTTTTGTCGCTGGGTTTTTGCGCTGCTGTTGTAGACACTTCCATGACATTCACTTAAAATGGGGAAGTCCAAGTCCATGCCAACACACTTCTGAAGTTTCGTGTCCTTGAGAGACAGTTTTATGAATGGGAGTATGGGTTTGCAATAAAGGGCACACTACTGATTCAGAATAGATTCAACTGATCCTGAACTGGTCAAACAGGTGACGATACTTTTCTCAAAGCCTCTTCAAAAGTACTAATCATTTTTTGTCAGTGACTACTTGGTGAGTTTTATGACATGTTTAGGTAAACTGATCAACTTTTTTGTTTGAGATTTCAAAGAGATTGCAGCAAAAAACAACGTGAATTCAAAAAGTGATCCAGAACTGGTCAAACGACTGTATAATTACTGTTACTATAGTTAGACCCAGTAAACTGGGGCGCTGTAGGCCTAGGCTACTCCTTTTTCGAAATTTTGACATGTTGTCAAATTTTGAAAAAGGAGTACAGTGCCCCAGTTACTGGGTGTAATAGTTAGTAGTTTAGTACTAACTACCTGTAAAGAGTAGTTAGTAATAGTAGTTAGTACTAACTACTGTAAAGAGTAGTTAGTAATAGTAGTTAGTACTAACTACTGTAAAGAGTAGTTAGTAATAGTAGTTAGTACTAACTACTGTAAAGAGTAGTTAGTAATAGTAGTTAGTACTAACTAGCCAGGTACAACCATAAGCAAGGACTGGTCCTTGCTCTATTTACAGACTTCGAACTTCTAAAAAAAAATTAAGTTTGTAGTTTGTAAAAATAGTACTACTTGTACTTCTTAGTCTCTAGGCAAGTTAGTAGGGTCAATACAGTTTGACCCCCAAAAAATTGTAACAAAAGGTTTTCCAACAGTTCTAAGAAAATCAGAGTACCGGAAAGCTGTTTTTTCAAAATGGCGTCCAAGATGGCCGCTAGTATTTTACTATCCTAAAATGACTATAAGTCAATCATTATTCACCCTACAGACGTAATGTTGGTGCCTATACCCAGGTTTTAGGGGTCAGAGAACTCATTGAGACCAACAAAAGAAGCATTGAGTAATCAGGTAACATAAAATTCCAAGATGGCGTCCAAAATGGCCGCCAATACACTAAAAAGGCTATTTAAGTCATTTAATATTCACCTTGGGAGTTTAATTTTTGGTGTCTACATCTATCTTGTATGGATCAAGAAACCCACTAAGACCAATAACAATTTAGTGAGTAATCAGGTAGTTCCCTAAAAATCCAAGATGGCGTCCAAAATGGCTGTCTAATTTGCTAAAAGCTATTTGCTGAGAGTTTTTGTTGTGTCTAATCCTGTGTTATAGATGGGGGGAAGTTCTTGCATCGCGGTTCAACCTGGGCGCTGCGAATGTGTCTGCGGACTCCGGCACGGTGATTTATTTCTGTGCTTACGACCCTCCGGCGGACAAGGCCCCGGGCCACGTGCGACCCGGGCCGCCATGTGCGTTCGAAAGGCCGATGATCACTGCATTCTGCAATTCACACTGATTCACGCAGCCGGCTGCCTTCTTCATCGAGTGATCCACCGCCAAGAATTGTATAACTCTTGGATTTCACTCTTGGTTACCGTCGGTTCCATCACCAATGATGGGCTCTGCCGCGCCCCGTGGTCTTGGGCGCAGATGATTTGGGTCAAGATCTTGCGGGGCGTTCGAGATATCTGCGGCTGCTGGCACCAGACTTGCCCTCCAATAGATCCTCGTTAAAGGATTTAAAGTGTGCCCATATATTCCAATAACAGGGCCTCGAAAGAGTCCTGTATTGCTAATAGACCTTATGCATATGACGTCATTTGAGTAGGGCACCCTCGCCTAGAGGTCAAAAGGAAGATGCTCATTGGCCAGTCCTGTGCGATGTGCGTACAAATCAGCGCGTTTCCATTGTTTCATCATCAGTTTACCTCTATGATGGCGGCTTGGTGACGTCAATGCATAAGGTCCATTTTCGTCACTACCTCCCCGTGTTAGGAGTGGGTAATTTGCACGCCTGCTGCCTTCCTTGGATGTGGTAGGCGTATAACGGCCAGGCGGTGGTCGCACCAGTGGTCCGGTCCTGTCGCCCTTCTCTCATTCTAATCGCCGGGGAAAAAAGAACAAATTAACCGGGGCGTGTGTCGTCCGCCTCCGTCCCCCATCATTCGCCCGGGTTGGGTGAGCCGTGGAAGCTCGCCCGGCCCATCTGGTTGCCCGGGGTTGGGCAAGGGCTCAACAAATGCTTCGACGTATCCCGGAGGGATGGCAATCAGGATGCCAAGAGGGGGTCCCGCTAGTGCAGAGCTGAATGAGGCCGGGCTCGACAAAAGGTCTCGGTAAACTCACGCTCTCGCGCCCATGCGGGCTTCACGAATTGCCATTGGGTCCGGGATCCGCCCCCGCCCCGGGGCGAGACGGCACTGCCACTCCCGCTGCGGGAAGAGGCAGCACGGTCTAACACCCCGTTCACTGCGTCGGACCAGTCCGGTCGTGCCGTCAGGGCCCCCCGGGGGTCACTTAAGAAGCCAGGCCCGCTACCTATTGCCATGCACGGGGAGAGGGGCATCCACCGGACTGGCAGCCTCACGGAGAAGTAACTGGTTGTTTTGGACGCCATCTTGGATTTTCAGGACCTGATTACTCAATGAATTTTTCATTGGTCTTAATGTGTTTCTTGACCCATAAAACATAGATGTAGACACCTAAATTGAAATTCTAAGGTGAAAAGTAAAAGACTTAAAGTATTTTTAGTGTATTTTAGTGTATTGGCGGCCGTCTTGGACGCCATCTTGGATTTTTAGGTTACCTGATTACTCAATGACATTTTTATTGGTCTAAATGGGATTCCTGACCCCTAAAACATGGATGTAGACACCAAAATGATGACTCTAGGGTAAATAATGAATGACTTATTGCCATTTTATTGTAATGGCGGCCATCTTGGATGCCATTTTGAAAATAACAGCTTTTCTTTGCTCCGAATTTCTTAGATTTTTAATATGTTATTCTTGATGGTCAATACTACCATAATCCGTTAAAAAACCTTTTGTTACAATTTGTTTGGGGTTAAGGTGTATTTGTACTAAATATAGTTAATACAATCGTTTGACAAGTTCCAGATATTGACCAGTTTCGGATCACTTCAACTTTGCAACAACCACTTTTTTTTTACAGGCCTAATTAAATTACTTGTCACATTACCAATTTTTGTTTAACATGTGAAGAAAAAACATGCAATAGGCCCCCTAATTATAAACAAGTAAACCCAAAATAAGGTGCCAAACATCATCGAAATTTTTTTTCTGAAGTTTGTCTTCGATAATGATCATTATTTAAAAAACGCTGTTAAAACTTCTCAACTTTCAAATTTGAACACCATGGCGATTAAAATTTATGTAAAATGTTAAGAATGTGTGTAAGAAAAATTCTATAGATAGGCGTGCTGAGCAGTCATCTTTTTTTAGGTGATAAAATTACAGATTGTTTTTATTGGGGCATCGTACCCTTGACCAGTCAGTTCGCCGGGGATCACTCAATATCTTGCTTTGTCAATTAATGGTGGCGCACTCAGTTTGGTAAAATCATGCGGCTGCTAGAAAGTTTTGCTTTTAAGATACATTACTTCAATCATATATATTCTAGTACTAGTAGAGTGTTTTTTGGGGTGAGTAATGGAACTAGGAGTCGAGGGAGTTGGGACTTTAAAAGAACAAATATTTGGGGTCAATGTTGTTGTTTTCGTGTTTTTGTCGCTGGGTTTCTGCGCTGCTGTTGAAGACATTGGCCGGAAAAAGGAAGTCCACATCCATGCCAACATACTTTTCTGAAGTTAATGTCCTTGGGAGAGTGTTATTAATGAGAGTAGGCTCATGAGTTTGCAATAGAGGGCAAGCTACTGATTCAGAATAAAATCAACCGATCCTTAACTGGGCAAACAGGTCTCGAAACCTCTTGAAAAGTGTTGTTGTTTTGTCAATGGATACTTCAAGGTATAAACTCCTGCAAGGGTATTCCTTCTACATGCTTTATGTAGTTAATATTATTATTATTATTTATTCGGCCAAAACATACAAAATACAAACATGTCATAGATACATAAGGACAGTCAAGATGAAAGATAAATTTAATAACAAATACCAATTAAAAAGAATACTACAAATTTTTTACAAGAGAAATTTTTTACAAGACCAGATTCCATGGAAAGAAAAACTTGCTGACACAGTTTAATATGCATTTAACTGCTTTTATATGGACAAGGTCAAAGGTCAAAGACATAGATTTACTTTATCTCATGTCGTATGATGTAATAAACTTGAGGTAGCCAGACCTAAAGTCAGCATTATGAACATTTGTTGTTGTTTTTGTGGGATATTCAATTGAAAAACGCAAGAACGTTTCTTGTCAAGTCATGAGTTTACTGGCCAGACTCTAAAATCACTGGCCTCAGTCCTGTGGTCCAGTGTCAAATCACTGGCCTCAGTCCTGTGGTCCAGTGTAAAATCACTGGCCTCAGTCCTGTGGTCCAGTGTCAAATCACTGGCCTCAGTCCTGTGGTCCAGTGTCAAATCACTGGCCTCAGTCCTGTGGTCCAGTGTCAAATCACTGGCCTCAGTCCTGTGGTCCAGTGTCAAATCACTGGCCTCAGTCCTGTGGTCCAGTGTCAAATCACTGGCCTCAGTCCTGTGGTCCAGTGTAAAATCACTGGCCTCAGTCCTGTGGTCCAGTGTCAAATCACTGGCCTCAGTCCTGTGGTCCAGTGTCAAATCACTGGCCTCAGTCCTGTGGTCCAGTGTCAAATCACTGGCCTCAGTCCTGTGGTCCAGTGTCAAATCACTGGCCTCAGTCCTGTGGTCCAGTGTCAAATCACTGGCCTCAGTCCTGTGGTCCAGTGTCAAATCACTGGCCTCAGTCCTGTGGTCCAGTGTCAAATCACTGGCCTCAGTCCTGTGGTCCAGTGTCAAATCACTGGCCTCAGTCCTGTGGTCCAGTGTCAAATCACTGGCCTCAGTCCTGTGGTCCAGTGTCAAATCACTGGCCTCAGTCCTGTGGTCCAGTGTAAAATCACTGGCCTCAGTCCTGTGGTCCAGTGTCAAATCACTGGCCTCAGTCCTGTGGTCCAGTGTCAAATCACTGGCCTCAGTCCTGTGGTCCAGTGTCAAATCACTGGCCTCAGTCCTGTGGTCCAGTGTCAAATCACTGGCCTCAGTCCTGTGGTCCAGTGTCAAATCACTGGCCTCAGTCCTGTGGTCCAGTGTAAAATTGGAGCCCTGCCGTAACTAGTTTTAAAAACAACAACCTCCACACACAGGTACGAAAATATTTCCAGTGTTGTGATTAAAAGTTAAACATTTAATTGTAACCTCCACACACCTAAACTTTACCAACTGCACCCCACTATGAATTCCCACAGCATACACTGCAAAATGCTAAATATTAAAAAAATTCATTTTTTTACCGCACCAGTAAAGAGAAATTTATCCATTGACTTTTAAACTGTTATCCTCTGTTCAATTTGACAAGGAGGGTCCCAGTCAAGTTATTCTCCGTCCAAAACACTTTACCTTAATTTCCAAACGTGCGAGTATCAATCTTGAAAAACTTTACCCTACACCTCTCGGCAAATACTTTAATAGGGTAATCCAAAATACTTATTGTTGGAAGTCAACAGCTGGGTCACAATCAGGCAACATTTTTACACTGGCTCTCAAATCTGTCTACAGAATATTTTGAGGTCAGGACTACTAAATATTCATGAGGTCGCCGCACAGTTGTCTCTCAGTAGTGGGCTGGAACCTGTCAAATTGTATACAAAAAAATATGCATTAGGTTGGACTTCTTTAGTTTGGCTGTTATTGATGGTTGAATTAAAAGCAACTGCAGTTGATTGGATTGGTATTGGACTCTAGACTAATAGATCATTGCTGGAATTAGGTTAGTTATTAAAAAGGCAGATGTATTGAAAACATGTAGATTGGATGGTGGATTTGTTTGTACTTGACACATCTAATGTACACAGCCCTACAATATTAACCATGAATCACTCTCTTCTTAAACTTTAAAGCGGGGTTGCGTTTTTGATTTGAAGTACTTTACTAACGGGCAAAGCCCTTAAAGGTTTTTGTCAATTAGCCCACCGGGCTAATCAACTGTGCATTTTACTTGCCCCCAGGAAGTTTTAGTAGCTCAGATTTGAAACTTTACTGTCATAAATGTTTCATTCTGATAATGGCCTATAGGCCTATTCATTTGGTTGTGATCACAACTGTGGCTTTGCTTATCACAAAATTCTGTGCTTAATGGTGTCCTGTACATGGGTCACATAAAGTGTGGGTACTGGTCTTTGGCTTTCTGTGTACTTTAATTAGAGATCTTCATAGAGTGACAGCTATACATTAGTACCATGGAAATCTACATGTAGTACTAAATAAACCAGTGTCCCATCATCAGCTTGACTGACACTGACCACTCAGTATGATCCCACACCATGCAAAGCCACTCATTGGATGTCTGCATACAATGCGTGGCTTTGAATACCGTCTTGCTTAGTTACAGCAAAGTGAGTCCAAAGTGTTGGCCAATGAATATTGATCAATGTGACACTGACAGTGCTAATTGTGGTAGGTGTTTATTTACTGATCGATGAGTGTTTGTGATCAATTTGTTTGCTACACAAGGAATATGAAGTGTAGGTTGCCTGCCTGAACAATGTAATCGGCAAAAGACGCACCTTGACTAACGAGGACTTGGAAAAAGTATTGCTTTTACTTCAAATATTTGTTATTTATTTATTTTACTTAATTATTAACTGTTATTTTATTTATATAGTTGTTGATTGTTATTATAATTTTGTATTTACCTTACACCGATGTGTATAGCACTGTATACTCAGTACTTTCCTGAGTTCTGTGAAAAAAACCCAAAGGCAAATCACTCAGTTGGGATTCAAACTCACAACCTACATAGTGTATGCATTGCTAGAGCAGACTTGCCACTAGACCACTTTGATTTATTTTATATTTTTTTGTGGGAGTGGGATATTGACATTTAGCCCACAAAACTTAATCTTGGTCGCTGCTTTCATTTTCAACCAAGTGTTTATGATGTGAAGAGGTCTGGGGTTTTAAAGCTTGGGTTCTCGATCGGAAACATTGTGGCTGAGCAATAGTGCATCGAACTCAAGTTCAGATGGCTTAATATTCAGCGTGTGGGTTCAATTCCTGGTCATGACACTAAGTGTTCTTGAGCAACACACTTTGACAATAAGTGTGATAGTGCATTTGACTCAAGTTTTGATGGCTGACTCTCGGTCTGATGGCTTATTGGGGTTTAATTCTTGGTCATGACACTTGTGTCCTTGAGCAAGACACTTAAATTTTAAAATCATTACTGCTTCTCTGAACCCAGGTACATTATTAGGAATTTGTGGGTGCTGATGAGATGGTTTGTGTTCCCTTGCGCTAGTGTTAAATGCTCCCCAGGGAGTTGAACAAGTTTGAGGAATTGTCAATCTCAAAGTACGCCAGCTGAACAGAGATAATGTTGTATGATCGCATTGATTGCATTTTTGCCCGGGCTGTTGGCTTGTAAATAGTTTATGATCTGCATTCGGGAGTATGGGGGCACTCGTATTCCTTTATTTGTTATTCTCCTACTTTTTGTGTGATTTGCTGTTTGGATGTTTTATTTCGTCCATTTGTCCTTTTACGATAGGCCTTTTGTATATTGTTAGTTTTTTGTTATCCCTTTTTACACACCTTCAGCCAAGTCTTGTCGTTTTTTTTATTTTTTTTATCTTTGATGTTTTCTTTTATATTATGTGAGGGCCCCAAATGATCAGCTGTGCTGGATGGGTCACCCTCGTTAAATATGGTTAAAAAAAAATAAAAAATTGATCTAACTACGCTCTTTGTATCCAGCCTCTACTTCATGCTCTAATTTGTTTGCATCTGTTTGGATGAATGTGTGTGTCATTAGGCAAAATAAAATAAACAGCATGTTTAACTTTATAATGCTTCTATTCACCATTCATTGCTGTTTCCAGCTCGAGGCTCTACACGCAAACGACTGACCTTGCAAAGAGCCATTACACCTATAATAAGAACCCACTATTACTATTATTTTGAAAATCAACCGTACATTGTAAACAAGAATATGTATCCATCTAAGTCTCGTTGCCGAGCGATTAAGATCACCAAACAGCTCTGGTGTTTCTGATCAGCAGAGTGTGGGTTCGAGTCCCGGTCATGACACTTGTGTCCTTAAGCAAGACATTATTGCTTTGTCCTTCGGATGGGACGTAAAGCCGTAGGTCCCGTGTGTTGTGTAATGCACGTAAAAGAACCCAGTTACGCTTATCGAAAAGAGAAGGTGTTCGCCCCGGTGTGTCTGGCAGTTGCTGCTGAATGCGCCGCAGCACCTAGTATTTAATCCTTATAAGATGCCACACAAATGTGGTCTAATAATTTCAAAGAAATTCACAAACCTGTCTTAGAATGTTTCTGTCTGTTCAAGCGCCTGGAGTACCTTATGGGTAGATATGTGCGCTACATGTATATAATTATTATTAATTATTATGTTTTTCTTTCAGTCCTTAGAGTTGATATACATGTACTCTCAGTCTCAGTAGACAGGTGAGAAATAAAAGAAGGAGCAGTTCTCAACAAGTCCCTGGTGTTTTTAATCTCTCATGATGGGATTGAAATCAACTTTCATCGGCCATCTTGTCTTCTTGATATCCACGCTCCATTGTGCAGGAGCTAACTTTTACGGTGCAAACTATTGGAATGATCGGTATTCTGAGCAAGGGATAGACTATGAGACCGGTAAGTGTCAACCGCATTTAACCCTCTTCCTTGCAATAAGCAAGTTTTGTCAACAACTGCACTCGTACCCTCTTCCTTTTCATAGGCGACTTTAATTAATACATGTAGACCTACAGAATTTACATCACAAACTATCTCTAAAGCCTAATCACAATTAAAGGTCATTATTTTGTTATACATGTAAACCTTTATTTTTGTTCATTTTCACCCTCCACAACCAAGCTTACAATGGTTGGAAAGAAAAGAAAAGAAAACACTGGTCTGTCCAATGTTGGTATAATAAAATCAGTTGCTAAAATATGCAATCCTACATTATAAATGAAAATATCCAAAATGCCAAACGGCTACAGAGTGTCTTGATGCCTTTGGCACTTGGAACCGCCCACATTTTTGAGTGTGTGTGGTTTGAATATTCATGAAATGAAACACTCGTGTACAACCATAAGCCGACTGTGACCCTGCCTCTCTCTCTTCTATAGGTTCTAACATGTTTAATGGTCTGTGACCCTGCCTCTCTCTCTTCTATAGGTTCTAACATGTTTAATGGTCTGTGGTCTGCTACAAGTGCTTTGACTGGTGGCTACGGTCGTCCCAACTCAGACTACTCATCAAGGTCTTGCTCATGCTCGTGTAATGAGAATGAAATGACTGTTGACTGCACGGGGACAACAACAGTGTAAGTTACTCCCATTGTAATGTTTTACATATCTTTGTTTGGTATTTACTCAAAGCCCTAGTACTGTCTTAACTCCCCCACTCTGGTCAACAATGGTAAAGCAACAGTGGAATATTTAAACAAAGTTAAGTCTGTTTTACACTTAGGCAAAAATGACAAGGAGATCTTGGTATAGAAAGCGCAATGTTGTCATTGAGTAATCAAACCACTTAATGTGAAAATGGACCTCAGATTTGTGCAAATAAGGGGACCCTATAACTTGACCAACTTAAACCGCGGTTAAAACCCCACCCCAAAAATAATAAATAAAATGTAAAACCCCACCCCAAAAATAATAAATAAAATGTAAAACCCCACAATTTTCATGTCAAACTACACCTAAGAAAACCAAGGTCCTTCATCCTATGAGAGCTTCAAAGCCTTCCCAGGTTGACCTTGCGATTGCGATGACACAGAAAAAGTTGACGACTGACTTTCAGGATGACGGTGTTCCTGAGCTAAGACAGTTGGGAACATGTTAGTTACTGATTAATTTTGACCTTAGAAAAAAAAAATAACGTTACAATGATCAGTCGGCATCCCCCAAAAAGTAGGAGTAGAACAATTCCATCTTTGTTTATGTTTTATCAGTAGTTTGAGCACAGCCATATTGAGGTTTGTTTTAGAGCGGCAATCAAAATAAGCAATTGTTAGGTCATCACATTACATTGAATCGACTCTTACAATATTTAAGAGGGAAATATTTCTCTGGAGGATTAATGTGTTTATGAACTTAATTATCAATAGTGTGTCGTAGCCGAGCGGCTTAGAGCATCAAATTCAAGCTCTGGTGGTTAAGTCATCAGGGTGTGGGTTTGAATCCCGGTCGTGACACTTGTGTCTTTGAGCAAGATGCTTTACTATAATTGCTTCTCTTCACCCAGGGGTATAAATGGTTACCTGCGAGGGTATGAGGTTGATTATGTGTAAGAAAAAGCCTTCTGAGCGCCCTAGCAGCTCGGGCTGTATACAGCAATCCTTCACCGATCTTAAACTCTTGGTGGCAGCAGATATGCCTCCATTATTGCGGTGGTACCTGGGTGGTACTGCGCTGCCTAGCGACGGGTTTAAGCGATTTGCAAAGTAAAAGTCCAATAACCCGTGACTGATCAGATGATCGCCGTGTATTCCAAACCCTTAAACCCGTCGTTAGGCAGCGCAGTAGCACCCAGGTACCACCGCAGTAATGGAGGCATGTCTGCTGCCACCAAGAGTTCAAGATCAGTGAAGGATTGCTGTATACTCCCCAGGGAGCTGAGAAAGATTAAAGGAATGTTATTGGCCCAATGACCAGGGCACTTTTGTACAAATCTAAAGTATAAAATGGATACATTATTGTAAAATGGGCTACAAATGTAGATATAAAAACTAGTTTTTAAGCTATCAGATAGAAACTAATCAAGTCTTTAGAATCACTTTTTCATTACCTTGTCTTTAATTTTTTATTTTTTTCTTTTTCTTTTGTAGAACTCTGAGGAATTTCAATTTTGAGAATCTGACAGCAGAAACTTTCCATCCTGGCACGACAGAAATGTGAGTATACCACAAAATAATCCTGATGGTAAGAAATAGTCTTGGTTTCCCATCCAATCACCAGATTATATGCAAACCTGCTTTTTGCTTGACATTTCCTCCAGACCAAACCTCCGGTCTAGCTCAAACCCTTTTCGTCTGACTTTCCCAAGCACCCACAACAAGGCTGATGACAGAACCTTAACACAATCACTGCAGCAAGGGAGTGGAACAGTTCACTTTTTTTCATCCAAAATGCCAACTCAACGGACCAATTCAAGAAGATGATTAAAATATCTCTTTCAACGTTAATCAATTTAGTGCAGTAGATGTGACTATCAATTAATTAATTTATGTTTCTTAACTTGTTGATTTTGTAAGTGCCGATTATTATTACTACATGTAGTTGAGAAGAAAAACAAATCATCGCTGCTGATAAAGTAATCGACAGAAGGTGCTATCACAGCACAAACTGATATCACAGAAAATCCAATTTGGGCAAAGTTCCCAAGGTGCTCCTGTGATAGCGGTTTGTGGGATCATAGCGCCCTCAGTCAGCTCTGATTTCTGTTGCGATTAACAGTGAGCGTCTTGAAACCAAGACTACACAAACATCTGTTAGCCTTAAGTGCAGCTTAACTAAAGCTGCACTTTAGGCTAACATATTTGAGTGGGGGTGGGGGCTACATGTATAGGATCATCTACAACTTGACAGTTTTGACCGGAAGTAAACGTTAAAGCATGGAGGAAGAAATACAAGGAGTTTGAACGGCCCGCCAACCCCCCACAGCGTAATTAACGCCCAATTATCGATCCTAGCTGTTCAGTGGAAAAGGCATGGAGACCTCCCGGGCGCGAGCGCTGCGCGTCAGATTTACGCGCGCGATAATATCTCTTTGTGCACAGGGTCTGGGTACCGCTTCGGACTGCAGTGGAGAAATGACTCGTTCGTGATTTTTAGTAGTACATAATTCCGAACATTCAGTTTTCCCATGCGCAGTGTGTTTTCTTTGTTCAACATGGCTGCGCCCTATCGTTGAATGGTCGCGTTGTTTTGTTCCGATTTTTTTCCTACTTTCCGCGTTGAAATTGGACTTCCGGAAGGTAAGATGAGATGTCATTCAAGTATTTTTGTATGTGTTGTTTTCGTGAAAATATGGTATGATAATTTCGGTAATTTTGTTGCTTTCCGACCTCTACCTACGGTTCCAAATTTGATGGTTTTCGCACGAAGGTTCGCTCTGCTGAACCGTATGATTTGTTTTGGGGTACTACAAAGTACTTTTTTTTTCTCAGCAAAGAAAATCGAAGCCTTTTTGTACTATTTTGATATGAATGATCGTGCCACCCTTCCAAGTCTTTTAATCTTGGCTCCATACTGCGCAAGCGCACACAGAGAGACAGCGTGTCGCGTGCGGTTAGGAAGTGCGTTACAACTGCGCGTTTATCTGTGGCGGTACCAGTCCTTGAACGTTTGATCTCCTGTTCGTTGTAACTCCTTGTATTTCTTCCTCTATGGTTAAAGCTTGCTGCACGCACTGGATGGCCTTTATTTTTACACCTTTAACCCATTACATGGCAATGAAAACTTATAGGTTAGAAGTACAGCACCTTTCGTTGGTATAAAGCATTTAGAGAGTAATTTCACTTTGAAGTAATAAAGGTTATGGAAAAAGATATCAGGTTTTATGCCCCAAAATTCGAATCTGAGAAACGTTTCTATCAGAAACGTTTCTCAGATTGTGTATTCATATAGGGATTATTCTTCCTGCGTAGATATCTCAAAAATTCTACCACCATTTGATGTGAAATTTTCACAGTAGTTTTATTGTATATAGCTAGTACATTTATGTAGGATTAAAACAATTAAATCCCAGGTTGTATCGTATACTTGGGTGTGATCCCTGGCTACACGGCAGTTTACGGTTGTATGGCTTCTGACTGGCACCCCCCGAACAAAGATATTGACAAAATAGGGAGGCCGCCAACATAGGGCTAGATAGCTCAGTTGGTAGAGCGCCGGCACGTTAAACCGGAGGTCGTTGGTTCAAATCCCGCTCTAGTCAATTTTTCTTTGTTCAACCCAAAATCATTTAAACATTTACCCAGTCAGTTTCCCTTGTGGTTTATTATTTGATTAAAACAATTAAACGGTCAAAACACCAAAAGTATACTTTGCCTTAAAGGTCTGCTGTGACATTTAAAACCCACAGTCAATACCGAGTTCAACTAATTTCATTAAAAGGTGTTTCTGAACTCACAAGTAACAATTTTGTTTGTATCTATTTCTCTACATAGCACCATTGTCAGCAATCTGAAGACCATTCATGTTGGTGCTTTTGCACTTCTCAATAAGCTCACCAAATTGTAAGTTATAAAATCCATTTCATAAATGTTATTTTATCTTGTAATTGATTTGGGCATTGTGGTCTAGTGCACTGCTTTCAAGCTCTGTTGGTCACAGAGTCTGGGTTAGAATACCAGCCCCGCGGTCAAGCTCATCGGACTCAAGCTCTGGTGTTTCTGATCAGCAGAGTGGAGGTTCAAGCCCGGTCGTGACACTTGTGTCCTTGTACAAGTCACTTGACTATTCTTGCTTCGTCCTTCGGGTGGGACTTGAAGCCATAGGTCCCTTGTGTTGTGTAATGCATGTATTAAAAACCCAGTTCACTTACCATTAAGAGAAGGTGTTTGACCCGTTGTTTCTGGCAGTGGCTGCTGAATGTACTGCAGCACCTTGTAAACCCTTCATAAGATGATACATAAATCTGTCTCATAATTCATAAACTTCAAAACCTGTCTTAAAAAGTGTTTCTTAGTGATCAAGTACTTTGGGTTCCTTATTGGTGCACTATATAAGACTTAGGTATTGTTATTATTATGTGTGTCATATTGTCATTTAGCCTTGTTGAAAGATTCTGCGAGGGTCTAAACATCAGATCATTAACTATTCTTGCACCTATTTTTCAGAACGATTCACAACACAGATATAACAATTTTTCCAGATGTATCAAACTGCACAAGTCTCCAATGGCTGTAAGTTTAATAAGATCTTGTTGATTTTTAGGACTTTAATAATGTAGGATTTATTTAAGAAATAGGATTTCAACCTGCGACCTACGGATTAACGTGCTGGCACTCTGTCAACTGAGCTATCTAGCTCTAATGTTGGCAGTCTGCCTATTTTGTCAATATCTTTGTTCAAGGGTGCCAGTCAGAAGTATGATAAAACCTTGGAAGTGGTGATGCTGCTGCTTCCCAGGTTGTATTGTAAACTTTGATGTGATCCCTGGCTATACGGAAATTAACGGTCGTATGGCTTCTAGTCTCGCTCTAGTAAAATTGTCTTTGTTCAACCCCAAGTTATTAATTATTTACCGAGTCAGTTTCCCTTGTGGTTTATTTCTTGACTTTAACATTGAGTAAAAGTTTTGTAAAAGAAGCTTTTTACTAAATGTGCTTTTAATGTTCTCTCCTAACTTTTTTGTTTCTACTGTCTTTATGTTTATGCATTTTTAATGTTTGGGAAGACCTGTCAGGGTCCTGTGTTATAATTTTTAGGGATTGTGGTATTCCCTCGCTTTTACCAGTTTTTAGCTTTAGCCTATAATCTTTGTCTAATTATTTTGTTATGCGCTTGTGTTCATTTTATGGAATGAGCGCAATATAAGTCAATAAATTATTATTATTGTTATGTGTTTGCTTTTTTGATAGGGATCTTACAAGAAACAAAATCAATTTGTCTCCAAGGAACTACAAAAAGCCAATCACGTTTTCTCCAACACTTGAACGAATGTAAGTCGCTGCATGTCATGTGTACATAAATCTCTTAGGGCTGGGGGTCAAAGGCCAGGAGTTTTTAACAAAGCTTTGTAGGTTTGGATTATAAAGAATTTCTGATGCTTATTGGGTTTGATGAAAATAGGGATTAATGTTATTATCCCAGGTGTATTTTTTTTCTCTCAGTCATACAAAAAGTAGTGCTGCAGGGGATTACAAATTTTGCTTTCATGTAGTGCAAAGTTTAAAGTAACCATAATTGCTTTGACCTTGGGTTGGGAGGTAAAACCCTAGGTCCTGTGTGTTGTGAGTTACCATAATTGCTTTGACCTTGGGTTGGGAGGTAAAACCCTAGGTCCTGTGTGTTGTAAGTTACCATAATTGCTTTGACCTTGGGTTGGGAGGTAAAACCCTAGGTCCTGTGTGTTGTGAGTTACCATAATTGCTTTGACCTTGGGTTGGGAGGTAAAACCCTAGGTCCTGTGTGTTGTAAGTTACCATAATTGCTTTGACCTTGGGTTGGGAGGTAAAACCCTTGGTCCTGTGTGTTGTAAGTTACCATAATTGCTTTGACCTTGGGTTGGGAGGTAAAACCCTAGGTCCTGTGTGTTGTGATGCATGGTTGGCTGCAGATTGCGTTTTAAACCTTTTTTAAGGGGCTTGTTTTACAGCAAGAGGTTGAGGTTGGAAACAAAGGACATATTGCGATCATGCAGGAATGAACTCTCTGAAATTATCTGTGCTTTATTCAATTGGTCATTAGAAATTTGTCACGTGCCAAAGGTTTTTAAACAATCATTTGTAATTCCTGTACCTAAACGTACACCTGTTTGTTTGAATGATTACCGTCCAATTGCCTTGACATCGATGGTTGCGAAGTGTCTGGAGTCTCTGGTGCGACAAAATATTTTAGCTAATATTCCTCCATCTCTTGATCCAAATCAGTTTGCTTATAAGAAAAACAGATCGGTAGAGGATGCAATTTCCCTAGCATTATTTAATGTGACTCAATTTCTGGATCAGAAAATGCCTAACTATGCCAGACTTTTATTTATTGATTACAGCTCAGCCTTTAACACTATTTCTCCTTTCAAGTTATATGACAAGTTGATTTCGCTAGAGTTAAATGTCAATCTTTGTAAATGGATTTTAGACTTTTTACTGGATCGTTCCCAAATTGTCAGAGTTGGTAATAATTATTCCAAACCTTTGGTTTTAAATACCGGTACACCTCAAGGTTGTATTTTGTCTCCTTTGCTGTTTTCATTATTTACATACGATTGTGTTACTGATTCTGCTAGCAATTTCATTGTTAAATATGCTGATGACACTACAGTAGGCGGACTAATTAAAAACGATGAGACAATCTATCGTAATGAAGTGAAATCTCTTGTTAACTGGTGCTCTGAAAACAATTTAAAACTAAATGTTAGCAAAACAAAGGAAGTTATTGTTGATTTTCGGAAGAGTCTATCAGCTATTGCTCCCTTAGTCATCAATGGCTCTGAAGTTGAACAAGCGCAATATTTTAAATTTCTTGGTGTTTATTTATCATCAGACTTGAAATG
The DNA here is from genome assembly GCA_037783415.1 of Leptasterias polaris. Taxonomy (NCBI): domain Eukaryota; kingdom Metazoa; phylum Echinodermata; class Asteroidea; order Forcipulatida; family Asteriidae; genus Leptasterias; species Leptasterias polaris. The sequence goes on along the minus strand of JAZGTN010000146.1, from coordinate 1,284,691 downwards.
GGGAATTAATGCTGATTCTGTTGTTAAAAAAGCTCAGCAAAGATTGTTTTTCTTGAGACGGCTGAGAAGCTTCCATGTCAGTCAGAAACTGCTGTTGAAGTTCCACCGGGCGGTGATTGAGAGTGTCTTGACACAGTCAATGATCGTTTGGTGGGGCAATGCGACGGCCAATGACAGGAAGCGTATCAGCCGGATCGTTTGCACTGCAAGTAAGATCATTGGTTGCCAACTCCCATCACTTGATGACTTGTATCTCTCCCGAGTCAGAAAAAGGTCCCACTGTATTGTAAAGGACAAATTTCATCCGGCACACAACTTCTTTCAGCCCATGCGATCAAACAACCGATATCGATCAATTAAATCTGGTTCAAATCGTACATTGCAGAGTTTTTATCCGACTGCTGTTCGCATTCTTAATGATAGTATTTTAAAATAATTGGTGACTGTATGCATGTGACTGCGGTTTCATTGTTGGGGCTGCCATTTTATCCTGTTTTAATATTTATGTAATGTGTATTATACTATTATGTATATTTTTGTAGGAATCTTGTACTTGTGATTATTTAATGTTTTTAGACACGCAAAACCAAAATGCATTTCACTGCCATATATTTATGTGTGTATGTGACAATAAAATACTATACTATACTATTCAAAGGTGGGAGGATTGAGAAAAGGTAATTAATTAGTGAACGAGACAGACTAACAAGGAGGATATTTGTGATATCTTATTATTATTGTCTAACTTTGTATTTCCTCAGGAGCTTGATGGAGAATGAAATAGACTGGTTACCACCCGGCTTCTTCTCTAAGACAAACATTCAATATCTGTAAGTCAAAGGTCATATGTCAAAGGTTATACATAGATGCTTGTTACTTGTTATATTGGATTTTATCAAAGTAATACTTTCAACAGGGTTATTATTTTGGTTTAATCCTTAACATTGGTGTAAGATAAGAACTTTTTACACAGTGCTTTCCGATTTCTTTAGAGAAAAAATCACAGGCAGACTACTGGGACTGGATTCGAACCCGCAACCTCGGACGGTAGTCTAAATATGATGTAAAAACTATTAGACCATCATGGGGAGAGGCCAGTTCGATTCCTGTAATTGACAACAATTTATAGATGGTTTATTCAACAGTTTACATGTATGTACATGTAGAACTACTATTCATAAACAGTTATCCATTCTGATTGGTCGAGAGGACGTCACGTGGCCATGTTTAAACGTGTGATATAAACACGACGAGAAGTGTTTAAACACAGTTAGCCTTATAGACCCATTGCACAACGCGGAACGCATGTTCGAACAAGATGCACGCCCTTCCATTTTGAGTCAACTCTACGATTCTTGTGTACAGTTTGACTCTCAAAATGGAAGAGCGCGCATAATGTTCAAACGTGCGTTCCGCGTTGTGCAATGAGCTGCGGAGTATCGAAGGGGCAAAAGTGTCCGATTAGTTCTCAACTTTTTACAGGGGGAAGATATTTATGAATGGGAATCAATGTGTGGTGAAGAGGTTTTAAACTAGTGGTTTAAACTCGCTGAGGCCTGGTTCTTGATAATTTTACCTCGACTTCGTCTCGGTCAAATTATCAAGAACCAGGCCTCGGCTGGTTTAAACCACTATTTTAAAACCTTTTCACCACACTTTGATTCCCATAGTAAAGCTATAGTATCTGGGTGATGAGAAGTATTTATGGTAAAGTGCCATTCTCAAAAACACTTGTCACAACAGAGATTTGAACCCACACTCGCTGAGCTTCAGTTCAATGCTCAAGACCAGGAACTAATTTCATAGAGCCGCTTTAAAGCACAAAAAGTAGCTAAGCACAACAAGATAATGCTGACCAGAATAAGGAAACCAGCCAAATTACCTTTCCACATGAACGATTTGTGATTGGTATCCTGCTCATTTATGCTAAGCAGACAAATTTTAAGCAATTTTTGCTGCTTAAGCAGCTCTATGAAATTGGGCCAACGACTTGTGTCAAGACCGGGACAAGACGACTGGGACAAGACTAAACCTAGGATTCTAACATTTTCCATTTGTTATTTCTTGTTGCAGTGGTCTAAGCATGAATGCATTGACAAAGTTCCCAAGTGATTCACTTCAGAATATGCTAAATTTGACGTTTCTGTCTGTTGATGCTAATCAGATTACATCAATATCAAAGAGGAATCTTCTGCCCTTAGCTTCCTCCGTCATTCAACATCTGTAAGTGAATACTGAATTAAAGTTGATCAAGAATATTGTTTTTGTTTTATCGCTGCATTGGTATGTATTGTGTTTTCACAGGCTTGCAAGTTGGATGAGATTCGAACCCACACTCCAACCATTGTGGAGCAGAATTTTTTAACCAGTAGACCATTAAAGAATGCTGTGTTTGTTTTGTCCTTACACTAGCATGTGATGTGCACTGGATACTCAGTGTTTTCAATGGCATGGTGCTTGAGTTGGATTCGAACCCACAACTCCTGCCATTTTAAAGCAGATTTCTCAGATGGGATTTGAACCTGCCACACCCGCATTGTAGAGTAGATGTCTTCACCCCTAGACCACCTAGAGTGGTTGGTTATGAGAGACCAGGGCCAAATTTTATGGCACTGCTCGCTGTGTTATTCTGTGCTTGCAAACCATAAAATCATGCACTTTACAGGGGCTTGTAAGCACAGCAGCTGTGGTAAGCAGTGCTGTGAAGTTAGACCCAGTTCAAATCCTGAAATTAGCAAGGTTGTAATAAATGCATCGGTGATAAAAAATAAATTTTTGGTTTACCCAATACCAGTGTAGTAACAATACCAGTGTATACTTTTCGAGTCCTGCTGAAAAAAAATACAGTAGGCTTCTTAGATTTGAACCTACCACATCCACATTCTTAAGAAGCAAGACTTCCTCTGGTGGTGGAATCTGGCATTGGACATTTGTTATTGGTTGTTGGCTGTTAGGTGTTGGGTGTTGTTCATCGGGTGTTGGGATTTTGGCCGTTGGCCATTGGTCCTTGGTCTTTGGTCTTTTCGTGGTTGGTCGTTGATCACTGGTCATTGGTCGATGGTCATTGGTTTGAGGTTTCTGAAAGCAAAGATTGTGTCTTCAAGGAGTGGAGTGTTTATGTGCTTGTGAGTTCTTGAGAAGATGAAATTTGCTCAGACTTTTTAGTTGCTGTAATTTCTATATTGGATTAAGAATAGATATTGGTTCAAGCATTATTATTTTCAGTTTTGGTTGATTGTTTTCTGTTGCAGGAATTTCAGCAATAACTTGATTGACTATATTGCACCGAAAGCATTCCGACAACTCCAGCAACTCAAGATTCTGTAAGTTTCAAATTAACTTCATTTTGAAGAAGTTTTTGTTTACTTTATATTTAACATTGTGTATTTTGGTTGGTGTCCTTTGGTTGGTTTAGGTTGTTGTCCAATTAGACATTTGAAAAAATCCACCAAACATCAAACTTCGTATTTTCCCAATTCACCTGACATGATCACTAACTATAAATCTTGCTTTCGAATTTGTTTTAGTCAAATTTCGTATGCGTTGCTGTGCAGTGTGTGTTTCAGGTGACTTGCATGCGGTTAGATGCACACCAAATCCTCGTCAGGATCCATAAGTCGGGATATAAATGCCTTGGAGCAATTATAGTGTGCTAGACTGCCCACAACACAATGTGTGTCTTGATAACTAGAGGATTGGAATGAATGTGCTCTTCCTTTAACCAGTGATCTCCATTTATGTATTGTCTCCTTTCCTTTGTTGTTTTGTAGTGAACTGCATAGAAACCTATTGACAGATCTTCCCTCTCAGACAATGGATCAAATCCCACAACTTTTACATCTGTGAGTAACAATAGTATTGACTTGAATGGGATTTGAACCTATGACCTCCGGATTAACATGCCGGTGCCTCACCAATCTTGCTATCTTGCCCTATTATTGGCTATCTCCCTATAAGTCAATTTCATTGTCAGGTTTCCTTAGAGTCAGTTCCCTGTGGTTTATTGCATATAGTGTTACAGAGTCAGTTCCCTGTGGTTTATTGCATATAGTGTTACAGAGTCAGTTCCCTTTGGTTTATTACATATAGTGTTACAGAGTCAGTTCCCTTTGGTTTATTACATATAGTGTTACAGAGTCAGTTCCCTGTGGTTTATTACATATAGTGTTACAGAGTCAGTTCCCTGTGGTTTATTGCATATAGTGTTACAGAGTCAGTTCCCTGTGGTTTATTACATATAGTGTTACAGAGTCAGTTCCCTGTGGTTTATTGCATATAGTGTTACAGAGTCAGTTCCCTGTGGTTTATTACATATAGTGTTACAGAGTCAGTTCCCTGTGGTTTATTGCATATAGTGTTACAGAGTCAGTTCCCTGTGGTTTATTACATATAGTGTTACAGAGTCGGTTCCCTGTGGTTTATTGCATATAGTGTTACAGAGTCAGTTCCCTGTGGTTTATTACATATAGTGTTACAGAGTCAGTTCACTGTGGTTTATTGCATATAGTGTTACAGAGTCAGTTCCCTGTGGTTTATTACATATAGTGTTACAGAGTCAGTTCCCTGTGGTTTATTGCATATAGTGTTACAGAGTCAGTTCCCTGTGGTTTATTGCATATAGTGTTACAGAGTCAGTTCCCTGTGGTTTATTGCATATAGTGTTACAGAGTCAGTTCCCTGTGGTTTATTACATATAGTGTTACAGAGTCAGTTCCCTGTGGTTTATTGCATATAGTGTTACAGAGTCAGTTCCCTGTGGTTTATTACATATAGTGTTACATAGTCAGTTCCCTGTGGTTTACTGCATATAGTGTTACAGAGTCAGTTCCCTGTGGTTTATTACATATAGTGTTACAGAGTCAGTTCCCTGTGGTTTATTGCATATAGTGTTACAGAGTCAGTTCCCTGTGGTTTATTACATATAGTGTTACAGAGTCAGTTCCCTTTGGTTTATTACATATAGTGTTACAGAGTCAGTTCCCTGTGGTTTATTACATATAGTGTTATAGAGTCAGTTCCTTGTGGTTTATTACATATAGTGTTACAGAGTCAGTTCCCTTTGGTTTATTACATAGTGTTACAGAGTCAGTTCCCTTTGGTTTATTACATATAGTGTTACAGAGTCAGTTCCCTTTGGTTTATTACATATAGTGTTACAGAGTCAGTTCCCTTTGGTTTATTACATATAGTGTTACAGAGTCAGTTCCCTGTGGTTTATTACATATAGTGTTACAGAGTCAGTTCCTTGTGGTTTATTACATATAGTGTTACAGAGTCAGTTCCCTTTGGTTTATTACATAGTGTTACAGAGTCAGTTCCCTTTGGTTTATTACATATAGTGTTACAGAGTCAGTTCCCTTTGGTTTATTACATATAGTGTTACAGAGTCAGTTCCCTTTGGTTTATTACATATAGTGTTACAGAGTCAGTTCCCTTTGGTTTATTACATATAGTGTTACAGAGTCAGTTCCCTGTGGTTTATTACACATAGTGTTACAGAGTCAGTTCCCTGTGGTTTATTACATATAGTGTTACAGAGTCAGTTCCCTTTGGTTTATTACATATAGTGTTACAGAGTCAGTTCCCTTTGGTTTAGTACATATAGTGTTACAGAGTCAGTTCCCTTTGGTTTAGTACATATAGTGTTACAGAGTCAGTTCCCTGTGGTTTATTACACATAGTGTTACAGAGTCAGTTCCCTTTGGTTTAGTACATATAGTGTTACAGAGTCAGTTCCCTTTGGTTTAGTACATATAGTGTTACAGAGTCAGTTCCCTGTGGTTTATTACATATAGTGTTACAGAGTCAGTTCCCTGTGGTTTATTACATATAGTGTTACAGAGTCAGTTCCCTTTGGTTTATTACATATAGTGTTACAGAGTCAGTTCCCTGTGGTTTATTACATATAGTGTTACAGAGTCAGTTCCCTGTGGTTTATTACACATAGTGTTACAGAGTCAGTTCCTTGTGGTTTAGTACATATAGTGTTACAGAGTCAGTTCCCTGTGGTTTATTACACATAGTGTTACAGAGTCAGTTCCCTGTGGTTTATTACATATAGTGTTACAGAGTCAGTTCCCTTTGGTTTATTACATATAGTGTTACAGAGTCAGTTCCCTTTGGTTTATTACATATAGTGTTACAGAGTCAGTTCCCTGTGGTTTATTACATATAGTGTTACAGAGTCAGTTCCCTGTGGTTTATTACACATAGTGTTACAGAGTCAGTTCCCTTTGGTTTAGTACATATAGTGTTACAGAGTCAGTTCCCTTTGGTTTAGTACATATAGTGTTACAGAGTCAGTTCCCTGTGGTTTATTACATATAGTGTTACAGAGTCAGTTCCCTGTGGTTTATTACGTATAGTGTTACAGAGTCAGTTCCCTGTGGTTTATTACATATAGTGTTACAGAGTCAGTTCCCTTTGGTTTATTACACATAGTGTTACAGAGTCAGTTCCCTTTGGTTTATTACATATAGTGTTACAGAGTCAGTTCCCTGTGGTTTATTACATATAGTGTTACAGAGTCAGTTCCCTGTGGTTTATTACATATAGTGTTACAGAGTCAGTTCCCTGTGGTTTATTACGTATAGTGTTACAGAGTCAGTTCCCTGTGGTTTATTACATATAGTGTTACAGAGTCAGTTCCCTTTGGTTTATTACACATAGTGTTACAGAGTCAGTTTGGTTTATTACACATAGTGTTACAGGCAACTTGGAAGCAATCACCAGGGCCCAATTTCATGGCTCTGCTAACCACTGAGTTCTGCACTTGCGATCACCATTCTCCGCTTGCGATCACCATTCTCCGCTTACCGTGCAAGCGCCAAATTTCTGTGCTAGCTGTGTACCCTTACCAAAATTACCAATTCAATTTTCCCAATTGGAACCAATTGGAATTTTTCCATGTTGTGTTTTGGCACAAAACCAATTGAATCCAATTGGATCCAATTGGACTCAGTTGGATTCAGTTTGAATTTTTTCCAACTGGACCCAATTGGATATTTTCCAATTACACCCAATTGGTCTCAATTGGAATTTTTCCAACTAGACCAATTGGATATTTTCCAATTACACCCAATGGGTCTCAATTGGACTTTTTTCCAACTAGACCCAATTGGACATTTTCCAATTACACCCAATTGGTCTTAATTGGACTTTAATTGGTCAGTTTCCAACAAGGCCCAATTTGAACTAATTGGACTTTTCCAACAGAAAAATTTGTCCCAATCGGACTTTTCATAACTACATCCAATTGGACCCAATTTGAGATAATTTATTTCCAGATTGGAGTTTTTACCCAATGGTCTAGCAGCCGATTGGTCTGACAGCTCAATTGTCCGACAGATTGTTACTGATCATTGGACCACTGAGGGGTGGAACAAAAGTTTATACCCTTTGGACCGAGTCCAAAAGCTTATGGGGACAATAACCCACCCCACTCGAGGGATGTAAACCATTGCAATTAACTAATTATAAATCCAGTTGGTACACACATTGGAATATTTGTTTTTAGTTTTTATTCCAATTGGACCCTGTTGGGAAATAAAATTTCCAATTGGAATTATATTAGAAGGTGAAATTTCCAATTGGTAGAAACAAATTCCAACTAATTCCAATTCAATTAAACCAAGCCAACTGAGTCCAATTGGATTTCCAATTGGACTGAGTTGGTCTAAGATTTTATTCCAATTGGAAAGTCAGTATCCAATATAAACCAACTAACACCAACTCAAATCCAACTCAATCCAATTCATTCCAACTGGATATCCAATTGGAATGAATTGGTAAATTTGGTAAGGGTAAGCGAAGAATGCCTAGTAATTTAGAGTATGCACGCCCACAAGCAAAAATTCCCTGCTAACCGTGAATTATGCTTGACGTAAGCGCGGAATTCCCTGCTTCCGTGAGCGCTGATTTTTTGCTTACGGTAAGCAGAGCCATGAAATTTAGCCCTGCATTGCATGCAAAAGGAACATTTTGGTGATACACCCCCTGACAGTTTCTTACTGTCCCCATGAAAAGGATGTAGAGATCAGAGTTTGAATGTCTTTTCTTCTTGGAGATTGACGGAATGGGTTGATATTCTTTTTGTTTGATTGCAGAGATTTGAGCTACAACAAACTTGCATCTCTGAAGGCAAAGGCTTTGACCGATCTGCCATTTCTACGCACATTGTAAGTCACAGTTATGTTATGTTGTTCACTACAAATTTATTGGTTGCTTGGTAGAAGTAATTGAGGCAATACCATATAAAAATTAGGTATTCTACAGGATTGGTAAGGATAACAAATATCATTATTTGATTTTAGACTGAGAGGTCAGAGGTTCAAACTAAGAAAACACAAGTTTTACGAATGAGGAACAATAATACCTTAAGCATATGACGTCATTTGAGAAGGGTGCCCTCGTGTGGAGGTCAAAAGCAGTTGCTCATTCGCATATGTGACTCGCTCTATCGAAATGAGGAATGTCTCTGAAATCACATTTATGAGTAATTCACCATACAAAAGTTGTTGACAATCGAAAATTATGAAAAAACACTACAAAAACCAATTCCACGATTTCGGTGGTTTCGGGTTAAAAGAAACTTGATCTTTCTTGTCGTGGTCTTACCTTTAATTGAAAATATGAATAAATATGTTTTCTTGAGCATATTTGTACGCATAGCTACAATAGCTAGATATTGTTAAAATGGATTATCTAAATAAACACGTCGTAAAAAAATTGACGTGGCCTTGTCTTGTATACTTTCTTCATTGCCCGAGAACTTCGGACTGGAATAAGCTTTGGTACTGCTGGAAAGCCAGTGAGTTACTTGTAAACATGGTTTGCAATTAATTCATTTTTCAAAATTCTGAGACATTCCTCAATTCGATAGAGCGGGTCACATTTATGAAACCTATCTGAAAACTGAAAAACATAAAATAAAAACAAATCGCTACAGTTGATTTGGTTGTAACACCAAAATTAAGGACAAGGTGTATGTGCTGAAAATTGTGCATTGTTTTCCACTATTCTCACAGGTTTGTTATTTTATATATGCTTGATCACACAAAGCATAAACTCTGTCTGCAACCATTTTGTCAGCTCTACCTATCCTGTATAATAACTTTAAGCCCAACACCCGAAACTTCTTTTGTTTTTAGACTGGGATTTAAAATAATGAAACATTCTATTTGACCTAAATCCCATAGGTTTTGCTCACAAATTGTGTTTGCGGATACTCTCATAAACTTAACCATGTCTCTTTGGTACATGTTATATTATTATTATTTAAATGCAAGTTTTATCTTTTACAGGATCTTACACAATCAGCTAGATGGGTTTGAACTGTCTGTCATTCGGTACAATGCCTTCATCGGAATAGGGGGAAATCTGACAGAATTGTAAGTTATGCTGAAATAATCTTAATTATTTCCCCTTTAATTCTGTTTGATGTACAATTTTCGGCAAACAATATCCCATACCACTGTGTATCTTGGGAACCGAGTATAGTTACAATATTAATCAAGTTGCTAAGATGGAAGCTGTGCGGTAGTTTACATGTAGCTTTGCCAGGTTTCATGTGTTGCTTCAAAATCAAGGTGATGGTGGCTGATGTTGTTTGGACTTTGATTTCACCAAGAATCCTCTGCGCTTTGATCATTTCCGGTCATTCACATTGGAGACACAAACCTCAAAATATTAACCATGTCTGGACTTACAGTATTGAATAGTAAGAAAATAGACCTTGAGTGTTTTCAACATTAAATGGAATTCAGAGAGAAACCCTTAGCCAAAGCCTGGAGTGTTTTCAACATTAAATGGAATTCAGAGAGAAACCCTTAGCCAAAGCCTGGAGTGTTTTCAACATTAAATGGAATTCAGAGAGAAACCCTTAGCCAAAGCCTGGAGTGTTTTCAACATTAAATGGAATTCAGAGAGAAACCCTTAGCCAAAGCCTGGAGTGTTTTCAACATTAAATGGAATTCAGAGAGAAACCCTTAGCCAAAGCCTGGAGTGTTTTCAACATTAAATGGAATTCAGAGAGAAACCCTTAGCCAAAGCCTGGAGTGTTTTCAACATTAAATGGAATTCAGAGAGAAACCCTTAGCCAAAGCCTGGGATAAATTTTTTTTATGAGAGATCGCCTAACTCACAAGGCCACGGACGGCCACTTCAAGGTGAGGGCTACACTTAACTGATTTGGGCTATTGACCTAAATCAACTGTCCCCAGGGGCTATAACAGGGTTACCCCCTTCACAGTCCATAAGGATGTAGGCATGGGTATCATCCATTAGGAGCCTGGCTGGTGGAGCAGAATGTACTACCTTCCCGAAGCAATTATGGTTAAGTGCCTTGCTCAGGGGCACAAGTGTCATGACCGGGTATCGAACCCACACTCTGCTGCTGAAAACACCAGAGCTTAGGTCCGGTGACCTAGACCGCTCGGCCACGACCCCCTTCACAGTCCATAAGGATGTAGGCATGGGTATCATCCATTAGGAGCCTGGCTGGTTGAGCACAATGTACTACCTTCCCGAAGCAATTATGGTTAAGTGCCTTGCTCAGGGGCACAAGTGTCATGACCGGGTATCGAACCCACACTCTGCTGCTGAAAACACCAGAGCTTAGGTCCGGTGACCTAGACCGCTCGGCCACGACCCCCTTCACAGTCCATAAGGATGTAGGCATGGGTATCATCCATTAGGAGCCTGGCTGGTTGAGCACAATGTACTACCTTCCTGAAGCAATTATGGTTAAGTGCCTTGCTCAGGGGCACAAGTGTCATGACCGGGTATCGAACCCACACTCTGCTGCTGAAAACACCAGAGCTTAGGTCCGGTGACCTAGACCGCTCGGCCACGACCCCCTTCACAGTCCATAAGGATGTAGGCATGGGTATCATCCATTAGGAGCCTGGCTGGTGGAGCAGAATGCACTACCTTCCCAACTTTTTACAAAGCAATTATGGTTAAGTGTCGTGACTGATATAAACCCACACTCTGCTGCTGACTACACCAGAGCTTTGGTCCGGTGAATTAAACCGCTCGGCCACGACACGCCACATTTGGGATGTCATTCAAATCTAATTTCCAAAGGATGCAGCATTTGAAATTGAATTAAACTGTGTTTTGTTTTGTCCACAGGTATTTAAGTTCCAACAAACTGACGTCATTCCCACATGGGTTCTTCTCTGAGGAGCTGTACGACAAACTGCGAGACTTGTAAGTGATTATTATGAGTTTAATGATGAAATATCTCAATAGCAGTAATAATACTTGGTTCTTATACGGAGCACATATCCCAGTAGTTAGAAGTCTTTACAACATTATCATCCCTAGGATTTGAAACCTTGCATGGTGGGAGTATAATCAGGTAATGTGTGCAGTAGCACCATGTGTACATCTCTTTTGAGTAGTCTAGCTTTCTCCTGAAGACGATCAGAGCATACTGGTCGAAACGTTGAGTATCAACAACCGATTCTTTTCCGAACCAACACTACTCAAAAGAGATTTACAAATGGTGCTACCGCAAACCTTACCTGATTATTATCCCTGTTTGTCAGGCATACTGAGACCATTCCTCAAACTTTCTCAACTCCTTCGGCAGCGTTCTCCCTTAATAGTGGTCCGCTGACTTCTGAGAGTCAATCTAAAGTCTGTCCAAGTGTTCTGGCAGGCTATTTCGGGATGTGATTTCTCTGTTTTTTTGCCCTCCAAAAAAAGAAATCCTTTTATTTTGCCCCCCCCCCCCCCCCCCGAATTATTTTATATATAAATATTTTTTTGTCATAAAAAAATTAAGATAAAACCATATATAACGCCCCAGATAGCAGAGTAGGGCTTTTAAAACCAAAGATAAATGTTATTAGTGGGATTTGTGCTCCCAGGTTTTCAAGCCCAATGCGCTCAGAGTTCAGTTGTTTCAACAGCCCATCACATCCATAAGCACATCCCTGTTCATTGCTTCCATAAGCTACCTGTAAACTGCTGACTGCACTGATTTTTCATATCACATCCCTGTTCATTGCTTCCATAAGCTACCTGTAAACTGCTGACTGCACTGATTTTTCATATCACATCCCTGTTCATTGCTTCCATAAGCTACCTGTAAACTGCTGACTGCACTGATTTTTCATATCACATCCCTGTTCATTGCTTCCATAAGCTACCTGTAAACTGCTGACTGCACTGATTTTTCATATCACATCCCTGTTCATTGCTTCCATAAGCTACCTGTAAACTGCTGACTGCACTGATTTTTCATATCACATCCCTGTTCATTGCTTCCATAAGCTACCTGTAAACTGCTGACTGCACTGATTTTTCATATCACATCCCTGTTCATTGCTTCCATAAGCTACCTGTAAACTGCTGACTGCACTGATTTTTCATATCACATCCCTGTTCATTGCTTCCATAAGCTACCTGTAAACTGCTGACTGCACTGATTTTTCATATCACATCCCTGTTCATTGCTTCCATAAGCTACCTGTAAACTGCTGACTGCACTGATTTTTCATATCACATCCCTGTTCATTGCTTCCATAAGCTACCTGTAAACTGCTGACTGCACTGATTTTTCATATCACATCCCTGTTCATTGCTTCCATAAGCTACCTGTAAACTGCTGACTGCACTGATTTTTCATATCACATCCCTGTTCATTGCTTCCATAAGCTACCTGTAAACTGCTGACTGCACTGATTTTTCATATCACATCCCTGTTCATTGCTTCCATAAGCTACCTGTAAACTGCTGACTGCACTGATTTTTCATATCACATCCCTGTTCATTGCTTCCATAAGCTACCTGTAAACTGCTGACTGCACTGATTTTTCATATCACATCCCTGTTCATTGCTTCCATAAGCTACCTGTAAACTGCTGACTGCACTGATTTTTCATATCACATCCCTGTTCATTGCTTCCATAAGCTACCTGTAAACTGCTGACTGCACTGATTTTTCATATCACATCCCTGTTCATTGCTTCCATAAGCTACCTGTAAACTGCTGACTGCACTGATTTTTCATATCACATCCCTGTTCATTGCTTCCATAAGCTACCTGTAAACTGCTGACTGCACTGATTTTTCATATCACATCCCTGTTCATTGCTTCCATAAGCTACCTGTAAACTGCTGACTGCACTGATTTTTCATATCACATCCCTGTTCATTGCTTCCATAAGCTACCTGTAAACTGCTGACTGCACTGATTTTTCATATCACATCCCTGTTCATTGCTTCCATAAGCTACCTGTAAACTGCTGACTGCACTGATTTTTCATATCACATCCCTGTTCATTGCTTCCATAAGCTACCTGTAAACTGCTGACTGCACTGATTTTTCATATCACATCCCTGTTCATTGCTTCCATAAGCTACCTGTAAACTGCTGACTGCACTGATTTTTCATATCACATCCCTGTTCATTGCTTCCATAAGCTACCTGTAAACTGCTGACTGCACTGATTTTTCATATCACATCCCTGTTCATTGCTTCCATAAGCTACCTGTAAACTGCTGACTGCACTGATTTTTCATATCACATCCCTGTTCATTGCTTCCATAAGCTACCTGTAAACTGCTGACTGCACTGATTTTTCATATCACATCCCTGTTCATTGCTTCCATAAGCTACCTGTAAACTGCTGACTGCACTGATTTTTCATATCACATCCCTGTTCATTGCTTCCATAAGCTACCTGTAAACTGCTGACTGCACTGATTTTTCATATCACATCCCTGTTCATTGCTTCCATAAGCTACCTGTAAACTGCTGACTGCACTGATTTTTCATATCACATCCCTGTTCATTGCTTCCATAAGCTACCTGTAAACTGCTGACTGCACTGATTTTTCATATCACATCCCTGTTCATTGCTTCCATAAGCTACCTGTAAACTGCTGACTGCACTGATTTTTCATATCACATCCCTGTTCATTGCTTCCATAAGCTACCTGTAAACTGCTGACTGCACTGATTTTTCATATCACATCCCTGTTCATTGCTTCCATAAGCTACCTGTAAACTGCTGACTGCACTGATTTTTCATATCACATCCCTGTTCATTGCTTCCATAAGCTACCTGTAAACTGCTGACTGCACTGATTTTTCATATCACATCCCTGTTCATTGCTTCCATAAGCTACCTGTAAACTGCTGACTGCACTGATTTTTCATATCACATCCCTGTTCATTGCTTCCATAAGCTACCTGTAAACTGCTGACTGCACTGATTTTTCATATCACATCCCTGTTCATTGCTTCCATAAGCTACCTGTAAACTGCTGACTGCACTGATTTTTCATATCACATCCCTGTTCATTGCTTCCATAAGCTACCTGTAAACTGCTGACTGCACTGATTTTTCATATCACATCCCTGTTCATTGCTTCCATAAGCTACCTGTAAACTGCTGACTGCACTGATTTTTCATATCACATCCCTGTTCATTGCTTCCATAAGCTACCTGTAAACTGCTGACTGCACTGATTTTTCATATCACATCCCTGTTCATTGCTTCCATAAGCTACCTGTAAACTGCTGACTGCACTGATTTTTCATATCACATCCCTGTTCATTGCTTCCATAAGCTACCTGTAAACTGCTGACTGCACTGATTTTTCATATCACATCCCTGTTCATTGCTTCCATAAGCTACCTGTAAACTGCTGACTGCACTGATTTTTCATATCACATCCCTGTTCATTGCTTCCATAAGCTACCTGTAAACTGCTGACTGCACTGATTTTTCATATCACATCCCTGTTCATTGCTTCCATAAGCTACCTGTAAACTGCTGACTGCACTGATTTTTCATATCACATCCCTGTTCATTGCTTCCATAAGCTACCTGTAAACTGCTGACTGCACTGATTTTTCATATCACATCCCTGTTCATTGCTTCCATAAGCTACCTGTAAACTGCTGACTGCACTGATTTTTCATATCACATCCCTGTTCATTGCTTCCATAAGCTACCTGTAAACTGCTGACTGCACTGATTTTTCATATCACATCCCTGTTCATTGCTTCCATAAGCTACCTGTAAACTGCTGACTGCACTGATTTTTCATATCACATCCCTGTTCATTGCTTCCATAAGCTACCTGTAAACTGCTGACTGCACTGATTTTTCATATCACATCCCTGTTCATTGCTTCCATAAGCTACCTGTAAACTGCTGACTGCACTGATTTTTCATATCACATCCCTGTTCATTGCTTCCATAAGCTACCTGTAAACTGCTGACTGCACTGATTTTTCATATCACATCCCTGTTCATTGCTTCCATAAGCTACCTGTAAACTGCTGACTGCACTGATTTTTCATATCACATCCCTGTTCATTGCTTCCATAAGCTACCTGTAAACTGCTGACTGCACTGATTTTTCATATCACATCCCTGTTCATTGCTTCCATAAGCTACCTGTAAACTGCTGACTGCACTGATTTTTCATATCACATCCCTGTTCATTGCTTCCATAAGCTACCTGTAAACTGCTGACTGCACTGATTTTTCATATCACATCCCTGTTCATTGCTTCCATAAGCTACCTGTAAACTGCTGACTGCACTGATTTTTCATATCACATCCCTGTTCATTGCTTCCATAAGCTACCTGTAAACTGCTGACTGCACTGATTTTTCATATCACATCCCTGTTCATTGCTTCCATAAGCTACCTGTAAACTGCTGACTGCACTGATTTTTCATATCACATCCCTGTTCATTGCTTCCATAAGCTACCTGTAAACTGCTGACTGCACTGATTTTTCATATCACATCCCTGTTCATTGCTTCCATAAGCTACCTGTAAACTGCTGACTGCACTGATTTTTCATATCACATCCCTGTTCATTGCTTCCATAAGCTACCTGTAAACTGCTGACTGCACTGATTTTTCATATCACATCCCTGTTCATTGCTTCCATAAGCTACCTGTAAACTGCTGACTGCACTGATTTTTCATATCACATCCCTGTTCATTGCTTCCATAAGCTACCTGTAAACTGCTGACTGCACTGATTTTTCATATCACATCCCTGTTCATTGCTTCCATAAGCTACCTGTAAACTGCTGACTGCACTGATTTTTCATATCACATCCCTGTTCATTGCTTCCATAAGCTACCTGTAAACTGCTGACTGCACTGATTTTTCATATCACATCCCTGTTCATTGCTTCCATAAGCTACCTGTAAACTGCTGACTGCACTGATTTTTCATATCACATCCCTGTTCATTGCTTCCATAAGCTACCTGTAAACTGCTGACTGCACTGATTTTTCATATCACATCCCTGTTCATTGCTTCCATAAGCTACCTGTAAACTGCTGACTGCACTGATTTTTCATATCACATCCCTGTTCATTGCTTCCATAAGCTACCTGTAAACTGCTGACTGCACTGATTTTTCATATCACATCCCTGTTCATTGCTTCCATAAGCTACCTGTAAACTGCTGACTGCACTGATTTTTCATATCACATCCCTGTTCATTGCTTCCATAAGCTACCTGTAAACTGCTGACTGCACTGATTTTTCATATCACATCCCTGTTCATTGCTTCCATAAGCTACCTGTAAACTGCTGACTGCACTGATTTTTCATATCACATCCCTGTTCATTGCTTCCATAAGCTACCTGTAAACTGCTGACTGCACTGATTTTTCATATCACATCCCTGTTCATTGCTTCCATAAGCTACCTGTAAACTGCTGACTGCACTGATTTTTCATATCACATCCCTGTTCATTGCTTCCATAAGCTACCTGTAAACTGCTGACTGCACTGATTTTTCATATCACATCCCTGTTCATTGCTTCCATAAGCTACCTGTAAACTGCTGACTGCACTGATTTTTCATATCACATCCCTGTTCATTGCTTCCATAAGCTACCTGTAAACTGCTGACTGCACTGATTTTTCATATCACATCCCTGTTCATTGCTTCCATAAGCTACCTGTAAACTGCTGACTGCACTGATTTTTCATATCACATCCCTGTTCATTGCTTCCATAAGCTACCTGTAAACTGCTGACTGCACTGATTTTTCATATCACATCCCTGTTCATTGCTTCCATAAGCTACCTGTAAACTGCTGACTGCACTGATTTTTCATATCACATCCCTGTTCATTGCTTCCATAAGCTACCTGTAAACTGCTGACTGCACTGATTTTTCATATCACATCCCTGTTCATTGCTTCCATAAGCTACCTGTAAACTGCTGACTGCACTGATTTTTCATATCACATCCCTGTTCATTGCTTCCATAAGCTACCTGTAAACTGCTGACTGCACTGATTTTTCATATCACATCCCTGTTCATTGCTTCCATAAGCTACCTGTAAACTGCTGACTGCACTGATTTTTCATATCACATCCCTGTTCATTGCTTCCATAAGCTACCTGTAAACTGCTGACTGCACTGATTTTTCATATCACATCCCTGTTCATTGCTTCCATAAGCTACCTGTAAACTGCTGACTGCACTGATTTTTCATATCACATCCCTGTTCATTGCTTCCATAAGCTACCTGTAAACTGCTGACTGCACTGATTTTTCATATCACATCCCTGTTCATTGCTTCCATAAGCTACCTGTAAACTGCTGACTGCACTGATTTTTCATATCACATCCCTGTTCATTGCTTCCATAAGCTACCTGTAAACTGCTGACTGCACTGATTTTTCATATCACATCCCTGTTCATTGCTTCCATAAGCTACCTGTAAACTGCTGACTGCACTGATTTTTCATATCACATCCCT
This sequence comes from Leptasterias polaris, assembly GCA_037783415.1. Taxonomy (NCBI): domain Eukaryota; kingdom Metazoa; phylum Echinodermata; class Asteroidea; order Forcipulatida; family Asteriidae; genus Leptasterias; species Leptasterias polaris. The sequence goes on along the minus strand of JAZGTN010000146.1, from coordinate 1,266,923 downwards.
GTTCATTGCTTCCATAAGCTACCTGTAAACTGCTGACTGCACTGATTTTTCATATCACATCCCTGTTCATTGCTTCCATAAGCTACCTGTAAACTGCTGACTGCACTGATTTTTCATATCACATCCCTGTTCATTGCTTCCATAAGCTACCTGTAAACTGCTGACTGCACTGATTTTTCATATCACATCCCTGTTCATTGCTTCCATAAGCTACCTGTAAACTGCTGACTGCACTGATTTTTCATATCACATCCCTGTTCATTGCTTCCATAAGCTACCTGTAAACTGCTGACTGCACTGATTTTTCATATCACATCCCTGTTCATTGCTTCCATAAGCTACCTGTAAACTGCTGACTGCACTGATTTTTCATATCACATCCCTGTTCATTGCTTCCATAAGCTACCTGTAAACTGCTGACTGCACTGATTTTTCATATCACATCCCTGTTCATTGCTTCCATAAGCTACCTGTAAACTGCTGACTGCACTGATTTTTCATATCACATCCCTGTTCATTGCTTCCATAAGCTACCTGTAAACTGCTGACTGCACTGATTTTTCATATCACATCCCTGTTCATTGCTTCCATAAGCTACCTGTAAACTGCTGACTGCACTGATTTTTCATATCACATCCCTGTTCATTGCTTCCATAAGCTACCTGTAAACTGCTGACTGCACTGATTTTTCATATCACATCCCTGTTCATTGCTTCCATAAGCTACCTGTAAACTGCTGACTGCACTGATTTTTCATATCACATCCCTGTTCATTGCTTCCATAAGCTACCTGTAAACTGCTGACTGCACTGATTTTTCATATCACATCCCTGTTCATTGCTTCCATAAGCTACCTGTAAACTGCTGACTGCACTGATTTTTCATATCACATCCCTGTTCATTGCTTCCATAAGCTACCTGTAAACTGCTGACTGCACTGATTTTTCATATCACATCCCTGTTCATTGCTTCCATAAGCTACCTGTAAACTGCTGACTGCACTGATTTTTCATATCACATCCCTGTTCATTGCTTCCATAAGCTACCTGTAAACTGCTGACTGCACTGATTTTTCATATCACATCCCTGTTCATTGCTTCCATAAGCTACCTGTAAACTGCTGACTGCACTGATTTTTCATATCACATCCCTGTTCATTGCTTCCATAAGCTACCTGTAAACTGCTGACTGCACTGATTTTTCATATCACATCCCTGTTCATTGCTTCCATAAGCTACCTGTAAACTGCTGACTGCACTGATTTTTCATATCACATCCCTGTTCATTGCTTCCATAAGCTACCTGTAAACTGCTGACTGCACTGATTTTTCATATCACATCCCTGTTCATTGCTTCCATAAGCTACCTGTAAACTGCTGACTGCACTGATTTTTCATATCACATCCCTGTTCATTGCTTCCATAAGCTACCTGTAAACTGCTGACTGCACTGATTTTTCATATCACATCCCTGTTCATTGCTTCCATAAGCTACCTGTAAACTGCTGACTGCACTGATTTTTCATATCACATCCCTGTTCATTGCTTCCATAAGCTACCTGTAAACTGCTGACTGCACTGATTTTTCATATCACATCCCTGTTCATTGCTTCCATAAGCTACCTGTAAACTGCTGACTGCACTGATTTTTCATATCACATCCCTGTTCATTGCTTCCATAAGCTACCTGTAAACTGCTGACTGCACTGATTTTTCATATCACATCCCTGTTCATTGCTTCCATAAGCTACCTGTAAACTGCTGACTGCACTGATTTTTCATATCACATCCCTGTTCATTGCTTCCATAAGCTACCTGTAAACTGCTGACTGCACTGATTTTTCATATCACATCCCTGTTCATTGCTTCCATAAGCTACCTGTAAACTGCTGACTGCACTGATTTTTCATATCACATCCCTGTTCATTGCTTCCATAAGCTACCTGTAAACTGCTGACTGCACTGATTTTTCATATCACATCCCTGTTCATTGCTTCCATAAGCTACCTGTAAACTGCTGACTGCACTGATTTTTCATATCACATCCCTGTTCATTGCTTCCATAAGCTACCTGTAAACTGCTGACTGCACTGATTTTTCATATCACATCCCTGTTCATTGCTTCCATAAGCTACCTGTAAACTGCTGACTGCACTGATTTTTCATATCACATCCCTGTTCATTGCTTCCATAAGCTACCTGTAAACTGCTGACTGCACTGATTTTTCATATCACATCCCTGTTCATTGCTTCCATAAGCTACCTGTAAACTGCTGACTGCACTGATTTTTCATATCACATCCCTGTTCATTGCTTCCATAAGCTACCTGTAAACTGCTGACTGCACTGATTTTTCATATCACATCCCTGTTCATTGCTTCCATAAGCTACCTGTAAACTGCTGACTGCACTGATTTTTCATATCACATCCCTGTTCATTGCTTCCATAAGCTACCTGTAAACTGCTGACTGCACTGATTTTTCATATCACATCCCTGTTCATTGCTTCCATAAGCTACCTGTAAACTGCTGACTGCACTGATTTTTCATATCACATCCCTGTTCATTGCTTCCATAAGCTACCTGTAAACTGCTGACTGCACTGATTTTTCATATCACATCCCTGTTCATTGCTTCCATAAGCTACCTGTAAACTGCTGACTGCACTGATTTTTCATATCACATCCCTGTTCATTGCTTCCATAAGCTACCTGTAAACTGCTGACTGCACTGATTTTTCATATCACATCCCTGTTCATTGCTTCCATAAGCTACCTGTAAACTGCTGACTGCACTGATTTTTCATATCACATCCCTGTTCATTGCTTCCATAAGCTACCTGTAAACTGCTGACTGCACTGATTTTTCATATCACATCCCTGTTCATTGCTTCCATAAGCTACCTGTAAACTGCTGACTGCACTGATTTTTCATATCACATCCCTGTTCATTGCTTCCATAAGCTACCTGTAAACTGCTGACTGCACTGATTTTTCATATCACATCCCTGTTCATTGCTTCCATAAGCTACCTGTAAACTGCTGACTGCACTGATTTTTCATATCACATCCCTGTTCATTGCTTCCATAAGCTACCTGTAAACTGCTGACTGCACTGATTTTTCATATCACATCCCTGTTCATTGCTTCCATAAGCTACCTGTAAACTGCTGACTGCACTGATTTTTCATATCACATCCCTGTTCATTGCTTCCATAAGCTACCTGTAAACTGCTGACTGCACTGATTTTTCATATCACATCCCTGTTCATTGCTTCCATAAGCTACCTGTAAACTGCTGACTGCACTGATTTTTCATATCACATCCCTGTTCATTGCTTCCATAAGCTACCTGTAAACTGCTGACTGCACTGATTTTTCATATCACATCCCTGTTCATTGCTTCCATAAGCTACCTGTAAACTGCTGACTGCACTGATTTTTCATATCACATCCCTGTTCATTGCTTCCATAAGCTACCTGTAAACTGCTGACTGCACTGATTTTTCATATCACATCCCTGTTCATTGCTTCCATAAGCTACCTGTAAACTGCTGACTGCACTGATTTTTCATATCACATCCCTGTTCATTGCTTCCATAAGCTACCTGTAAACTGCTGACTGCACTGATTTTTCATATCACATCCCTGTTCATTGCTTCCATAAGCTACCTGTAAACTGCTGACTGCACTGATTTTTCATATCACATCCCTGTTCATTGCTTCCATAAGCTACCTGTAAACTGCTGACTGCACTGATTTTTCATATCACATCCCTGTTCATTGCTTCCATAAGCTACCTGTAAACTGCTGACTGCACTGATTTTTCATATCACATCCCTGTTCATTGCTTCCATAAGCTACCTGTAAACTGCTGACTGCACTGATTTTTCATATCACATCCCTGTTCATTGCTTCCATAAGCTACCTGTAAACTGCTGACTGCACTGATTTTTCATATCACATCCCTGTTCATTGCTTCCATAAGCTACCTGTAAACTGCTGACTGCACTGATTTTTCATATCACATCCCTGTTCATTGCTTCCATAAGCTACCTGTAAACTGCTGACTGCACTGATTTTTCATATCACATCCCTGTTCATTGCTTCCATAAGCTACCTGTAAACTGCTGACTGCACTGATTTTTCATATCACATCCCTGTTCATTGCTTCCATAAGCTACCTGTAAACTGCTGACTGCACTGATTTTTCATATCACATCCCTGTTCATTGCTTCCATAAGCTACCTGTAAACTGCTGACTGCACTGATTTTTCATATCACATCCCTGTTCATTGCTTCCATAAGCTACCTGTAAACTGCTGACTGCACTGATTTTTCATATCACATCCCTGTTCATTGCTTCCATAAGCTACCTGTAAACTGCTGACTGCACTGATTTTTCATATCACATCCCTGTTCATTGCTTCCATAAGCTACCTGTAAACTGCTGACTGCACTGATTTTTCATATCACATCCCTGTTCATTGCTTCCATAAGCTACCTGTAAACTGCTGACTGCACTGATTTTTCATATCACATCCCTGTTCATTGCTTCCATAAGCTACCTGTAAACTGCTGACTGCACTGATTTTTCATATCACATCCCTGTTCATTGCTTCCATAAGCTACCTGTAAACTGCTGACTGCACTGATTTTTCATATCACATCCCTGTTCATTGCTTCCATAAGCTACCTGTAAACTGCTGACTGCACTGATTTTTCATATCACATCCCTGTTCATTGCTTCCATAAGCTACCTGTAAACTGCTGACTGCACTGATTTTTCATATCACATCCCTGTTCATTGCTTCCATAAGCTACCTGTAAACTGCTGACTGCACTGATTTTTCATATCACATCCCTGTTCATTGCTTCCATAAGCTACCTGTAAACTGCTGACTGCACTGATTTTTCATATCACATCCCTGTTCATTGCTTCCATAAGCTACCTGTAAACTGCTGACTGCACTGATTTTTCATATCACATCCCTGTTCATTGCTTCCATAAGCTACCTGTAAACTGCTGACTGCACTGATTTTTCATATCACATCCCTGTTCATTGCTTCCATAAGCTACCTGTAAACTGCTGACTGCACTGATTTTTCATATCACATCCCTGTTCATTGCTTCCATAAGCTACCTGTAAACTGCTGACTGCACTGATTTTTCATATCACATCCCTGTTCATTGCTTCCATAAGCTACCTGTAAACTGCTGACTGCACTGATTTTTCATATCACATCCCTGTTCATTGCTTCCATAAGCTACCTGTAAACTGCTGACTGCACTGATTTTTCATATCACATCCCTGTTCATTGCTTCCATAAGCTACCTGTAAACTGCTGACTGCACTGATTTTTCATATCACATCCCTGTTCATTGCTTCCATAAGCTACCTGTAAACTGCTGACTGCACTGATTTTTCATATCACATCCCTGTTCATTGCTTCCATAAGCTACCTGTAAACTGCTGACTGCACTGATTTTTCATATCACATCCCTGTTCATTGCTTCCATAAGCTACCTGTAAACTGCTGACTGCACTGATTTTTCATATCACATCCCTGTTCATTGCTTCCATAAGCTACCTGTAAACTGCTGACTGCACTGATTTTTCATATCACATCCCTGTTCATTGCTTCCATAAGCTACCTGTAAACTGCTGACTGCACTGATTTTTCATATCACATCCCTGTTCATTGCTTCCATAAGCTACCTGTAAACTGCTGACTGCACTGATTTTTCATATCACATCCCTGTTCATTGCTTCCATAAGCTACCTGTAAACTGCTGACTGCACTGATTTTTCATATCACATCCCTGTTCATTGCTTCCATAAGCTACCTGTAAACTGCTGACTGCACTGATTTTTCATATCACATCCCTGTTCATTGCTTCCATAAGCTACCTGTAAACTGCTGACTGCACTGATTTTTCATATCACATCCCTGTTCATTGCTTCCATAAGCTACCTGTAAACTGCTGACTGCACTGATTTTTCATATCACATCCCTGTTCATTGCTTCCATAAGCTACCTGTAAACTGCTGACTGCACTGATTTTTCATATCACATCCCTGTTCATTGCTTCCATAAGCTACCTGTAAACTGCTGACTGCACTGATTTTTCATATCACATCCCTGTTCATTGCTTCCATAAGCTACCTGTAAACTGCTGACTGCACTGATTTTTCATATCACATCCCTGTTCATTGCTTCCATAAGCTACCTGTAAACTGCTGACTGCACTGATTTTTCATATCACATCCCTGTTCATTGCTTCCATAAGCTACCTGTAAACTGCTGACTGCACTGATTTTTCATATCACATCCCTGTTCATTGCTTCCATAAGCTACCTGTAAACTGCTGACTGCACTGATTTTTCATATCACATCCCTGTTCATTGCTTCCATAAGCTACCTGTAAACTGCTGACTGCACTGATTTTTCATATCACATCCCTGTTCATTGCTTCCATAAGCTACCTGTAAACTGCTGACTGCACTGATTTTTCATATCACATCCCTGTTCATTGCTTCCATAAGCTACCTGTAAACTGCTGACTGCACTGATTTTTCATATCACATCCCTGTTCATTGCTTCCATAAGCTACCTGTAAACTGCTGACTGCACTGATTTTTCATATCACATCCCTGTTCATTGCTTCCATAAGCTACCTGTAAACTGCTGACTGCACTGATTTTTCATATCACATCCCTGTTCATTGCTTCCATAAGCTACCTGTAAACTGCTGACTGCACTGATTTTTCATATCACATCCCTGTTCATTGCTTCCATAAGCTACCTGTAAACTGCTGACTGCACTGATTTTTCATATCACATCCCTGTTCATTGCTTCCATAAGCTACCTGTAAACTGCTGACTGCACTGATTTTTCATATCACATCCCTGTTCATTGCTTCCATAAGCTACCTGTAAACTGCTGACTGCACTGATTTTTCATATCACATCCCTGTTCATTGCTTCCATAAGCTACCTGTAAACTGCTGACTGCACTGATTTTTCATATCACATCCCTGTTCATTGCTTCCATAAGCTACCTGTAAACTGCTGACTGCACTGATTTTTCATATCACATCCCTGTTCATTGCTTCCATAAGCTACCTGTAAACTGCTGACTGCACTGATTTTTCATATCACATCCCTGTTCATTGCTTCCATAAGCTACCTGTAAACTGCTGACTGCACTGATTTTTCATATCACATCCCTGTTCATTGCTTCCATAAGCTACCTGTAAACTGCTGACTGCACTGATTTTTCATATCACATCCCTGTTCATTGCTTCCATAAGCTACCTGTAAACTGCTGACTGCACTGATTTTTCATATCACATCCCTGTTCATTGCTTCCATAAGCTACCTGTAAACTGCTGACTGCACTGATTTTTCATATCACATCCCTGTTCATTGCTTCCATAAGCTACCTGTAAACTGCTGACTGCACTGATTTTTCATATCACATCCCTGTTCATTGCTTCCATAAGCTACCTGTAAACTGCTGACTGCACTGATTTTTCATATCACATCCCTGTTCATTGCTTCCATAAGCTACCTGTAAACTGCTGACTGCACTGATTTTTCATATCACATCCCTGTTCATTGCTTCCATAAGCTACCTGTAAACTGCTGACTGCACTGATTTTTCATATCACATCCCTGTTCATTGCTTCCATAAGCTACCTGTAAACTGCTGACTGCACTGATTTTTCATATCACATCCCTGTTCATTGCTTCCATAAGCTACCTGTAAACTGCTGACTGCACTGATTTTTCATATCACATCCCTGTTCATTGCTTCCATAAGCTACCTGTAAACTGCTGACTGCACTGATTTTTCATATCACATCCCTGTTCATTGCTTCCATAAGCTACCTGTAAACTGCTGACTGCACTGATTTTTCATATCACATCCCTGTTCATTGCTTCCATAAGCTACCTGTAAACTGCTGACTGCACTGATTTTTCATATCACATCCCTGTTCATTGCTTCCATAAGCTACCTGTAAACTGCTGACTGCACTGATTTTTCATATCACATCCCTGTTCATTGCTTCCATAAGCTACCTGTAAACTGCTGACTGCACTGATTTTTCATATGGTTTCAAAGTGAGGTACCATACAAAATTACAGTATTGAAAGAAAACTGTAAAAGATGTAGACCAATGAAGAGGCGTAGGGGGAGTATTGAAATGATAAACTTACTGGTCCCGTTGGCCAGTCACTGCAAATGGCGAACCCTGTAAGAGCCAGTATTATCACTAAGGGATTAATCCAACACAGTACAGTCTCAGTACCTCTCAGCTTCCCATGAATACACCTGGGTTAAGAGAAGCAATTATGGTTAAGTGCCTTGGTTGGTCAAGGACACAAGTGTAATGACTGGGAATGAAACTAACATTCTGATGATTCAGTCATCAAAACTTGAGCACTAGACAGCTGGGCCATGACCAATCACACACCACGTCAAAAAGCAAATAAATGCCATTTATATAAACTTGCAATCCTCATTGTGTCTTGTATTAAGAACTTATGGTTTTAAAATGGTTTGAAATAATTCACTACAGAAAGAACAGTTTTACCATGTTTACCAAATATGTACCTTATCTGATTCAAAGTCAGTAATAATACAAATACAAGTATTTATAAAGCTCATTCTTCCAACGGTTAAAAGAGTTGCAGGCAGTTTTATAAAAATATGAACAAAGTTCATATCACAAGCACTTACCCCGTTGAGAAAGTTCAGAGATGTTGAAGAAAGTCATCAAGTTGTAAAGAAGGTCACAAGGTCACTGTAGAACTTGTAGTCAGATAGATATATATCATTAATTATGAAAATTGGAAGAAATCTGGAAAGAATATACTTCAAAAAATAGATATTGGCCTGACGTTTCGACCCTAGCAGAGTCTTTTTCGAAGAATATAACTTGGCGGAGAAAAAAATAATTCAACCAGCTGCCTAGAGGGTGCTCTACTCTTCCATGTCACCTGAATGTAAAACACTAGAATCAGCATTACTCATTTTGTGTCTTTTGTTTTATTTTTTGACTCCAGGCACATTGATAACAATGAGATCAGCAATATAACAGAGTTCACTGCAGACCAATTTGATGGTGCTCTAACGTTGTACAACTACAAGTTAACTTTACATGACCCGTTTGCTAATATACCAAACTTGGAAAAACTGTAAGTACTCTCTTAGTTATCCCATTCATTCATGAAATACTGGCAGGCCTGGACATTCATCTTTGAAAGGCCAAGGCCATTTTCTTTTTTAGGGTACTTACATTAGAAAATTAGAAAAGTCTATGGGAAACTTTTGAAGGGCCACCAAGACCAAGACATGGGGCAACAGAGGCCATGGCACCTGTAGCCTTCTTTGAAAGGCGAAGGCCATTTTCATTTTTAAGACCAAGACATGGGGCATTAGAGGCCATGGCACCTGTGGCTTCCGGGGCCTATGTGTATTTAATAGTGGCTTCTTATATAGCGCTCATATCTGTCACTCAGTGACGCTCAAGGCGCTTCAACAGTCAGTATTTTTCTGCAAGGTAAGTGTGGAGCTACATTTTGAAGCCTGAGACCTATTCCTTTTACATAGCACCATGTAATGGTTTACAAGGTGCTGTGGCGCAATATGCAGCCAATCAAACCAGGAACACCGGGGCGAACCCCTTCTCTTTTCGATAAGTGCACTGGGTTCTTTTACGTGCATTACACAACACACAGGACCAACGGCTTTATGTCCCATCCGAAGGACGAAGCAAGAATGGTTAAGTGTCTTGCTTAAGGACACAAGTGTCACAACCGGGACTCGAACCCACACTCTGCTGAACAGAAACACAAGAGCTTGAGTTTGATGCTCTTATCGCTCTTATCCGCTCGGCCACGACACGCCACATTTCCAGGCCTGTACTGGATATTACAGCACTTCTGTGTCCTGTAGAAAACACAGAGAGTAACTGACTTGTATTATTGGATTCATGCTCAATTTTTCCACATTTTGAATCTATGGAGGTCGAAAAGTGGACATCTGCTTTCCAGCTTTCTAAATTATGAAAAACAGATTCAGCGTTTTTTCTGGTGCATTTTACAACTTTTCTACTGTTTGTTTCCCTGAATGAAAAGTAGATTAAAGATTTTTGTAGTATCAATTTTTCTACTTTTCTACTTTTCAGTTTCGAGGAAAGCAGGTTTTAGTTATTCACCTACACTTAATACGATCATAAAGTGGACATTTGTCTTTTGGGTTTCCTAGAAGCAGAAAAGCAGGTTGAACGTTTTAGATAAACCTATGTTTCTACTTTGCTGCTAGCCACAAAGCAGACCTGAGTTAGCCTAAGACAAACTGAAGGGTACTCGCAGGGAAAGAATGATCAGTTTTGAACATGATCTTTCTTTTCTAAGCATCGTGAATAGGTGATGGCGTGTCGTGGCCGAGCGGATAAGAACACCGGACTCAAGCTCTGGTGTTTTCGATCAGCAGGGTGTGGGTTCGAGTCCCGGTCGTGACACTTGTGTCCTTAAGCAAGACACTTTACCATTATTGCTTCGTCCTTCGGATGGGACATAAAGCCGTTGGTCCCGTGTATTGTGTAGTGCACGTAAAAGAACCCAGTGCACTTATCGTAAAGAGAAGGGGTTTCCCATGTGTTCCTGGTTTGATCGGCTGCATATTGCGCCACAGCACCTTGTAAACCATTACATGGTGCTATGAGAAAAGGGTCTCATACAAAGGAAAAATACTGAGCGCTTTGTTTCGCCCCTAGGGGTATGATAAAAAGCGCTACATGTATATAAGAACCAAGTATTATTATTATTATTATGTAAAGCACCACTGCCTGTGAGTTTGGTAGTAATAATAATAATAATAATAATACAAGCATTTGTAAAGCGCCATCTATCTATGTAAACATATTCCGAGGCGCTTTAAGAAAAGAAACTGTCCAGAACTCTACAAATAATTAATACCCATGTACATGTATGTATACTTGAAACAAAACCAGCAATCTAATTATAAGTGTGCCCACTCTAGTCAATTTTTCTTTGTTCCACCCCAAATCATTTACAAATTCGCCCAGTCAGTTTCTTTGTGGTTTATTATTTGATATCTGTTATTTTGTAGGTATATGGAGTCAAATAGAATTGAAGGAATCAATCTTGAAGACTTGTGTAAGATGAGCGTCCTTAATTGGTTGGATTTGGGTTCTAATCTACTGACTGATGACACATTGGATGACAATGCCTTTATGTGTCTTATGAAACTTGGTACTTTGTAAGTAGTTTTTTTTTCATTCCAGTGAGTATGCAGAGCAGAGCCCAATTTCATGGCTCTGCTTACCGCCGAATTCTGTGCTTGCGACCACCATTCTCCGCTTACTGAGCAAGCGCAGAATTTCTGCGCTAGCTGTGTAAGCGAAGAATGCCTAGTAACATGGACTAGCACGCACATGCACAGGCAAAAACTCCCTGCTAACCGGGTGAAATACGTTTGACGTAAGCACGGAATTCCCTGCTTCAGTAAGCGCTGATTCTTTGCTTACGGTGGATGAGATTGAATGGTCATACAGTAAGAGGGTTGACTGTGTACTGTGTTGATACATGATGATGTATTTCAGGCTGGCATATTATCAATCATTGAAAACCACAGCTTTGTATGCTATTGAATATTCAGGCAGTAGGAGGGTTGACTATGCACTGTGTAGATACACTCACTAGTTTATCTATCATTCAAAGTCATTGCTTTAATTTGATTGCAGGGATCTTGGTTCTAATAACTTCAAGTATGTCCCTCCATCTGTACAATTCCAAGACAGAGTTCCCAGCTTGAGTTCACTGTAAGTACCCATCCAGCATTCAGATATTTCTTGACCCTTTATCAGGGTTTGCCCTGACTGGCCAGCAGGACCAGCTAGTCCACCAGTATTTTCTCTGGGCCATATTTCAAATTAAACAGAGATGCTTTTCAACACTGAAGTAGCCAGCCAGACTACTAACAGTAAACTTTGACTGGTCCTCAGTGTTTTAACTGGCATCTGAAGTAGCCAGCCAGACTACTAACAGTAAACTTTGACTGGTCCTCAGTGTTTTAACTGGCATCTGAAGTAGCCAGCCAGACTACTAACAGTAAACTTTGACTGGTCCTCAGTGTTTTAACTGGCATCTGAAGTAGCCAGCCAGACTACTAACAGTAAACTTTGACTGGTCCTCAGTGTTTTAACTGGCATCTGAAGTAGCCAGCCAGACTACTAACAGTAAAGTTTGACTGGTCCTCAGTGTTTTAACTGGCATCTGAAGTAGCCAGCCAGACTACTAACAGTAAAGTTTGACTGGTCCTCAGTGTTTTAACTGGCATCTGAAGTAGCCAGCCAGACTACTAACAGTAAACTTTGACTGGTCCTCAGTGTTTTAACTGGCATCTGAAGTAGCCAGCCAGACTACTAACAGTAAACTTTGACTGGTCCTCAGTGTTTTAACTGGCATCTGAAGTAGCCAGCCAGACTACTAACAGTAAAGTTTGACTGGTCCTCAGTGTTTTAACTGGCATCTGAAGTAGCCAGCCAGACTACTAACAGTAAACTTTGACTGGTCCTCAGTGTTTTAACTGGCATCTGAAGTAGCCAGCCAGACTACTAACAGTAAACTTTGACTGGTCCTCAGTGTTTTAACTGGCATCTGAAGTAGCCAGCCAGACTACTAACAGTAAACTTTGACTGGTCCTCAGTGTTTTAACTGGCATCTGAAGTAGCCAGCCAGACTACTAACAGTAAACTTTGACTGGTCCTCAGTGTTTTAACTGGCATCTGAAGTAGCCAGCCAGACTACTAACAGTAAACTTTGACTGGTCCTCAGTGTTTTAACTGGCATCTGAAGTAGCCAGCCAGACTACTAACAGTAAACTTTGACTGGTCATCAGTGTTTTAACTGGCATCTGAAGTAGCCAGCCAGACTACTAACAGTAAACTTTGACTGGTCCTCAGTGTTTTAACTGGCATCTGAAGTAGCCAGCCAGACTACTAACAGTAAACTTTGACTGGTCCTCAGTGTTTTAACTGGCATCTGAAGTAGCCAGCCAGACTACTAACAGTAAACTTTGACTGGTCCTCAGTGTTTTAACTGGCATCTGAAGTAGCCAGCCAGACTACTAACAGTAAACTTTGACTGGTCCTCAGTGTTTTAACTGGCATCTGAAGTAGCCAGCCAGACTACTAACAGTAAACTTTGACTGGTCCTCAGTGTTTTAACTGGCATCTGAAGTAGCCAGCCAGACTACTAACAGTAAACTTTGACTGGTCCTCAGTGTTTTAACTGGCATCTGAAGTAGCCAGCCAGACTACTAACAGTAAACTTTGACTGGTCCTCAGTGTTTTAACTGGCATCTGGCCAGCTGATCTCTGTTAAAGGCAAAGTATAAACAATTCATTTAACAAGTGTTTATGTAAAAAGCCATCAGTTTTTATGCCTTAAAATTTGAATCTGAGAAACATTACTGTCAGAAATGTTTCTCAGATTGTGTATTCCTATAGGTATTATTCTTTCCGCTTGGACATATTATTCGCCCCAGATTTTTGCAGGGATGTGATTTCTCCTTTTTATTAAAAAAGAAAAAAAAGAAATGAAGATAAAACCATATAATAACGCCCCAAATTGCAGAGTGTGGCTTTTAAAACCAAAGATAAATGTTATCAGTGGGCTTCTTGCTCGCAACTTTTCGAGCACGCAAGCTTTCGAGCTTGCAAGCTTTCACTGTTTGCGCTCAGAGTTCAGGTTTTTTTTCAACAGCCTATCACATCCCTGTGTTTTGGCAATATCTCAAAAACACTACCACCTTTTGAAATGAAATTCGCACAGGTTAGTTGTTTTTTATAGGATTAAAACAATCGAACAGTTTTAAAAACCAAAGGTACACGTTCCATTTTAGTGTCTTGCTCAAAGACATAAGTGTCGGGACCGGGACTGAAACAGATTAGTTTCCAAAAACCAAAGGTATCATTCCCTTCATTGTCAAGAGTCAGGACGGGGACTGAAACTGACACTCCAATGGCTCAAGCCACTCCAATGGCTCAAGCCACTCCAATGGCTCAAGCCACTCCAATGGCTCAAGCCACTCCAATGGCTCAAGCCACTCCAATGGCTCAAGCCACTCCAATGGCTCAAGCCACTCCAATGGCTCAAGCCACTCCAATGGCTCAAGCCACTCCAATGGCTCAAGCCACTCCAATGGCTCAAGCCACTCCAATGGCTCAAGCCACTCCAATGGCTCAAGCCACTCCAATGGCTCAAGCCACTCCAATGGCTCAAGCCACTCCAATGGCTCAAGCCACTCCAATGGCTCAAGCCACTCCAATGGCTCAAGCCACTCCAATGGCTCAAGCCACTCCAATGGCTCAAGCCACTCCAATGGCTCAAGCCACTCCAATGGCTCAAGCCACTCCAATGGCTCAAGCCACTCCAATGGCTCAAGCCACTCCAATGGCTCAAGCCACTCCAATGGCTCAAGCCACTCCAATGGCTCAAGCCACTCCAATGGCTCAAGCCACTCCAATGGCTCAAGCCACTCCAATGGCTCAAGCCACTCCAATGGCTCAAGCCACTCCAATGGCTCAAGCCACTCCAATGGCTCAAGCCACTCCAATGGCTCAAGCCACTCCAATGGCTCAAGCCACTCCAATGGCTCAAGCCACTCCAATGGCTCAAGCCACTCCAATGGCTCAAGCCACTCCAATGGCTCAAGCCACTCCAATGGCTCAAGCCACTCCAATGGCTCAAGCCACTCCAATGGCTCAAGCCACTCCAATGGCTCAAGCCACTCCAATGGCTCAAGCCACTCCAATGGCTCAAGCCACTCCAATGGCTCAAGCCACTCCAATGGCTCAAGCCACTCCAATGGCTCAAGCCACTCCAATGGCTCAAGCCACTCCAATGGCTCAAGCCACTCCAATGGCTCAAGCCACTCCAATGGCTCAAGCCACTCCAATGGCTCAAGCCACTCCAATGGCTCAAGCCACTCCAATGGCTCAAGCCACTCCAATGGCTCAAGCCACTCCAATGGCTCAAGCCACCCAGGTCCAATTTCATAGAGCTGCATTTATTTTGTTGTGCTACTTTTTGTGCTTAGCTTCTTTTTGTGCTTAGCTTCTTTTTGTGCTTAGCTTCTTTTTGTGCTTAGCTTCTTTTTGTGCTTAGCTTCTTTTTGTGCTTAGCTTCTTTTTGTGCTTAGCTTCTTTTTGTGCTTAGCTTCTTTTTGTGCTTAGCTTCTTTTTGTGCTTAGCTTCTTTTTGTGCTTAGCTTCTTTTTGTGCTTAAGCAGCTCTATAAAACTTGGCCAAGAACTTGAGTTCTGTGTGCTGGACCACTCGGCCAAAACATTGTCAAGTCTTAAACATTGTCAAACATTGTCATTATTGTCAAAACATTGTTTAGCCTTCTATGTGTGCACCGAATAGGTTGCACACCTTCTCTTGCTCTCTGCTTTTTGATGTTTATGTCCTGCTTGTTTCTACTATTATACTTCATGTTTTATACCATCTTGTAGAGCTAATACCAGAGAATCTTCTACTGTCTTTGGATTTCATGTTCTGTGAATCATTTATGGAAACATTAGTCAACTTTAAAGTCGTAATTGTGTGTTGTGTAGCCTTTCTACTGACTATGATGACTCACTCTGCAACCTTCAAGGCCGAACTGCTTAAACAATAGTTTGACTGTGTGTAACTTGTGTGGCTAATACAATGGAGGTCCTCATCAAGTCAATCTTCCTGTGTGTTCTTGTTCTGCAAGTCTGCAGTACTTCAACTCCTTCCAAAAAGGATCTTCTATCTAACTGTGTATCTTTTTCACATTGTTGTTTGTCTGGAAAGAAAATTTTCACCAAAGGATTTCTGAAATCACCAATTTCATATTATCATAACTCAACTGCTAGCTTCAATGTTGTACTGCTATGTTGTGGAGACATAGAACCTAATCCAGGTCCCCAATCTGATGAAATAACTAGGACCACCCGCAACATTAAACTCACTTATCAGTATGATAGGTCTCAACTTTTGGAAATAGGCTCCCAATGTGCAAAGCTGCCTGTTACCCCTGCTACATGGTCCACCCTGAGAGAACTGAAAATTTCGTCTAAAGCTCCTATACACGTCGAGGGCGATCGGTGAAACACACGACTAATCCAAACTTAAGCATTGCTACTCCTGTTACTGCTAATCACGTCACTCATACAGTTGATTGTACGGATGTCTCTTCACCCCTATCACCTACTAACGGGCCTGGTAAACAGGTGAACTTATCCAATATCTGCATTCTAAATGCACAATCCGTGTGCAATAAAACCAACCTTCTCACTGACTATATTACGGATCACGATTTTGATTTCATTGCGCTTACCGAAACCTGGCTAACTAACACAGACAAACACAAGCAAGTCATCGGGGATTTGTGTTTGCCGGGATATGATTTATGTCATGTGCCGCGTGTTAACAGATCTGGTGGAGGCATAGCTCTCATACACAAGGAAAATATAATCAGAGGGCCTGTTACATCATATAATGGTTCGACGTTTGAAAGTTTATGCTGTGATCTGACTACCAAAGGTTCTTTTTCCCTCCTCAAGCTTGTCATCATTTATAGACCACCGTACAGTTCAAAAAATCGTTTTACCCCTAGAATGTTTCTTGATGAGTTTTCTGAATATGTTGCAATACTTTCCGCGTCTCTCAATAAATTGTTGATTGTTGGAGACTTCAACTTTCACTGGATGTTTGCTAATGCTGATGCTGATGCTACTCGTTTAAAAGACATGCTCGAATCCACCAATATGTCACAGTTTGTTTGTACACCGACTCATATAAGCGGTCATATTCTAGACCTTGTTATTGCACGCCCATCCGATAACCTTGTAAACTCGATAAATGTTGGAGGTTTTCTAACAGATCACGCGGCCATACACTGTTCACTAAACTTGAATAAGCCCCTACCAACTAGAAAACAAATCTCATTTCGCAAATATGCTTGCCTTGACCATGATGCTTTTGCAGATGATATTTGCAAGTCTGATCTGTTAATCAATCCTTCAGATAACTTGGATAACCTCATTGATCAGTATGACTGTATACTTAAATCTCTTCTTGACCATCATGCTCCGTTAAAAACTCGCTCTGTTACCATCAGACCATCAAACCCATGGTACTCTACTGAGATTGCTAAAGCAAAGAAAATGCGTAAACGACTTGAAAGACGCTGGAGGAGAACAAATGTTGTGGCTGATCGAGACCTGTTTAAAGCTCAACGTCAACGCGTTCTCCACATGATCAATGATGCTAAATCAAAATATTACCAAGATAATCTATCTTGCTGTGAGAATCAACGAGAAATATTTAGGATTGTTGAATCTTTATTGCATAATAAAAGTAAAACCAAGCTACCAACTCACAGTGACACTATGGAATTGGCTGAGAAATTCAGTGATTACTTCATCACCAAGATAAGAAATATTCGGACTGATCTTGACACATCCGCCTCTACTCAGTCTGTCAGTGCAGGTACATACGAGTCTAACCCCAATATCCCTACACTCGACAGGTTTGAACCGGCCTCTGAAGTTGAAATCCGGAAACTGATAAATTCATCACCTTCAAAATCTTGTGACATTGATCCCATCCCAACTTGGCTGTTGAAAAGGCACTTGTCTGTCCTGTCTACCCCTATCACCAAAATTGTCAATTTGTCGCTTCATAATGCAGCTTTTCCTCAGCGTTTCAAAAGTGCTATCGTCACTCCACTCCTTAAAAAGCCATCGCTTGACTCAGAAAATCTCAAAGATTTCCGCCCAGTTTCCAATCTCTCATTTATGTCAAAAATAATTGAGAAAGTAGTTGCCGCCCGTCTGACTGATCATCTGTCTGAACACAATCTTTATGAGACCTCTCAATCTGCATACAGAAAATATCATGGGACAGAGAGTGCATTGTTGCGCGTGCATAATGATTTTCTTCGCGCTGTGGATGATAAACGTGGTGTGTTCTTAGTCCTCTTAGACCTTTCCGCAGCCTTTGACACCATAGATCATACTATCCTTCTGGGACGCCTGAAATCTTTGGGTGTCAAAGGACCAGTTCTCCAATGGGTTAAATCTTACATTAGCAACCGAACTCAAGCCATCAACATTAATGGAGTTTTATCATCACTTGCCACGCTCTTGTTTGGTGTTCCCCAGGGATCTGTCCTTTGGCCACTCTTCTTCACCATTTACTCTAAACCAATAGCTGCAATTGCAAGAAACCACGGACTCCATGTACATTTGTATGCAGATGATACTCAACTGTATCTTTCATTTGATTTAAATTGTTCTGATGAGCAATCTGAACGCAAACGTGTTGAGCAATGTGTTTCTGATATAAAGTCATGGATGACCAATAATAAATTAAAACTCAATGATGATAAAACGGAACTGCTCATAATAACCAAGACAAAATAATCAATCACCAGATGCAAATTGGCACTGCTAACTGTTACATCATCTGCAAATGCTCGCAATCTTGGGATCATGTTTGATAACACTATGTGCATGGAATCCCATGTGAAGAAAATTTGTCAATCCGCTTTTTACCATATTAGAAACATTAGCAGCATTCGTAAAGTCCTCAATAAAAAGTCTGCCTCTATCCTTATACATGCTTTCATTACATCCAGGCTTGATAATGGAAACTCATTGCTTTATGGTATTAACAAGCATCTTATTAAAAAACTGCAAAATGTCCAGAACGCTGCTGCTCGGGTATTATCTAAAACACGTAAATATGATCACATCACACCTGTGTTGAAACAGCTTCACTGGCTCCCAGTCTGTCAAAGAATTAAATTCAAAATCATTTTGCTTGCCTGGAAAGCTATGAATGATAGGGCTCCTCCCTATCTCAAAGAAATTCTCTCACCATATACGCCAACTCGCAATCTTCGCTCTACAAACCAACTTCTTTTAACTGTCTCTAATACAACCACTTCCAACGGCGTTCGCGCATTTTCTGTATCTGCACCCACTCTCTGGAACTCTCTTCCTTTACATATCCGAGCTACAAAGTCTCTGGACATTTTCAAAACATTGCTAAAAACTCACCTGTTCAATATTTCTTATGATTGACTATCTGTTTGTTATTTTTTCCACATGTTTTTTCCGACACATTTATGTAAATCTGTTTTATTCAATGTGCTCTTATTTCTTTCTAAGCTACGTAATTTGTAATCTTTTTGGTTACTCTCTCTGTTTTTTGTTTTTGTTTGGTTTTTATGCGCCTCGGAATAAGTTTAGTCTTAGATAGATGGCGCTTTACAAGTTTTAATTATTATTATTATTATTATAAGTCAAGTGGCTATACAAATGCATTAATTGAATTGCAATACGTCTTTTTTGAATCATTGGTTTTTTTCCCCCAGGGACCTGACATTCAACGATTTGACATTCCTGTTGGCTGGAGCTTTCTCAAATGTCACAACGCTGAAAATATTGAGACTTTCTTCAAATAAAATCATCTCTGTAGAGAATGGAGCTTTCCCGTTGGATATTACCTTCATGTAAGTAGTGTACAGCATGTGCAATATCAATCGTAATATCCTGGGGGGGATTTCAATAAAGCTCTAAGATTCATCTTAAGATGAGTTGTCAATATCGCCATAGTGATCTGTATTGTGACATCACACTTTGCTTAGTATTTAAGATTGATACACAGATAAGATAAATCAAACTTTTTGTGAAATCGGCCCCTGGAGTAATAACTTGGATTCTCCCTCGTTCTAACAAAGTCCAACACCCAAACTGATAGACCCTGATATTCATTGCACCTTCACTATTAAAGCACAACATTGGTAATTGTCAAAGACCAGTATGCACACTTGATGTGACCCGACATACACATGATATAAACCTGTGAAAGATTAAGCTAAATCGGTCTTCGTTGTCATGAGAAACCAGTGAAACATCAGATGATATATTTTCACTGTTTTTAAACATCAGATTTTATCACGGGGATAAAGACTTACCGTAATTTCCTGCGGATAAGACGCGTCTTATCTGACTTTTTAGACCACAAAATCATCACTGTGCCTTGTATTCCAGTGCGCCTAGTCTGATGTCGCTTAAGATCAAAATGCCCGCGGCCGATGTGCAAATAATCTAGGCCCTATTTAATGTAGCTGCGGTCAGGTTAATAATGCGGTCGCCAACCATCAACTCACCACGCATTGTTGACGTAGTACATATCAGTGCTCAACTCTCCGACAATGTCGCCAGATTTTCATTCCGACAATGACGCAATGTGTTGAGCCGCCTTTGTGGCCCCATGTCCCTATGCATAACGACCGTGAATTCATTCCAACAATGCAGCAACGTGTTCATCCCTTCCTTTATGGCCGCGATTTCGTACCGAAAATACTGCATTCAGATTTATCTAAACGTTTGGCGAACGCATTCACCCAACCTCTATTGTGTGAACGGTGAACAACAGAAACCCCAATAATGTCACGTCCCCATCGGAATAGACTTGGTTCCAAGTCTGTGATCGTGGTTTTTAGTGTCCTAATAGCCGATATATTATTGGCTGAAACAGTGCCCTCTTGTGGATAAACCTCTGTCTTGAACCGAGTTAAAGCGCGTGATAGCCAATCTGCGGGGGAATTTTGCGTGGCCGATGCAGAGAAATAACCGCAGTCTCAGACTTGAAATCAAGTTTACCATCGGAATGGCAGAAGATTATTTTCAGAGCCGTATGGTAGCGCCCTCTATTGAATAAACTCCCTTCAGCCCTGTGGTAGCGCCCTCTGTTGGTTAAACTCCCTTCAATTCCATGTGACACACGGGAGAAAGAATCTCCTGAAAACGCCGCTGAACGGTAGGTTGGTTTCAGTTTACAATGAACTTTTCTACATGTCTCTACATGTTTCAAGCGCACGTGATTTCTATTTATTCACGTGTTGATTAGCGTGATACTTTTAGGGTAACAAAATGACCCCTTTTTGGCGATGTACCGATACGGTCTGCTGTTTGCAGTCAAAGGTGCATGTAAGATCATGCGACTTGTGCGGCAGTGCGCCTTGTCTGTTGACGCTTGATTTTTTGGGTAATTTCACGGCCCTGAGCCTTGTACGCCCCGCGTCTTATCCGCAGGAAATTACGGTATTGTTTGACTCATTTCCTAAAAACTATAGCATTTCAAGCAAAACTATTTCAAGGGAAGTTTTCCACCATGTAAGTTATGTGCAAATCTGTGAACATTTAAATTGTCCATTTCACCAATGTTGTACACACCCTTTAAAGCAGGTTGGGAGGTTGATGTTTTTTTCTTTGTGTATTGGGCTGTGTACATGTCACACCAAATCTTCTGGAGTGAGTGATTTATTGGCATCCTTCGGGTGGTCAGGTTGGTGTAGAGGTATATTTCCCCACCTTCTACCTCTAGGTCTCTAGTTTGATTGCCACTGAGGGCACTAGATGTGGATTGGGTTTTCAGTCCTTACCTGACTGCGTGGGTTTTCCCTGGAATAATCCTCTCTGGGTTTTCCTCCCACATCTAAAACTACCAAATCTTATTTTGGGCACTGGCCCCAAAAGAATAAAAAATGATTGTATAAAATAATTTGTGAACATGTCAAGGTTAATAACTTGACAATTCTTTTGTTTGTTTGCAGAAACATGCAAAATAATCAGTTCTACTTTCTGCATGAGAACCCATTCACGAATCTGACTGAGCTGGTTACTCTGTATTTGCAAGATAATGAAATAGATGTCATACCTGATACTGCGTTTGATGGCTGTACTTCCCTGATTCGTTTGTAAGTAAGCTTATTCATCTAACAATAATAGTACAGTTCATTCTAACACTGCGGCGTGTCATGGCCGAGCGGTCTAATTCACCGGACCCAAGCTCTGGTGTTGTCAGCAGCAGATTGTGGGTTCAAATCCCAGTCATGACACTTGTGCCCCTGAGCAAGGCACTTAAACATAATTGCTTCGTAAAAAGTTGGGAAGGTAGTGCATTCTGCTTTACCAGCCAGGCTCCTAGTAGATGATACCCATGCCTACATCTTTACGGACTGTGAAGGGGGTAACCCTGTTTCAGCCCCAGGAGTAGGTGACAGTGTGCCCCTGGTGTCAATTGATTAGGGTCAATAGCCCAAATCAGTTACGTTTGTAGCCCTCACCTTGAAGTGGCTGCCCGTGACCTTGTAATGTTAGGCGATCTCTCGTAAAAAAAACAACAATAAAAAACAAAAACACCAAAACCTTGTACAAGAGACACAGTGCATAACAGATAATTCGTGTAGTTAAATCGTGTTTGTTCAACCCCAAATTATTTAAAATTAACCCATCCATCACACAATATAACTTCTGTACTTAAATGGAGGGTATACCTTTGGTCATTATCCCAAAATTAATTACCATAAAAACTTTCTTGGTAAAAGAGCAGTGGAGAGCTGTTATTATAAAACATTGTTAGAAACCACATCCTTCGAAGTTTTAGAGAAAGAGATCATTTTCCACCCAAAAACTTGTATCTGAGAAAGGCTATGAACAAACATAAAGAGCCCATGCAAACTTTAACCCTGTCTTTTTCCCTTGTGGTCTATTACTTGAATTTAAAAAATATTTCAAAGATACAAATGTATGAGAGAAACTTAATATATCAATCTCATAGCAACCATCGTCTCGTGTTCCTCGATCATCGTCTACCGTCCACCTAGAATTCAACACTGGTCCTATCCCAAGCAACCATCGTCTCGTGTTCTTCGATCATCGTCTACCGTCCACCTAGAATTAAACACTGGTCCTATCCCCGCACTCGCTACGGAAAACGCGCCTTCTCAATTGCCACACCCACTCTCTAGAACAACCTTCCTGTCCACATCCGTGCCTCCACTACACTGGACTCATTTAAGACTGAACTCAAAACCCACTTATTTAGATCAATCTAAGCATGTTTACAGTATAAGCTATTCACCAGCGCTTAGAAACGCTGTATTAAGCGCTTTATAAATGCAAGCTATTATTATAAATGCAAACTATTATATGATCTTGTGTGTGTACGTAATTGCGTATTTTGTAACTTTTTATTGTTAGTTTTACATTTATATATATATATTTTCAATTTATTATAAATTAATTTTAAAGATCAGCAGGAGAGGAGAGCCTCTAGACAGGAACTTTGTTTTTATTAGGCAATCCTTCGGGCTCCAGCTGCTTCTCTTTCCTTCCTTGATTGCTCTAGTTGCATCTTTTAATGTTTTTACCAATGTGTATTAATGTACTTTTTATCTGCTCAAGAAATGAAATAAATATAAATGTAAAGATTTCTTTTTATCAACAGATCTCTGACCGATAACAAAATTGGTCGGATCTTGAGAACCACATTTGAGGATTGTCCACTTTCAGACCACGTTTACCTTCATAATAATGAAATTGCTTATATTGAGGATGGATCCTTTGCTCATATCACCTCATCAGCCACCAGTATTTTTCTCCAGAACAATCGTCTGACTAAAATACCAAGAGGTGGAGACTTTGTCAATGTGAACGTTAACTATTTGTAAGTACCAAATGATTAAAACTTTACCGATCATACTGCTACTTGCATGTACAAATTACATGTTCCTTTGCCAAACTGATTACCACTTATATACGGTAACTACCAAATGAGAAGTCTCCCGAATTCCGAATTATAATCTACTCTGCGGCAGTAGAACAAATAGCAAGACAAGTTCTCAAAGAACAAAATATACCTAGCAAGGATACACATGATGTTACCGCAAACCAAATATACATTGATACCTCACCATGCAATGCCTCAAATGCCATAAACTACCAAATGATAAAATACTTTACTGATCATACTGCAGTACAAATTAAATGTGTCTTTGCCAAACTGATTACCACTTACATGTATATACGATAACTACCAAATGATTGAGACTTTACCGATCAGATATTTGTGCCTTTATCAAAATGACTTGTTTATATGTTAGTACCAAATGGTAGAGACTTTACCGATCATGCTGTTATTTCAATTATCTGTGTCTTTACCAAACTGACTGCTATTTGTAAAGTACAATTATAAATGTTGGCAACTTTACTGATGCTACTGCTATTTAAAGTGTCAATTATTTCTGACTTTATAAATCTGTATGCTGTATATATATGTAATTGCCAAAGAGTTGTGTTTTTACCAATCACACTGTTCCTAATATTGGTGCCTCTACCAATTTGACTGTAAATTATTTATGTCTGTAAGTAAGTACCAAATGGTAGAGACTTTACCGATCATACTTCTACCTAAAGCTTCAACTACTTATGCCTTTACCAAAGTGTCTGTCATTTAAACATAAGTACTAATTGGTCGAGACTTTACCAATCACACTGTCACTTGAAGTTCCTAACAATGGTGCCTTTACCAATTTGACTTGTAAATTATATATTTACATAAGTAAGTACCAAATGGTGGAGATTTCACAAGTGCGATGTATTGATCAAATCTGACTGCCACCTAAAATGTACTTTGTACCTACTAGTACTCTTATCAAACTGACTGCTACTTGTATTTTTGTACAAAATGGTTGAGACTTTACCAAATCTGACTGCCACTTAACCACTTCACGTCGGATGACGGAAATTTCCGCACAATTCTGCTGAACGGAGATACGGTTGACGTCGACATCCGTCATGCAGCTTTTCGAAAATTGCTAACCGTGCTGCCTACGGACGTAAAAAGACGTCAAATTAGTGCATCCATTTCAGACGGATGACGTAAAAAGACGTACCGCAAAAACATTAGGGCTAGCCGGATGACGTTTATAAACGATAAAAAGGTCAGGACATTGCGACGGTTGACGTAAAATTACGATGTAGTGGTTTAGTTCTCAGTCCGGCTGACGTAAAAAGACGTCACAACATCGTTGTTTTTACACTTTGGAATTTTTCATTGTTCAAAGTTCCCATCCTGTTCGCATAATTATCTTTGTGGAATCCCCTTACCTCATTCTCATATTCTTTGTTGTCATAAAATAAAGATGTAACATAATAAATAAAACTGCAGTCTCATGTTTCTTTGATTTGCATATAAATCCAGCCTACTCCTAATGCATCTTTGTTCATGCTGTCCGCCCCAAACAATGAGGATTATCAGCTTATCGGCTTATCGGCTTCATTGTCTCCTTGCTGGCCGACTACTTACCTATAGAAATTTGTACCTGGGCTGGTGGACGTCTTTGCAATTTCAATTACCTAACCCGTTTCCCGGGGATACTGCTTGCCAGCACCACCACGTCTTCCCTTTCTTTGTTCCACATGTGTCTATTGACGACCGCAATCCCTGAACTACACATCGCTTCGGGACGGTTGACGTCCGTTTTGCAATGGACATTTATTCCACCCTGCCGGTTGACGTAAATTTCAGTCAGCGAACGAACGGCGAAATGAAAACGCCCGCCACGGGCGTTCTATCGAAGGAATTTTGAAAATTCCGACGCCAACATTCTTGGCATGGGTGTATTGATCTATTATCGAGGGAAAAACTTTAACCTTTCGCCGGGGAAAAAAACCTAATTTTTTTCCAAAAATAATACCGCCCAGAGGCCCAGCATTTTTTTTATAATACCGACGTGAAGTGGTTAAACAGTTTCCTTTATTTGCTACTCTTACTGGTGTGAACAGAAATCAACATTTTTCTTTCTTTTCTTTTGTTGTTGTAGATATTTGCAGCAGAATTTTATCACAAGCATCCTGAACGGCACGTTTCAAAATCTTCAAGGTTCTTATCTGTAAGTTTAGGTTTTTGAGAAAAGCATCATAAATCTGGTAAAATACAAAAACCAATGGCTACTTGGGTGAGAATCCCATGAATCTGGCACGCTAGAGCTGGCCTCTTGTTACTGGACACACTCGGTGGTCAGATGGTAGAATTCTTTACAATTGGGCCCTAGTTGTAAACCATGGCCTTCTTCCCTAATTCAATGAGTATATCCCCCAAGTTGTCAGCGGTACCCACTGCTATAACAGGTTTCAATCTTGGGTCTTGTCACTGAGCACACTCACTGGTCAAGACTGCTGTAGAATGCGCGGGTTGTGGGTTTGAATCTCACTTGAGCACCCTGTGGATTTGTTTCGCAAATTTCTGAAAGCACCAAGTACACAGTGGTTATCACGCATTGGTATTTGGGTTAAACCAAAATACTCTTAATTTCTTGGCCTTATTGCAATTCATGTACCAGCTGTTTCTTTTGGACACATTTTGCGTCATGACTACCTACAATGTACTATCTACTTAGCAGCAATTTTCTGTGTCCAGGGGCGAGATTAGCTTTTCAAAACTAGCGGAATTCATTTGTTTTTGAGAATATGGTTGTTACAATGAAAACACGACTAACAATTTAGACAAAGGTTTTCATAAAATGCACCAGAATTTTCTCTTTTGACAAAATATGAGACATAATCAGCATGAATCGCAAAACCTTGTCAATAAGGCAGGACCAATAATTGGTCGTGGTGTGCTCAGTGCTGGAATATATAATTGGACCACTCAGACATGACAATGGTGGCAGCCTATCAAACTTTCATAATCCTCATTTTGACAAATGTATGGAATCAGGGATTACATATTTAAACCCTTGAAAAAGGAAGATTTTGAGCATGAATTCCAGTACCCTTTGTCCATCTTTGTATGGGGGAAATGAAGCATTGCACAGTGAGTGAATGCACTGTGCACGCTACACAGTGGAACGTCTTGTTGTACAGGTGATCTGATTTCTGGCGTAGGAAATATTAGCATGTAAAAATGTCTTGCAATTTTAACTGGAATTAACTTACATGAATTTTAAATGTGTTTCAGGGACTTGTCAGACAACGATATTTCCTTCATTGAGCCCAATGCCTTCCAGGATGTTTCATTTACTAAGTAAGTATCGATCATTAAGACATGTTTGTA
This sequence comes from Leptasterias polaris, assembly GCA_037783415.1. Classification (NCBI taxonomy): domain Eukaryota; kingdom Metazoa; phylum Echinodermata; class Asteroidea; order Forcipulatida; family Asteriidae; genus Leptasterias; species Leptasterias polaris. The sequence continues at coordinate 1,239,942 of JAZGTN010000146.1, read as the reverse complement.
ATATTCTCTTATTCTCTTATAAAATTAACAATTTTCTTTTAAGCAAAAATAGGCTGGAGACCTGTTGCAAATCGTACATATGACGTGGTATTGTTAGCCATAAGCTATATTTAACTAAAGTATTTGAAGAAACGCACAGTACGCGTAAAATTCAATATGGTTGAGACTAACATGGTCCTGGAAATCTTAGACTTGCATAGTCTATTTGCGCTTGCATTGTAAATTTTGTAATATTACTCTTTGAAAATTTATAGTTATTTTTTGTCAACAACTTACTGATGATTGCACAAAGAATGATTAATAATTCACTGAATAAACGGTTGGTTTGAAAGATTTTACATGATACGTACTGATTTATTATTTGTATCGTTATGTTTACAGTGATATTTCTTTGAACAACAATCCACTAAGGACATTGAGTTCATATTCTTTCAACACTGTCAGCTGTAGATATTTGTAAGTATTCCATGTTGTCACTAATTTCGGTCACAAAGCTCAGTATTTAAAGGCACTGAACACGTTTTGTAATTGTCAAAGACCAGTATTCTCACTTGGTGTATCCAAACATATGCATAAAATAACAAGCCTGTGAAAATTTGGGCTCAATTGGTCATTGAAGTTGCAAGTAAATGATGAAAGAAAAAACACCCTTGTTGTACAAATTAGTGTGCTTTCAGATAGGAATAAAAGGCTTCTGGCCAGAAGTCTTTTATTATTTTAGTGAGAAATTACCTCTTTCTCAAAAACTACGTTACTTCAGAGGGAGTCGTTTCTCACAATGTTTTATACTATCAACAGCTCTCCGTTGCTCGTTACCAAGTAAGTTTTTATGCTAATATATATTTTGAGTAATTACCAAACCTGTACAGTGCCTTTAAGTTCTAACAAATCTTTCAATTCATGGTGATAATTATCGATCCATTGTCGGTACACAGTTGAAGACTTTTAAACACTTGGGGACAGCAGATATCCAGGGGGCCAATTTGAATGTCTGAATTTGAGTTTACTGTGTGATTTCCATTTTATAGCTGTAAACTGTAAGCACATGAAAAGGCATGCTAACCTTTCGGTGTTTTCTGTAAGAAAATGAATGAATATAATTTGTTTTTTACCCGACACCGGTGTGTGTTAAGCACTGTATACTCAGTACTTTCCCGAGTTCTGTGAAAAAAATCCACAGGCAAATCACTGGGGTGGGATTCGAACCCACGACCTTTGCATTGCTAGAGCAGATGTCTTACCAATAGACCACCGAGCCAGCCTGATGGCTAAAGGCAGTTCGAATCATTGGCAGCGGGTACCGCACAATTTAATAGATGTTAATTTTTGCATCGGGGATAATAATATAATTTGGTTTTTACCCTACACGATGTGTGTTAAGCACTGTATACATGTACTCAGTACTTTCCCGAGTTCTGTGAAAAAAATTCCACAGGCAAATCACTCGGGTGGGATTCGAACCCACGACCTTTGCATTGCTAGAGCAGATGTCTTACCACTAGACCACCAAGCAAATGAATGACATCAAATAATAAACCACAAGGGAAACTGACTTGGTAAATTTGAAATGATTTTGGGTTGAACAAAGAAAAATTGACTAGAGCGGGATTTGAACCAACAACCTCCAGATTGACGTATTGGCGCTCTACCAACTGAGCTATCTAGCCCTTTGTTGGCGGTCTCCCTTTTTTGTCAATATCTTTGTTCATGGGGTGCTAGTCAGAAGCCATTCAACCGTAAACTGCCGTGTGGCCAGGGATCACACCCAAGTATACGATACAACCTGGGAAGCGGCAGCCAGGGGATCACCTTAAGGGGATGCGACTTTTTATAACAGTTATCAAATAATAAACCACACGGGAAACTCACTGGGAAACTTTAAAATGATTTTGGGTTGAACAAAGAAAAATTGACTAGATGAATGATGTAACAATGCAAACCCAGGGTGACCACACAAGCTTCCCACCTAATTTGTTTTGCTAGCTAGTGAAATACATTTCTGGTTAGAGGGGTTGTGTCATCATGATTTAACCTGTGCTGAAACTGTACATGGAATTTATTTATTTATTTATTTATTTCGGTTTAAAAACACAAAATATGGTTGGTAGCATCACAAGGTAATACTAAAAATTACATGCTTACAAAACCAAACATTGAGTATTACAAAGACAGTACAAAATTAAAAACCCATGCCCGCCAGATATAAGAAATAACCCATTATTACTGTGATAAAAAAACGACTATAGCAAAAGTAAAATAATTGAATACTCTCACCCTGTTGAGTATGTCCTGGATGTTGTTTGGTGCCAATTGCCAATTGAGGGCTTTGGAAACAATCATCAGTTTAGAAATGGCTATAAATAGGGAACTTGCCGTCACAATGATGTGTAAAATTTCTTTTAATTTTGTTTTGGAGGAGTGTTGGCTCTGAAAAGAGCTGGTGTGGTCTCGACGTTTCAAATAGTACACTTTGATCGTCTTCAGGAGAAGACTTATTCTTTCTCCTGAAGACGAGCAGAGTATACTCTTTGAAACCTTGAGCCCACACCGGCTCTTTTCAGAGCCAACACTCCTCCAAAACAAAATTTAAAGTTTTTTTTTTGAATGGTTGTACCTGCAAGTTTACTTCTTATGTTTATTTCTATATTCCACACCACGCAAAGCTTCGAACATCAGCATCAGTTTGTAGATGATTTTGAATGATACTCAAAAGAAGCACTAGCTGCATACAAGTCCTATGGGGTTCTGGTTACCAGTAATGGGAGGGGAGCCAGTTTGTGTGAAGTGGGCGTGGCTTGATGTCACATGATACTCGTCATCCATTGTTTGGTGGGTAAAATAAGTTTGATTTCATCTACCTTACATTACCTCAGTTTATTCCTGCTGATTTATTTTATTTTAACAATAATATTTATATTGTTTTGGCAGTGATATGAGGTCGATAGTATTATCTACTATCCCATCCTTTGCTTTCAGTGGATTAAGTGCAACCAAATTGTAAGTATTGTATATCAGTCCTGGGCTCGATTTCACAAAGAGCTACGATTGATCTTTATAACGGCAAATCACTCTTAATTGCAAAGCAAAGTGTGATGTCACAATACAAATCACTATGGTAATACTGAAAACTCATCTTAAGATGAGTCTTAGTGCTTTGTGAAATCGGCCCCAGGTATACTTATATTTCTGATATATCAGACAAAAGACTATCCCACCCTTTGCTTTCAGTGGATTAAGTGCATCCAGATTGTAAGTATTGTATATCAGTCCTGGTATACTTATATTTCTGATATATCAGACAAAAGACTAGAGGATGGACATTGGGCTGTAATTCCCAGTAAAGAGTGATTTTGGCCAATGTTTCCAGCATTAACCCAGAGTTCACAGTTTAAAATCCTGATATAGTCATTTTTTCTGTTCGCCCAAAATTAAACTAAATTTAACGAGTCAGTTTTCCTTGTGGTTCATTCATTACTGGGTATTATATCCACTTGGAAAAACCGTATATGAAAATTCTTGTTGAAAAACCTGTCCATGACAAATTTGAAATAAAAGCAAAAATAAAAGATGGTTCACTCAAAAAGCTCAGTGATCCTTAATTCCATACCAATCCTCTTGAAAAATATTTCCATCTAAAATAGTCCAACGCAATTAATGTGGCGTGTCAGGGCTCAGCGGTCTAGTTCACCTGTCGAACCCTGGTCATGACACTTATTATGTCCTTGAGAGACACACTTAACAATAATTGCTTCCTAGAAAGTTGGGAAGGTAGTGCACACTGCTCTACCAGCCAGGCTCCTAGTGGATGATGCCCATGCCTACATCCTTAAGGACTGTGAAGGGGGTAACCCTGTTTCAGCCCCAGGAGTAGGAGGCAACGTGCCCCTGGTGTCAATTGATTTGGGTCGATAGCCCAAATCAGTTATGTGTAGCCCTCACCTTGAGTGGCTGTCCGTGGCCTTGTGAGTTAGATGATATCTCATTTATATAAAAAAACCTAAAAACCAAGACTGTTCTCAAATATTAAGGTATCACTTTAAGGGCATGACACTTGGGAAGGTAGTGCACACTGCTCTACCAGCCAGGCTCCTAGTGGATGATACCCATGCCAATGCTACACATTGAATAACCCGAACAAAGGTTGCCCATACTTTCCATTATGAAGCGTGCACAGAGCATGCACTCACAGTGCTACACTTTGTGTCACCCACACAAATAGAGGAGTTTGTGGTAGAAATAATGCTCAAATTCTGCCTGGTGGATTATTGTGTAATCCCTGATTCTGGCTTTTTGTCTTAAAAAGAGGATTCTGTGGCATCGAGAGGCTTCCACTGCTCTATCTCATTATACTTTAAGGCACAAATTTGGCTCAATGGAGGTAGTCTGACCAGACCAAAATACCAGCCTTGGTTTGGCGATTTACGATGCATGAATATTATATATTCTTGAAAGAGAGAAACAAAATCAAACAGATACTTTGTTATTCTGGCAATCGCAATAAAGTAGTCCTGTCAGGCTGGAAGTGTATAAGACACTAACTGGTTGAAGCTGTTGTTATTCGTACTGTTTTTATTATTTTAGGAGTTTTAATAATTTTGTTACAGAGGTACTAAAATGAAGTCTTTGTAAAACACTTACCGGGGTAATTATTCTTGGTGGCTGTTGTGACTTTAAAGGGTCTGTATACGTTTGGTTATGACTCTGAAAATTAATGGCAATAATAAGTACCGCAGCTTTGGGTAGTATAATGAATTTTGAGAAACTTTTAACTTCGAAGTATTACGGTTATGGAAAAATATATCACTTTTTATTCCCCAAAATTTGAATCTGAGACTGCTTCTCAGACTGTGTATTCCTAAGGGGAATATTCTTCCTGCGTGGAAATATTTGCTCCGGTTTTTCGGTGATATCTCAAAACGCGACCACCTTTGAAGTGAAATTTTCACAGGTTAGTTTAATTGTATATACCTACATTTATATAGGATTAACACAATCAGTAGGCTCCAATTACCAAACGTATACAGCACCTTTAAGCTTGTAGGGACATAGAAATTGCAACATTACATGTATTTATTTGTACAAACCACAGATTCAATCAAACTCCGAAAGTTGTTCTTTGCTCAAGAACTTACCTTGCCTCCTTTTGGTCAATTACTTTTCTTAATATTTGTTTGTTTGTTGCAGGTACTTGCAGTCAAATTCCATTACAACAATTGAGGAAGAAGCCTTTGATGTTTCTGTAGGTTCCGAACTGTAAGTCCATACTATTGATTATTCTAAGGACTAGAAACTTGTCTTGCGGCCTTTTGTGGTTCAAGCCGCTTGCAACCACTATCGTCACAAAAAGGTATATGATACTTGTCTTTGATGGTATGTGTAAAAGACAACGTACAGGATTGGTCATTTTCAAAAACTAATTAGTTACATGTAGTTTCAATCTTAAAGTGTCTCGCTGCTTTACCAAAAAGGCAAGTGAAAATAAGCAGGATACCATTCACAAATTGTTCATGGCATTTTTGGCTGGTAATCTTACTCTAGTAAGCATATCTTTGTTCCTACATTAGCTTCTTTCTGTGCTTGAGCACGGTATTGTTTTGAGAGTGAATGCTGGTCGGCCAGGATTATGTATACCGTGAACAATAGCGCGGATTACCGAAACAATAGCCCGTATTCATCGCACGAACAGCTTGTTTGTGTGAAAAGCACGGAGCCACATGTTGCAGTAGCTTTTCAATCGAAAATACCAATCTATTCAAACACAAACAAAAGGGCAATTTCTATGAATAGATCCATGATACAGGGCCAAGAAAGGTTCAGCAAACTCTTCCCTTCGCAGAGAGTTGGTCTTTCAATAATAACCGGCCAGCAACCTCAGAATTAACCACAGGTGCATAATGAATAGAAAGTATGCAACCAGTATGCGGCTATAGCCGTCACCCGACACCCTAACCTTCTATTAAGCCGCGGCCATAGCTGTCATCCGTCCGCAAGAGGTTAAGCAGCTCCTTGAAATTGGGCCAAATTACTTGGGGCTGACCCAGGTGAGCAACAACAATGGCGTGAATTGACAGCGATGTTTATAAACTGTGGTTTTAATGATCATGCTTCAAGTTTTCAGCCGTTTGACCATCGCATTCTAAAATGGATCCCTCTGCAGTGTCATGTTTGTTTTCATCTAGTTCTTGATATATCTATACTGTAAAGTTGTATACTTTAAACTGGTCACTCTTGAGTGATAATGTCTTTTATTTGTTGATACTGTGGAAAATAAATGAACCTTGAACCTTGAACCTTGAACCTTGAACCTTGCATGCCCGACCCGCCTATGTGTACATATATGCGGTGGTCTTGTGCGCAATAGCACAACAAGAATGGAACAGATGCATGCTGAATAGTACCAAGGAATAATGCAGTAAAGAATTGATTGTTTAAATGACTTGCATGTAGTAGTTATTAACTGTTGCATATTTATAAGTCATTTGAATATCATTCATATCTCATCGTAACTATATGCTTAGATTAGTGCAGTAGAGAATTGAATACATTGTACAGACTTCCATAATCATTTTTTAACTGTCGCATATTTATTAGTAATTTGACTGTTATTCACTTACAGGTATTTATCGAGTAACAAGCTGTATGATATTGGAGGCAAGATGTTTGTGGATGGATCAAGTGTTAATGAGCTGTAAGTATATTATTAGGTGTTCAAGCAGGAGCGCAAACGCCTCTTGTTACTGTTCTAGTTTTGTTCTTCTTCTTCTCCTCAACTCTTCTCTACAATATAACTCTCAACTGAAACTGAATTGAGCCTTGAAACTCGACAGACAATTGGACCTCAAAATGAAGACAGTACAACTTCAATGACATTTGTGTCTAATTACTTTACATTATAAGATAAATACTGCACCCTGGAACCTTCACTTCCCCAATGCCAGTGACCATGAGCTGGGTTAATGTCCTTTTGATAATAAGTATTAAGACATCTATAGTGGCTTGGACAAGCTGCTGGTCTTAAATCACCGAAACGTTGAAGATAATGGATGAAGTCTGACTGTTTCCTATTTAGTTTCTTGAGACATATTTGGTCCCTATTTTGGGGGTAGAATTTGTTGGATATTTTTGTATAGTAAACTTGGAGACAGTGGCTCAATGAACTGCCGATTCACACCTCATTAACTCACGATCAGATAAGAGAGATTGTGCTAAAAAACTTCTCCATCTCAAACCAGTGAGTACTGACCCGAGATTGCCAGGCAAACTTGGGGCCACTCCTAATTCACACTGACCCGAGATTGCCAGGCAAACTTGGGGCCACTCCTAATTCACACTGACCCGAGATTGCCAGGCAAACTTGGGGCCACTCCTAATTCACACTGACCCGAGATTGCCAGGCAAACTTGGGGCCACTCCTAATTCACACTGACCCGAGATTGCCAGGCAAACTTGGGGCCACTCCTAATTCACATAATTCATGTGATTTACGTAATGGTGTGTTGTTGCCGAGCGGTTAAGAGCACCAAACTCAAGTTCTGATGTTTCTGATCACCAGAGTGTGGGTTCGAGTCCCAGTCGTGACACTTGTGTCCTTAAGCAAGACACCTAATTATTATTGCATCGTCCTTTGGATGTGATGTAAAGCTGTGTGTTGTTCAATGCATATAAAAGACCCAGTACACACTTATCGCTAGGAGGAGGGGTTCACCCCGGTGTGTCTGGCAGTACGTATATATTCAATCATTGAAGGCTGCACTCAAAAGGAAGAAGCAGAATGGGTAGTTATCAGGGAGGAGATGCTTCAGACTTGATGAACGCTGTTCTATTTTTTGGTTCTCTCTAGGCATCTAGAGAACAATGAGCTTCCGTCCATCCCACCTGACGCTTTTGATGGAGCAACTTTGAGTAAGCTGTAAGTATACCTCAAGATAAAGTACAGAGTTATTAATACATCAATCAATCAATTAATCAATCAATAAATTGTGGCTTGTTGTGGCTGGGTGTGGCTGGGTGATTTGTTGCATTGGACTGAGTCCTTGAAGTTTAGGTTCAAATCCTGGTCATGACACTTACATCCCTTACCAACATTCAATTTTCCAATTGGAACCAGTTGGAATGTTTCATTTGTTGTGTTTTGGCACAAAACCAATTAGACTCAATTGTATTCAGTTAGATTTTTTCCCCCCAATTAGACCCTGTTGGGAAATGAAATCTCCAATTGGAAATATAAGAGGTGAAATTTCCAATGGGTAACAAAAAATTCCAACCAATTCCAATTAACTTAAATCAAGCCATTAGGATTTCCAATTGGACTGAGTTGATCTAAGATTTTATTCCAATTAGAAATTCAGTATTCCAATATGAACCAACTCAATACCAACTCGCTCCAATTCTATCCAACTGGATATCCAATTGGAATTATGTGAACATTTTGGTAAAGGATGTCTTGGAGGAAGGCAACAACCACACTTGCTTCTCTTAACCAAGGTTTATAAAGCAGAACCTGAGAAGGCTGAGGAAGTGTTTTGTTGAGCTAATCCCTAAGCGCTAATTAAAAGCAGCTTGGGGTTGATTGCTTCCCAGGGAGTTTGAAGAATGGTCCTAGTATGCCTTGTAGTTAGGGTTAGAGGTGTCTGTCTACTGACATGACTGAAAAGATCCAAACATTATTGATGCCAGGAGGGATAGGCCTATGTAATGAGTAACTCAACTGTTAGTTCTCTATTTTCAGGACATATACATATCCCCATACTGTGGTTTTGGCACGGAAAATTATATTGTAAAGACAACTCCCTCCAAAAAAAATAAAAAAATAAAAATTTAGATCGAAAAATCGCACAACCGATTTGATACATAGAAAAAAGTATATATTTATATAAAATAGGAAAAAAACAAAATCACAAAATACAAAACAAAAATATATAAATAAATGTATTAATATAAATAAATAATTAATTAAGATACAATTTTGTATTACTTTTACCCTCCTTGCCATCCCCCTACCCTCCCCTCCCTCCCGAAATGAAAATGTCTAGTTACACCATTGTTGTTATATTTTGTTTCCTAGGTATCTGTACGGCAATGTGTTGACAACCTATCCAGCTAGAGCCCTGTCCAGCCAGAATCTACAAGAAATCAGTCTTAATGACAATCAAATAGGGTCACTACCAGACAATGCTTTTGAAGGACAAACTAGCTTGAGAAAACTGTACGTAAAGTATTGACTAATGATTGGATTGTTTGAAAATATAACCCAAGAGTAAAGTTAAGAATTGATTGTAAATGTTGGACATCCAGAGTAATGAATGGATTGTGTGAAAAAGATTACCAAACATTAAAATTCAGAACTGATAGTAAATGTTTGACATCCAGACCTGCTGACTTATCCTGATTCTGCAGAAAGGTTCCTGAAAATCAACCGATTTGTCCATGTTCTGACAAACACATTTGAAAACCTCTCTGATTATGAAAACTTTGTCCCTATTGTGTTGAATGTTTAAGTTCACATTATTTGTGGCTTTTCTCTCAGTCGCTCCAGGAGTGTCAAGTCTGACAGACATTGCGCATTATAAATGTTCACTATTATTATTATTATTATTATTATTAAATATCTCCTTCATTGTTGTTTAAAATCTCCCTGATTGCGAGATGCAAATGTTGGCAGCTGTGAAACCCATCACCAAGAAACTCTGACAAATTTGCAATTTTCAATTTTGAGATTTTTTTATTTTCAATTTATTAGCTTATCATGATCATGGATTCTAATTTCAATAATCCCCTGTGAAGAAACTAAATCCTGATTTATAATATGGAAGGTAACGTGACGCTAACATTCACTGCAAAGATTTGTATTCTTGAAACTTTCCTTGTGTCACTCCCAAAAATCTGAATTTTTCTCAGAGGTGACAAAATTCTTGTTTTCTTGAAATAAGATTTGTTTTTTCATATTACAAGGGTACTGTTTTTAGCATTTTCTATTCACATATTGTTTTTTCTTCAGAAACTTGGAGAATAACCGACTTACAGAACTTCAAGCTGGTTTACTGGCACCTCTTACCAGCTTACAAGAACTGTAAGTCAAACATTTTAGCATATTTAAATTATACTTAATTAAACATTTTAAGACATTTAAAACATTTCAAAATGTTTAAAGGCAAAGTTTAGCTCAATTCTTTTTATCCTATATAAATGTAGATTTATACAATAAAACTAAACCTTCAAAAATTTCATGCCAAAAGGTGTTTACACTTTTGAAATATTGTTGAAAATTTGGAGACCACGCAGGAAGAATAATCCGTAATTTGAATGCACAATCTGAGAAACGTTTCTCAGATTGAAATGTTTTTGAACCACTCCTCTCTCAAACCACATTCCTTTAAAGGGAATCAAATTGTTATACATTATGAACAGCTGCAGTGCTTCTTACCAAGTAAGTTTTTCTGATCATTGCTTTCTGAGTAATTACCAAAGGTATACCTTCCCTTTAATTGCTGCATATTATAGTCATGATGGGATACTGTTGGCTTCTTTAATTATACCTTTTGCTCATTTACTTTTTTAGATTCTTACGGTGTACATTGCCTTTGCATATCATTCTCATTTGCATTATTTGGTGTTGTTATTGCTTTAATATTAAACTTTTCTTATTTACATTATTTGTTTAATCATGTGCATAACCTTCATACATATTCATTGTTACCATTGCTACTTGCATATTCATATTTTTAACAATTACGCTATTGGTACTTCCAGTATTTCCATTTTACATGGCCTTTATACCTTTTGTATGAATTTCTTAGTGCTAGGCCTTAATATACACGGCTACTTGCATATTCATTGTTGCTTATTTGCATGATTCAAGGCTTTCATACCTTGCTGATTTATTCTTGATCATTTACATATTTGATACCTGATATGCATATTCATTATGTTCATTCAATCTTACATTGCATTACTGTCTGTTGCTTTCATTTCATGCCATGCATATTCATATCCGTCTCTTCTTATAATGGTGCCTTATGGAAGATTGCTCTCCAACAATTATATAAAAGATGTTGAAGGTGCATTTGCTAGTGTTTCGAGTTTGACAGATGTGTCAGTATATCCACCATCACTTCATTCTATAACACCCACATGGCATTGCTTGAATCTCATAGAGTGGACGTGTTCTGTTTGTATGGCTGGGTCTGAATCTAACAATGGATTCGGCAGTGGCTTGATAGTCAAAAAGTCATTTGGCAGTCGCTGGATAGCCAAAAAGTCCTTCAGCAGTTGCTGGACACTAAAAGAGTCCTTCGGCAGTCACGGGATAATCAAAAAGTCATTTGGAAGTCGCTGGATAGCCAAAAGTCCTTTGGCAGTCACTGTATAATCAAAAAGTCCTTTGGCAGTCGCTGGATACTCAAAAAGTCCTTTGGCAGTCACTGGATAGCCAAAAGTCCTTCGGCAGTCGCTGGATAGCCAAAAGTCCTTCGGCAGTCACTGGATAGCCATAAAGTCCTTCGGCAGTCACTGGATAGCCAAAAGTCCTTCGGCAGTCGCTGGATAGCCAAAAGTCCTTCGGCAGTCACTGGATAGCCAAAAGTCCTTTGGCAGTCACTGGATAGCCAAAAGTCCTTCGGCAGTCACTGGATAGCCAAAAGTCCTTTGGCAGTCACTGGATAGCCAAAAGTCCTTTGGCAGTCGCTGGATAGCCAAAAGTCCTTTGGCAGTCACTGGATAGCCAAAAGTCCTTTGGCAGTCACTGGATAGCCAAAAGTCCTTCGGCAGTCGCTGGATAGCCAAAAGTCCTTCGGCAGTCACTGGATAGCCAAAAGTCCTTTGGCAGTCACTGGATAGCCAAAAGTCCTTCGGCAGTCACTGGATAGCCAAAAGTCCTTTGGCAGTCACTGGATAGCCAAAAGTCCTTTGGCAGTCACTGGATAGCCAAAAGTCCTTCGGCAGTCACTGGATAATCAAAAAGTCATTTGGAAGTCGCTGGATAGCCAAAAGTCCTTTGGCAGTCACTGTATAATCAAAAAGTCCTTTGGCAGTCGCTGGATACTCAAAAAGTCCTTCGGCAGTCACTGGATAGCCAAAAGTCCTTTGGCAGTCACTGGATAGCCAAAAGTCCTTCGGCAGTCGCTGGATAGCCAAAAGTCCTTCGGCAGTCACTGGATAGCCATAAAGTCCTTCGGCAGTCACTGGATAGCCAAAAGTCCTTCGGCAGTCGCTGGATAGCCAAAAGTCCTTCGGCAGTCACTGGATAGCCAAAAGTCCTTTGGCAGTCACTGGATAGCCAAAAGTCCTTCGGCAGTCACTGGATAGCCAAAAGTCCTTTGGCAGTCACTGGATAGCCAAAAGTCCTTTGGCAGTCGCTGGATAGCCAAAAGTCCTTTGGCAGTCGCTGGATAGCCAAAAGTCCTTTGGCAGTCACTGGATAGCCAAAAGTCCTTCGGCAGTCACTGGATAGCCAAAAGTCCTTCGGCAGTCACTGGATAGCCAAAAGTCCTTTGGCAGTCACTGGATAGCCAAAAGTCCTTCGGCAGTCACTGGATAGCCAAAAGTCCTTTGGCAGTCACTGGATAGCCAAAAGTCCTTTGGCAGTCACTGGATAGCCAAAAGTCCTTCGGCAGTCACTGGATAGCCAAAAGTCCTTTGGCAGTCGCTGGATAGCCAAAAGTCCTTCGGCAGTCACTGGATAGCCAAAAGTCCTTTGGCAGTCACTGGATAGCCAAAAGTCCTTTGGCAGTCGCTGGATAGCCAAAAGTCCTTCGGCAGTCACTGGATAGCCAAAAGTCCTTTGGCAGTCGCTGGATAGCCAAAAGTCCTTCGGCAGTCACTGGATAGCCATAAAGTCCTTCGGCAGTCGCTGGATAGCCAAAAGTCCTTCGGCAGTCACTGGATAGCCAAAAGTCCTTTGGCAGTCACTGGATAGCCAAAAGTCCTTCGGCAGTCACTGGATAGCCAAAAGTCCTTTGGCAGTCACTGGATAGCCAAAAGTCCTTTGGCAGTCACTGGATAGCCAAAAGTCCTTTGGCAGTCGCTGGATAGCCAAAAGTCCTTTGGCAGTCACTGGATAGCCAAAAGTCCTTTGGCAGTCACTGGATAGCCAAAAGTCCTTCGGCAGTCGCTGGATAGCCAAAAGTCCTTTGGCAGTCACTGGATAGCCAAAAGTCCTTTGGCAGTCGCTGGATAGCCAAAAGTCCTTTGGCAGTCACTGGATAGCCAAAAGTCCTTTGGCAGTCACTGGATAGCCAAAAGTCCTTTGGCAGTCACGGGATAGCCAAAAGTCCTTCGGCAGTCACTGGATAGCCAAAAGTCCTTTGGCAGTGGCTGGATAGCCAAAAAGTCCTTCGGCAGTCACTGGATAGCCAAAAGTCCTTCGGCAGTCACTGGATAGCCATAAAGTTATTTTCTTCTTCTTCTACTTCTACGCCATTTCTTGGTACACCAATGCTACGTTTGGTATCGCTCCAAGTTTGCAGATGCCACATCTATCGTTTGATCGGATAGCGAGGAATCACTATGGTCAAGTGTAAACAAGCAACATCTTGTAATGAGACTACGGTAGACTATGAATCTACCCTGTATATCCAAAAATATCCAGTTCTTAATAACTGCTAAAAGTCCAAGTCTCTCTTAGTATGTCCCTCGCTTTTCACTAGATTTTAAGGGGCCAGAGCTTTTGCAGTAGCAGCAGCAGAATTATGGAATGGTCTTCCTGACAACATAAAACAAGTGCAAACAGTGAATTCATTTAAGACAAAGCTAAAAACACATTTATTTTTGCAATAGCCTTCAGTATTTCTTACTGTGTCAACTAAAGTTTCCTTCATGTACTTACTTGTCTCTATTTTCTTACTATAACTTCTCTTTTTTCATCTCAAAGCGCATAGAGACTTCTCTGTGAATGTGATTACCTTTTTCTTACAACTTTGATTCATTTGCAGAGATCTCTCAGGAAACGATCTGAGTTTCTGGCCAACAATGCCCAGCCTACCTAACCTGAAAACACTGTAAGTCTGTTAGTTTGTCATCAACCATTTGTACATGGTAAATCAGGCTTTATTGTTTTGGGGGGTGTAAGCTTGGTCGACTAAAGTAACCATTGGTAAGGAAGAGAGGGGTCATGAGTGCACTCAACTAAAGTCACCCATTATGAGGAAAGGGTTTAGTAACTAATTGACTTCAACTGTCTGAAACACATTAGATTTGGTAGACTTAGTGCCTACTTGTTGCTATTTGATGGTATAACACCCTTTACAAATATTCAAATACAAATATTCCCTCAGTGATCCCCGGAGCATTCTGTTTTCCCAAAGCGAAGCACACCAAGGGTCACCTCGGTGTTGTAGTTTTAAACACTCAAAGCAGTCAATATTTGTATACTGTTTAGTCGGGTAATGATGTAATGCTGATTGGAGCCTAATGTTATTTCTTGACCTTGTTTACAGGGATCTATCAAACAACAAGATAGAAGCCGTTGGGAGAGATGCATTCCATGAACTAAGCACAACTGTCTTCAGAACACTGTAAGTTTGAATAATCATTTTATTTTAACCGCACAGTGTTGTAGTCGAGACCTGGAAGTCCGAGACCGAGACCAAGACCGAGACCTTGACATACGAGACCGAGACCGAGACCGAGACCAGCCCTACCGAGACCGAGACCAGCCCTTCCGAGACCGAGACTTTTGCAGTCCGAGACCGAGACCAAGGTATCCGAGACCGAGACCGAGACCGAGACCGAGACCTACCCCATGCAAAATACATACAATTGTGTAAAAGCATAAAGAATTAAGGTGATATCAGCAAAAAATAAAAATAATGAGTATGCAAGCTAATACAAATTTAGAAAACACACTATCCCATTTAAGTTTCCACCAAACTTCACTCTTTTTATTTCAAGGCATCATTTTTGAAAAAATTGCATTTTTTGACGATCTTATCCCCTAATTTATGCCCTAAATATTACTTTTTCCATCAACAACCATTTCCATGATTTGAGGATCGATTGTTTAGAACTTCGTTGGCAATAAAATCATCGAGATTCAACGTCCGGTCGACAACGCACATTGAGAAAAAATTCAATGAACTTTGCCCCTCATCGCCCTCTATCGGCAAAAGTTGTCAATGTTTGAATATCCTTTAATCCAAGGCTGTATACTGTACCAATCTGCAGGCTTGCGGCACACTGCGCGGCAATTCTTTACTCGGCTCGTGAATGTGTACTGCGTTGGAGTCTAGCCATTGCAAGCTCTCTTATGAATATGGTAATTATCAACGGCCAATCACAGCGTGCGGAATGTTGGTTAGCTTGGACTTTGGACTCTGGCTATTGTCTATGAGCTATATGCATGGACTCACGTTGTGGGGCCCGGGCCGATGCACGTGCTGTGGATACTCAGCAGTCAGAACCATGTGGTTGTGTGCATCGTGTTTTAACGTTGGTAAACTAAACTTAACGATCGCAATTCCAATGCTGCGGTTTGGAAGTCGGGCATGGCTCATTGGCTACTCGTTTGATCGTATTAATTGCAGGCTAAAAATAGTCCGTTTGTCATTTTTTTGGCAGCACGGCCAATTCTTTGGCAGGGCGGCCTTAAACTTTGGGAGGGCGGCAAAACCCATGTGTGGAGAACACTGGTGGTGCGTGTTTTGAATGAAGACTTAAAGCAGCGCATTGCAATGTCAGCGTACGCGTGTGAGAAACTTGGACGGCGGTATTTATCAACAAAGCAACATGGCTCTAGGCCAAGACGACGTAATTCATGTGTATGAAAAGCAATATTTGCTGTGGTCTCGAGGGGTCTCGAGGGTCGAGACCGAGACATTAGCAGCCGAGACCGAGACCGAGACCAGTTCTTCCGAGACCGAGACCAGCCCTTCCGAGACCGAGACTTTTGCAGTCCGAGACCGAGACCGAGACCGAGACACCAAAAAAAGGTCTCGAGACGGTCTCGAGACCGAGACCAGGTCTCGAGACCTACAACACTGTAACCGCATCACTCCGAATGACGTCTTTTACTGCAAAAAAAATCCAAACTGGCATATGGCGAATGTTTTATAAAATATGCCCGGAACAAATTTGAAGCATCCAGAATGTTTAGTTTGTTCCTGAAGTTCAATGCTGTTACATTTAATCAAATCAGCGTTATATTTGACATTTTGACTAACAAACAATTTTGGGATGGAATGTACACTACAGTACATGTACCTATTTATCATTGACATGCCATGTTTCAAATTCTGTTCTGAAAGACTATCATATAAAATGACATTTGACAGCAATTTAATATGAGGTAGGGACTGTTTTCACTTTTATAAGGACTCTATCTCAACCTATTGGAAAATGAGTGGATCACAAACTGAATTTAACCTGAGAGGCCCTCTTTAGAACTCCTACCAGTACCAATCCTCAAGAAACAATTCTATTCAAATACTCTCACATTCAAGACATTAATGTTGAAAGTCTCCTAAAACCACCGTCGCTCATTTCTACTTCCGCATTTGAAATGCACCTTGTAAACCATTACATGGTGCTATGTAAAGGAATAGGTCTCAAAATTCAAAAAGTAGCTCCACATATATACCTTGCAGGAAAATACTGACTGTTGAAGCGCCTTGAGCGTCACTGAGTGACGGATATGAGCGCTATATAAGAAGCCACTATTATTATTATTATTATTAAATAAACCCATGATGAAGTTGCGCAGAAACAGACTCAAATTTCTTCTTCTTTTCATTGAAATCTTGTGGATTTTGATTTATAAAAAAAAATTCACAGGTTTTTCATATGACACATTATGATCATTACGCGTATATGAAATTGCGATTAACACCCTTTTTTAATACGGTACTGAACTGACAAGAAGTACTTTATCCATTGGAAAATGAGTGTCTGGGATCCCCTTTGAACTTTAAAAATCTTTAAAACTTTGTGGTTGCAAAGTTAATGCCAGTACCAATGCTCCTGAGACATCTTCTGTCAGAAATACTGTCAGAGTCAATAATATACCATTTAAAGGGTGTTTCTAGCATTGGTAAGAGTAGATGCACGCATAACTTACATGGTATAAAGATGGTCATGATGGGAAACTCCTTTTGAAATATTTCTGCTTGAATTGCTATAGTTTTTGAGAAATTAATAAAACATTAGTTTTTCCCCACTTTTTTCTCAGGATTCCAATGACCGATTGAGCTTAAACTTTCACAGGTTTAATATTTCATGTATATGTTGGGTCACATCAAGTGTTAATACTGGTTGTTGACAGTTACCAATGTGTCACATGTGCAAGCCTTCTAAAATCACCATTGATTATTTATTTTACCACATTTGAAATAAACCTGTTATGAATGTTTCTTTTATTATCAGCAACCTTGCCAGTAACGTCCTGGGTTGTACATGCAACATGTATTTCTCACTGGTCTACCATGATGACGCCATTACTGGTGGAGAATGTACCACACCACCAGCAGCTGCTGGAATTACATTTGTTTATAGTAGTAGCTTTAGTGATGACTACTTTCAAATGGATAATGCATTACTCTTTCAATGTGGTGAGTTTCTTTCATCAGGGATCAGATTGTTCAGACTTTTGTCTGAATTCAGACTTTTTGTTGTCAGCCTGGTGAATAAAAAAAGCCTTTCATTTTTCCACATAAAATAAAGACTGCCCTTTGATCTAATTCACTAGTGCTTAGGACACTGTTCCTAAAAGCCCTTTCAATTCCGAACCCTCCCTAGGGGTTACCAAAAGGTAGAAATGCCATCATTTTAACATGTACATGTAGGCCCTACGTCCTAAAATTTGGATCCAACATGTAGTTTCAGACTTTTTTGCCAGCATTGACTCTCATTCCTGGTTCATATGTTCATCTGGTTTACTGCTTTATTAATCAGTTTACTGCTTTATTAATCAGTTTACTTCCAGATTAAGAAACCCTTTCCCGTTACCCGCGCGGAAATACTTTCAAAAAGTTTGTTTTTTGTTTTTCTAGCTATTAATAATTTGTTTTGTCAATGACACTCAGTTTTGGCACTCTTATAAAGACAATTTCTCATTGATTAGTTGGTCACATTTCTGAAACACATGCCGACTATTGGAAAGCTTTTATGTAACAGCTGATAATCGACTCACACCTGGTCTAACTAATGACATCTAGAAGAGACGAAAGGCCTCATGACAATGCAGTATAGTCAGTCTTTTACAAAATTTTTGCGTTTATGCCCCTTACCAAAATTTCCAATTCAATTTTCCACTTGGAATGTTTCCATTGTTGTGTTTTTGTCACAAAACCAACTGGACCCAATTGGACTCAATTGGATTCAGTTAAAAAAAATTCCCAACTGGACCCTGTTGGGAAATAAAATTTCCAATCGGAAATATATTAGTAAGGAGGTGAAATTTCCAATTGGTAGAAACAAATTCCAACTAATTCCAATTCAATTAAATCAAACCAACTGAGTCCAATTGGCTTTCCAACTGGACTTAGTTGATCTGAGATTTAATTCCAATTTGAAATTCAGTATTCCAATATAAACCAACCCACACCAACTCAATACCAACTCAATCCAATTCTTTCCAACTGGATATCCAATTGGAAAGAATTTGACATTTTGGTACGGGGTGAAAGGAACAGGTCTCTGATGAAGACATTAGGCACAAATCCATGCAAAGAGTTAATTTATTCATTGTTTGCATCAGTGCCTTTAACCCGAGGGCACCGAACCATGACTGCAAGGACATGTAGGAGGGAATCTGTGAAACAGTTGCCAAAGCAGAATCAGTAGTTGTGGTTTATGAAAAGTCCATTGAAAATACAAGATTAATCAAATTACATGATTACTAGTTTCTGACCTCGTTTTTCTTTCCTCTACAGCTCCTTATAATGTAACAGCAACAGCTCCAGCTCTAGAGCAGATTCTTGTGACTTGGATGGAACCAGCCCAAATTAATCCGAACATCACAGCAAATGCAACTGACTTTAGTGACTGGTGAGTTCAGTGGTATTTACAAGGAGGTCGGGACCTTGTTGGAGGGGGTTGAACTTCTCTCTGATTTGCTTACTCTCTTTGAATAAAGATAAGGTACATGATAATGTTGCCTAAGCTGCTACATGTACCAGTAACGCTGTATGCTTACTCTATTTGCATTGTACATGTTGGCCAATTGATGATGCTGAAATAGTTACCTTCTTGAATCAAGATATGGTACAACACAATTTTACCATTGCTGCTAATTGTACTGTCAAATTGCATGTTCATTTTGTCCAATTGATTGTTGAATCAAGATAAGGTACCGCATATTGATGCCGAAGCTGCCACTGATATACACATGTAGTACTATGAACTCGCTCTACTTGCACGGTTAATGTCAGCCAATAGACCTTTCCCATGAAATATGCTAATTATATTCATGCATACGTACATGTACAGACACTATTGGTTGGCAAATGCCATAGAGATGTGTACTAAACAGACGCACAAACGCGTCCGCGTCATGCCACCATCAACCACATACAAAAAGGCGTGATGTTCCATCATTTTGCCAACCAACATGACCAAAGTTTTAGTGCGCACGCGCGATGTGCAATTTATACGTTTTGTGGGAAGGGTCTATTGGCATGATTGGTAACACTGAAACTCTTACTCTCTTTGAATCAAGACAAGGTACAACATAATATTGGCTAAGCTGTTAATCTCGGTGCTTTTTACCCACATTATATTTTCATGAGTAATTTGGCTGAGTGACAATGAAATGCTAACTCTCTTTGAATCCAAATGAGGTATAGTACTGATCGTGTTTATTGACTGTTAGTGTATATTTTAATTGTTTATTTGCAGGCAATTTGATGTGACGTGTACCAGTGAGACTGCAGTCACATTGTTTGATATAACAAATACCAGTTCATTACTCTTTGATGTGGATGACAGTGTACAGACAGGCACAGACTATTTGTGTCATGTGACACTCACGTCTCAAAACTACACCAGTGTAGCTGATGAATACGTACCAGTCACAACGCTGGAAAATGTTGGTAAGTAATTCAAACTCAATAGGGTGATACTTTGTGGGTTTTTTTCAGTGAGACCTCGGCGTTCAGACAGATTTGATTTCCAATCTCCACAGATTCTGCATTTTTTTCTGTCCCATGTCACATATTAAGTTATAGTTTCATGCGGGGCCAGACCTGGGCCCTATTTCATGGCTCTGCTTTATTACCGTAAGCAAAGAATCAATGCTACAGGAGCAGGAAATTCTCCACTTTGCGTCAATTGTATTTCACGGGCTAGCTGGGAATTTTTGCTTGTGGGCTTGCGTACGTTACTACTAGGCATTCTTTGCTAACACAGCCTCCAAGGCATTCTTTGCTAACACAGCCTCCAAGGCATTCTTTGCTAACACAGCCTCCAAGGCATTCTTTGCTAACACATCCTCCAAGGCATTCTTTGCTAACACATCCTCCAAGGCATTCTTTGCTTACACATCCTCCAAGGCATTCTTTGCTAACACAGCCTCCAAGGCATTCTTTGCTAACACAGCCTCCAAGGCATTCTTTGCTTTACAGCCTCCAAGGCATTCTTTGCTTACACAGCCTCCAAGGCATTCTTTGCTTACACAGCCTCCAAGGCATTCTTTGCTAACACATCCTCCAAGGCATTCTTTGCTTACACATCATCCAAGGCATTCTTTGCTAACACAGCCTCCAAGGCATTCTTTGCTAACACAGCCTCCAAGGCATTCTTTGCTAACACAGCCTCCAAGGCATTCTTTGCTAACACAGCCTCCAAGGCATTCTTTGCTAACACATCCTCCAAGGCATTCTTTGCTTACACATCCTCCAAGGCATTCTTTGCTTACACATCCTCCAAGGCATTCTTTGCTAACACATCCTCCAAGGCATTCTTTGCTAACACATCCTCCAAGGCATTCTTTGCTAACACAGCCTCCAAGGCATTCTTTGCTAAACAGCCTCCAAGGCATTCTTTGCTTACACAGCTTAGCGAAGAATCTGGTGTGAAGTGAACAATGGTGCTCGCAAGCACATAATTCGGTGGTAAGCAGAGCCATGAAATTGGGTCATGTCTGAAAGAATCACCTCATATTTGGGCTTGACTTACATGCGTGCAGATACACAGACCCACATACTAGTGGTTAATCATTGAATGTACTGTGCGATACCGGACGACTCCTAACAAAAGCGACTTTTCTCAATAGAACATTTTTCTCTTTTCACTCTTCATTCAGATGGTCAAGTTGTCACAAATCAAGTTGGTCAATGGTAGCTTGAGTTAATCTGGCCATTGTAAACGTGTACTCAGTGAAATGGGGCTTTTTCATTTTACTCTGATTCTCCTCACAAAAAGGAAGAGTCCAGATTTCACCTCTTCATTATATTCTGCGACAATGCACTCGTAAACATTCAATATTTGTTTAGTTTTTACTGTCTTGCAAATAAACATATCCCAACAAATACTGTTTGAAAGAGTACATAAGAATCCTCTGTATGGGATGTTTATCATAGTAAGAAAGACACAAACTTATTTTTCATGTACTGGTTTTTCGTAGGTAGAAGTTTCGGCATTTGTGTGTTTTACAGGAAATCCATTGTACCGTATTTTCCTGCGGATAAGACGCGTCTTATCTGACTTTTTAGACCCCCAAAACATCAGTGCGTCTTATCTTTCCATACGCCTTGTCTGCTGACGATTGATTTTTTTTTTGATGATCACTGTGTAAAATAATACCTTTATTTTGTCCAGTTCAAATCAACAGTCTTTGTGTGAAGAATCCTTAATAATGCGGTCAAACAAGGCTCAACTATCCAGACACTGAGACCATATTTTCGTTTCAACAATGCCGCAACGTGTTGATCCCCCATGACCGCGCTTTCATTCCAACAATGCCGCAATGCGTTGGTGCTTTCGGTCCAACAGACGTCGGCGTTGTACAAACGTTTTTCTGTGTGGCCGCGTAATCGTTCCGAAAATGCTGCAATCAGATTTACTGTCAATAATAATATAATAATAATAATATCGAAGTCTTATATAGCGCACGTATCTACCAAACAAGGTACTCAAGGCGCTGAGTATATACATACTTTCAGAAAGAAAGGTTATTGCAGTGATGAAAATCTGAGACCCAATTATTTAGCACCTTATAAGGGTTTACAAGGTGCTACGGCGCATTAAGCAGCCACAACCAGGAACACCGGGGCGAACCCCTTCTCTTTTCGATAAGTGCACTGGGTTCTTTTACGTGCATTCACAACGCACGGGACCAACGGCTTTACGTCCCATCCGAAGGACGAAGCATGTGGTTAAGTGTCTTGCTTAAGGACACAAATGTCACGACTGGGATTCGAACCCACACTCTGCTGATCAGAAACACCAGAGCTTGAGTTCGGTGCTCTTAACCACTCGGCCACGACATTCAATGCTGTTGTACAAACGGCATTCACCCAACCTCTATTGTGTGGTGAACTTTGAGGGTTTTTATTGTACAGAATATCTCCGAAGTGTGCTTTAGGCTTGACGTACTATTTAAGGATGGGATAATTAAGTACCAATGTTTGTTGGCCTACCTATACGAATTGCACTTTCGTTTGTTTGATTAAACGTTCAAATATTCATTTGAGAGATGGTTCATGTGTCTGTTTCGTTTATTTCATTTATCAAATAAAAAAATGATCCTTGAAAACAAGGTAATGATCCTTGAAAACAAAACTAACATTAAAGAAGAGGAGAGATGTTTTAAACAAATATCTTATGAACGAGATTATAAGTTGGAAATAAATAAAAAGAACTTTAAAACAAAATCTTATGAACGAGATTAACAAATTAAAGGTTTGAAATAATGGAAAAGAATTTTATATACAAAAAAAAAAATTACAAAAAAATTACAAGTTACGTCTTCCCGGGTGTGACGGGATTATTTGCGTAAGGTAGGCCTACTATAAAGGCGACGCTAGTTTTGGTATTATTCACCGGTAGAGGTCGCAACATCTACTGGCTCGGAGAGACTTAGACTGGTAACCTGTCTTTATCAGCAAGGATCCTCGTTGTGGGACGTCGGATGTTCAGGCTAGGAGGGCCTGGGTTCGTGTTGCAATATCTTCAGACAGTGCGTGGACCATCGTTTCTGGCCGCTGATTGGGCTGGACTTCATATTATTAACAGTGCACAGCGTTGGCTGAATGGATGGACGAAGGTCGGTATCAATTTACGTTGATCTTTTCTGCATGGCTCTACACGCCCATGTGGTTACGGTTTCATTCATGCTTCGAATAGTGTGAACGCTCCAAAAGGCAACAAAATGACGTCTTTGTGTCAATGTACCGACACCGGGTGGCTTCTGTGTGCTGTTAAACATGCGTCTTATGCGGCGGTGCGCCTTTTCTGTTGACGTTTGAATTTTTTGGGGGTCATTTTAGGGTCCTGCGTCTTGTCCGCCGAGCGTCTTATCCGCAGGAAAATACGGTAGTTATAGAAATATGGATTAAAGTGTTTGTGGAAGTTGTGAACAAAATATAGTTTGGGATGTCAGCTTTGAACTTGTTTATGTCTTGAACCCACACTCTGTGAGAACATAACTTGAATTGAGTGCTCTAAGATCGTTTGACCTTGTCCTACCTCAAATGTAGTTCACAATTGTGTACATTCAGCACTCTCAAGTCTTTTAATCGTATAAGTTTGACGCCAGATAGTCATTTCTGTTTCATGGACATTACTGTATGAATGCCTTCTCTTTCTGATTTCTTAATGTCTTGTTTCTTTCATAGCTGAGACGAATGCAACTGCTACTGGAAAGGACGTCAAACTGGCCGTTAAATACTATGACTTCAGGTAAGCTACTGGTGACATGTGCTACATGTACAGTTCTTGCCACAATTTCTTAAATTGATGGCTGAAAATAATGGCTTGCTGTAACACCATGTACATGATTAGGATTTGAAACTTTGCTTGATAGAAATGAAATCGAGTAAGGTTTTGGGTAACACCATAGACATAAAAATATCTCTGTTGATGGGTTTTGGTGGATCTGAAAAGAACCGATGGTGTAATAACTGGACATTTTGATCAGTTTGCTTTAATTGCTTCAGTCGAAAGCTGGGTACTAGAGGTTGTGTAAGTACTAGAGGCTGTGTAAGTACTAGAGGCTGTGTAAGTACTAGAGGCTGTGTAAGTACTAGAGGCTGTGTAAGTACTAGAGGCTGTGTAAGTACTAGAGGCTGTGTAAGTACTAGAGGCTGTGTAAGTACTAGAGGCTGTGTAAGTACTAGAGGCTGTGTAAGTACTAGAGGCTGTGTAAGTACTGGGGATGAAGGTATCGCAGTGAAGCAAATTAACATATATTCATGAATACCCTAACAGTTTAGGCAGTCCTATTGGTTGAAAGGTGGTCACATGACCAGGATTACCTGTTTCTAATTGGCTGATAAAGACAGCTGGAGCCGTTTAAGACCAGTTGGCTAACGGGCGTTCGATGCTCATAGCCCTATGCATGTTGATTTGCAAGCATTCTGGGGCACTAATATCGCATAATAATTGGTATATACTGGTACAAAAATGTCAAATCTATTAGTACCCACAATTGTTAAGCGTCATGTGCACACTTTTGACGCTTTGCAAAACTGTGCGTGAGGACAGGAATTGAATATTTTTACAAAAAGACAATTTTAATTAAATTTGTATCTTGATTTTTAGTTTTTCAACAAAAAGGGTTATTTTATGAATAGGAATATGTACAAGGCCAGACACAAAATAAACTGTTTTTATTTGAACAAACTACGTGTTTATCTCATTAGTGTAATAATAATAATATTGGCTATGCTAAAGCGCAATTCCAAAGAATGATCATTGCGCTTCACACATTATTACCCCTGATCACTGGGCCATTTATTTTATTCCTGAAACTCTCTCAGCTCCCTGGGGAGTATAAAGCCTGTGCTGCCGAAGCGCACTAAGCTAAATCATTCACAAGAACCATCTCTGCCCTCACAGGTACCCATTTTACCTCTGGGTGAAGAGAAGCAATTATAGTTATGTGTCTTGCTCAAGGACACAAGTGTCATGACCGGGATTCGAACCCACACCCTGATGACTCAGCCGCCAGAACTTGAGTCCGATACTCTTAACCGCTCGGTCACGACATGCCACACATGCCACGACACGGCCACGATACGCCAGTATACTTTGATACTCAACAACAGACTTTGAAAACATTTATGAAACTTATCAAGCTAGCTTGTTAACAAAGACATTTTGTAAACCATTATTAATTTGACTTGTTCTTTAATAGTTTTGAGAATTCTGACTTTGCCCCTGTGGGGAAGGATGTAATCTCAAACCCAAGCTATGTGGTATCACCGTACGGAGCCTGGTTAGCTATATCGGATAACCCATCAGGGGACTCATTCTCACGTTGGTTCCGTCAAGATCCATCGCTGAATATGTTAATAGAAACAGACCTGGTACTGGAGTGGGTTAATTCATCTGGTGTTATCAACCCAATTAACAGGTAAGAGTTTAAACATTATATTATTATTATTATTATTGATGGTGTATAAAATTGTGCTAAATTTTGAAAATTTTGCAAATGTGTACAGTGAAAAATATTTTACCATACATACATATGGAAATTGTACAATAAATAGAAAACCAAAACAAATAACACAATCCAAATAAACACACAATAAACAACTGCACACATTGTAAAGGGTTGGTTCACTATTGATTTGCTCTGAATATAGGTTTGTTCCATGTAACCTACCAACAAGTTATGTACAATTGACATGAGAAGATTTCTATGTACTTTGTTGGCAGGTATTCTTTCTTTCTTTCTAGCCTATTTCACTCCACTGCAGGAGGAAAGCCTCTTCACCAATTCTCCATTTCACTCTATCCTGAGCTGTCTGTTGCCCATATATGTCCTTAATTCATCTACTGTTTCCTCAAAATTCTATGGTCAAAGAGCTTCCAACTTCATTTCACCTTCATGATGGAATGACTTACCAAGTTCATGTTCGCTAAGCTGACTCTGTTGATTACTATTTTTTCAAAATATTTTTACTAAACATCCAGCAGCACAATTAGCACCAATAATTAACAGGATGAATAGGTACAAGAAGAAATGTTCAGTTTTAGATGTGGGATGAAAACCCCAAATGGGGAAAACCCACGCAATCAGGTAGGATCTGAAAACCCAATCTACATGCAAGGATCTGGTCTGAGGTGGGATTCAAACCAGGGTCAACAGGGATGGCACTGATAGAAACCACTGAGCCAACATGCAAGGATCTGGTCTGAGGTGGGATTCAAACCAGGGTCAACAGGGATGGCACTGATAGAAACCACTGAGCCAACATGCAAGGATCTGGTCCGAGGTGGGATTCAAACCAGGGTCAACAGGGATGGCACTGATAGAAACCACTGAGCCAACATGCAAGGATCTGGTCCGAGGTGGGATTCAAACCAGGGTCAACAGGGATGGCACTGATAGAAACCACTGAGCCAACATGCAAGGATCTGGTCTGAGGTGGGATTCAAACCAGGGTCAACAGGGATGGCACTGATAGAAACCACTGAGCCAACATGCAAGGATCTGGTCTGAGGTGGGATTCAAACCAGGGTCAACAGGGATGGCACTGATAGAAACCACTGAGCCAACATGCAAGGATCTGGTCTGAGGTGGGATTCAAACCAGGGTCAACAGGGATGGCACTGATAGAAACCACTGAGCCAACATGCAAGGATCTGGTCTGAGGTGGGATTCAAACCAGGGTCAACAGGGATGGCACTGATAGAAACCACTGAGCCAACATGCAAGGATCTGGTCTGAGGTGGGATTCAAACCAGGGTCAACAGGGA
The DNA here is from genome assembly GCA_037783415.1 of Leptasterias polaris. Classification (NCBI taxonomy): domain Eukaryota; kingdom Metazoa; phylum Echinodermata; class Asteroidea; order Forcipulatida; family Asteriidae; genus Leptasterias; species Leptasterias polaris. Next base: position 1,213,092 of record JAZGTN010000146.1, on the reverse strand, counting down.
TGGCACTGATAGAAACCACTGAGCCAACATGCAAGGATCTGGTCTGAGGTGGGATTCAAACCAGGGTCAACAGGGATGGCACTGATAGAAACCACTGAGCCAACATGCAAGGATCTGGTCTGAGGTGGGATTCAAACCAGGGTCAACAGGGATGGCACTGATAGAAACCACTGAGCCAACATGCAAGGATCTGGTCTGAGGTGGGATTCAAACCAGGGTCAACAGGGATGGCACTGATAGAAACCACTGAGCCAACATGCAAGGATCTGGTCTGAGGTGGGATTCAAACCAGGGTCAACAGGGATGGCACTGATAGAAACCACTGAGCCAACATGCAAGGATCTGGTCTGAGGTGGGATTCAAACCAGGGTCAACAGGGATGGCACTGATAGAAACCACTGAGCCAACATGCAAGGATCTGGTCTGACGTAAGATTCAAACCAGGGTCAACAGGGATGGCACTGATAGAAACCACTGAGCCAACATGATTTTCAAGGGACTTCTAAAGACTTTCTTGTTTCATTGTTTCACGTTTCGTGTTGCGCATAGAGGCTCCTGCATTATGCGCTATATAAATAAATATATAGAATATTATTACTTTTTTTGTTACAGAACTCGAGTAAGTACTGAGTATCCAGTGCTTAACACACATCGGTGTAAGGGTAAAAATCAAGTTATATATTATTATCACCTTGTAAACCCTTGTATTATCTCTTCATCTTCTGCTTTGCCAGGTATTATTCAGCCTCATTTTATCCAGTAGATGGTCTCGGTTTCACTGCACAGGGACAGAGAGATTGTAACTTCATTTTGCATAACTTTGGGTAAGTTATAATAATAACAATAGTGGCTTCTTATACAGCGCTCATATTCGTCACTCAGTGACGCTCAATTGGCGCTTCAACTGTCAGTATTTTACCTGCCAGTATTCCTGGCATTGGTGTCTGCAGAATACGATATCACCTTGTAAACCTTTACAAGGTGATATATAATAATTGGCTCTCATAATTCAAGTCATTTATTTAGTTGAATATACAGTGTATATTAAGCAGCATGTAAACTGATATTGGACTCGGTCATATTGATAATTTACGTTAACTAGTTTTCAGAGTCTGGTAGTTGCAAAAACAGAGCTTCATTCAGCGTGGTGATTGATCCCTCCTAGTCATGTGACCTCCCATTCGGGAGTAGTCACGTGACAGCAGGTCATTATAGATGAGGGGCGGGGATGTAGGGATCAATCACAACGCTGAAGGAAGAGGTCATGAAGACCGCACAAGCTACGTTTTTGCAACTACCAGCCTCTGAGAAGGAACCTAGTTAATGAATATATATTTGTTTTGTCTCCCTAGATTTACAAGTGCGATACGTACTGGCATGACGTTTAACGGCACAGAGATCATTACAATTGGAGGGGGCGATGAGATCTGGTTTTACGTCAACAAAATTCTCGTGTTGGAACTTCATGGAGATATCTCAGGAAATCCAATCAAATGCAAGAAGATTAATTTGGCTTCTGCTGCACAAGAAGGTAATGCAGGTGTAGAGACACGGGAAGGAGGCCGGTCCTCTATTTAAAAAGGACGAGCATTCACCAAAATACACCACAAGCAACAAGTTCCATACAATGACTTCTAAAATATAAAACAATTTCCTGTGCTGATTTAATTTTCCAATACTATACAATACAGTACACAAAGCATAAACACAGCATTAACACAGTCACTATGGGCAAAAGACACAAGTTTACATTATACCGATTGAACTAGCCCTAAAAATGACAATATTTCTAGAAAAAAATACAAGAAGATCATCTTGGCTTCTGCTGCACAAGAAGGTGATGCAGGAATAAGAGATAAGCTCCAATAGACCTGTGCGCTGATGTCGCACAGGGTTACTGGGGTTGTATATTGAAAACATTTTAGGATGTCTGACAAACAGGTTTAATGTTGAAAAGCACCTTGATCTACTAAAGACCTACTTGAACGAAAACGGCAACAAGTGATCTTTGCTGAAATTCATGAAAAATGATTTCAATCCAAAAAACAATAGAGTTCACAAGAGATTAAACAGATTTGAATTGTGTAAAAAACAATCGTTTTGAACACCCTTCTCGGTGATTTTCAGAAAGATTTGCGAAAAGCCCTGTTACATAAACTCTCACGTTATGTTGCGTTTTATGTGGGAGCTCCGTTTTGTATAGCCGCTTTGTTGCAGCATAGAGGTTTAACAAAGCAACTTTATGTATGACGTCAAAGTATTGTCATTTTGACACACGCCGGCAGAAATGTTTCTAGTTTTTCAAAACCTTGATGTCAGATCCTAATTTTTTGATAGATAATTACGAAAAAATCAGAAGTGTACAAATATCTTAATTACATAAACATGACAAATAAACTTATTATAAACAAGTTTAAATAACACTCTAGGTAAAAACAAATCGCTCGGTAAATCTTAAATGATTTTTCTTTGTTCAACCCAAAATCATTTAAAATTTACCCAGTCAGTTTCCCTTGTGGTTTATTATTTGATATCTATTATTATTTGATGACATTTTGATTCTCAGGAGGGGCATTTATCATACCAAAGGAAGGCACTATTGTAAATGGAGAATGTGTCATCACTGGATCTGTGACTGAAGATCGGGTGTTTTTACAGCTAGAGGTAAGCGGGTTTCACAAATCCTTTATTGTTCAGTTACCTTGCAGTAGTGGGTTGGTTGACAATTCAGTATTGTTCAGTTACCTTGCAGTAGTGGGTTGGTTGACAATTCAGTATTGTTCAGTTACCTTGCAGTAGTGGGTTGGTTGACAATTCAGTATTGTTCAGTTACCTTGCAGTAGTGGGTTGGTTGACAATTCAGTATTGTTCAGTTACCTTGCAGTAGTGGGTTGGTTGACAATTCAGTATTAGTATTATTTAGTACTTATTATCTGCATCATAAACAAAATCATGTTCTAGTAATTTTTAATTTTTTCTTTGTTTAATGCAATTCGGTATTTATTTTATTTAGTATTTGTTGTCTGCATCATCAAAAAATCCTGTTCTAGTAAATATTTCTTTGTTCAATGCAAAATTCAGTGTAATTTCTGTTGGCTATGACACTGTCCCTCCCTATTGACTAGTATTTGGAGCATGGCCAGAGCCATGCTCCCTACAAAAATAGAGAGAAATACTACTTTAGAATCAATGTGCTCTTTCTCTCTCTCATTGGTATTAACCAGTTTATACATAAAAGAACCCAGTGCACTTATCGTAAAGAGAAGGGGTTCGCCCCGGTGTTCCTGGTTTGATTGGCTGCATATTGCGCCACAGCACCTTGTAAACCATTACATGGTGCTATGTAAAGGAATAGGTCTCATACTTCAAAACATAGCTCCATATACCTTGCAGGAAAATACTGACTGTTGAAGTGCCTTGAGCATCGCTGAGTGACGGATATGAGCGCATATAAGAAGCCACTTTTATTATTATTTTATTATTATTATCATAATACCCACTTCTCATTTGTTGGCATTTTAACAGAGTGGTGTGAGTTATTTCTTTGACATCTTTCACACTGAGCGTAATCCGTGTTCATCTGAGCTCTTCCTTGAGATCCAAGGGATTACCTTCCTGTCCATCGATGCTGAGAATCCACCCGTAGACTACGCAGTTACCATCAATGAGGATCTACATCTCAACGCTGTCATTGAGTCCATATGGGTCGCTGATGTGTTTTCTACTGGACCCAACTTTCAAGTCACAATAACAAAAGGTGCGTATGTCAAAATCTGTGTATTAGTTAACCCTCCTACTGTCTGACCATTCAATATCATGCCCAGTGGTTTTGATTGATGGATAAACTAGTCCAGCCTGCAATATGATCAGATGCTGCATGCATATATACAGTACACAGTCGACCCTCCTACTGTCTGACCATTCAATAATATTAACTGAAATTTTGAATGATAAACTATGTCAGCCTGTCATGTGATTAATGCATCACACACAGTCCACAGTCAACCCTCCTACTGTCTGACCATTCAATATCATTAACTGTGATTTTGAATGATAAGCTATGTCATTAACTGTGATTTTGAATGATAAGCTATGTCAGCCTGTCATGTGATGAATGCATCACACACAGTCCACAGGCAACCCTCCTACTGTCTGACCATTCAATATCATTCACTGTGGTTTTGAATGATAAACTATGTCAGCCTGTCATGTAATGAATGCATCACAAACAGTCCACGGGCAACCCTCCTACTGTCTGACCATTCAATATCATTCACTGCAGTTCCAGTGACTTTTAGGTTCTTCAATTGTTATTTTAGATGGAAATATTTCTTTGGAGTTTTGGGGCAGTCAGGTTGGTGTAGTGGTATCTTGCCTCGCCTTCCACCTCTGGGACCCTGGTTCGAATCCCACCAGGGGCATTACATGTATGTGGATTGGGTTTTCAGTTCCTTCCTGATTGCGTGGGTTTTCCCTGGAATAATTCTCCTGGCTTTTCCTCCCACAACTAAAACTGAAACTTCCTTCATTGTCTTCTCTCCACATGGGTTCTTGGCTAGTACAGTGATTAAGTTCACTTTTCTGAGAGTCCTTGGCTTCACAATCAGAACTAATAAATGAAATAAATGAAAGGCAAAGAAAAAAGCTTTAATGCCATGGTCTCTGTTGTCCCAGACCCAGTTTCATGATGCTGCTTAGCACAAAATTATATGCTTACCGTTTGTAGAATCATGCGCTTTATAGGGCCACAGAAGGGCAGAATTCTGTTGTAAGCAGAGCCATGGATTTGGCCCTGGTCTTTGCCTTGGTGCCCCTTTAAAAGTTTCCCTTAGACTAATGGAAAAGTCCTTTGCAAAATGAAAATGGCCTTGCCCTCTCAAAGATGAATTTCTAGGCCTGCTGTTTAGCAGTTGTACCTTTATTGTAGTTTTATGGAATTAAACAAAAAGAAAAGTGTGATATGTAATGCTGTTTAGTTGGTGAATTGTCAGAAGAAATTTTTTTTATTTAATTTGATTCTTTTCATTTGTGTTCTCTCAGGAAATGAGGCCAGACATTTTGCACTCAAAAACAACACGGCGGAAAATGTTGCAGATGGTGCTGAGCCCCCAACTGCACAACCAACAGATACCTATTATGCTAATGGTACAGCCTTCATTATATGTGACACTGTCCCACAAATCGGTAAGTTCATTTAACAAATGAGAGTACCTCCAATAAATTCATTTGAATATACACATCCAAAGTTTAATTGAATTCGTTATTTTGCATAACATTTAAATGGATGACATTTCGACCCTGGAAAAGTTTTTTTCAAAGGCTAAATTATTGTTATTTTTTTCTCCTTTTTGAAAATGAAAAGGTTTGTAAGTTTTTGTTGGCACATGTCATCAACGACATACAATTTTAGACATTGAGAAAAAAACTTATTATGAAAGCTGAATAAAAATGTCGACAAACAACATTTCCTATCTTTGATGAAATGCCTGTTCTTGTTTGATGTGTAGTTGCTCATGGTGCAGAGGTATACATCAAGGCCCCCTCCCCATCATTATGTTCCAAATTGTTGTTTTTGTTTACAAAGTTTTGTCCTTGCGTACCATAACAATGTTTGAAATATTCATTCCCAGCATGTAGGTAAATGGGTTAATTTGTGACATGTTGTGGTCGAGCGGTCTAGTGCATCAGATGGCTGAATCATCAGAGTGTGGGTTCGATTTCTAGTCATGACACTTGTGGCCTTGAGAAAGGCACATACCATAATTACTTCTCTTAATCCAGGTGTATAAATTAATGGGAGCTTGAGAGGTCTAAAACAGATTAATCCATGAGTGCTTTTAAATCGCTTAGGGTTGTATGCTCTTAAGGGAGTTGAGAAAGTTATAAGAAGTGTGCCTGATGAGCAGGAGTGGTAATGGTCTAGAGTGACTTGATCTAGCTACTAGAGTATGTGCCCTATATAAGAGCCACGTATTGTTTTCATACACATTTCAGTGCCGGAACTGAATGTAAGCGGGACAGAAACCTTTGATGTCCATTCTGATAAAGCTCTTGTTACCCTGGCAACGGAACTTGACTTTGAGGCCGGGTCATCGTCCTATCTTCTTCAAATCAGTGTGATTGATGTGAATGCAAGTCCACAGTATGAGGGAAGCGTCACAGTACAGGTAAGAATAATGGCCATTGAGGTACGGCGGGGTACCGGGCACTCAAATGTATGTATACTAGAAACATTCATGGTACTCTTCTTACTTTATTTTGATTTTAGATTTATTTTTTTTTGTTCTGAAAAATCAGCAATTTTTTTATTGAGTAGCCTGAAAAATGGTCTATAAAATATGTACCATTGGTCAGCACTTGTACTCAAAATAATTGTTCTACATTTTTCAATGGCAAAGTATCATGCCTGTAAAAATTGAGCAGAAAGCTGAGCTCAGTTGCCTCATCTGTGTCTGCTGTGAACATAGAGTATCAATATTGAGCAAGCAGAAAGCTGAGCTCAGTTGCCTCATCTGTGTCTGCTGTGAACATAGAGTATCAATATTGTGAAGCGAGTAGGCGATCGGTATTTTACAACTAATGATAGCATGGTGTAACAGTCTAATGGCCAAAGAATCACAACAGCAAACAAACTCACTGCAGCAAATTAAAGTGAGCTCTATTGCCCCATTTTCCTGTTGGTTTGGGGGGTGGGATGGGAGGTGCACCTTATCTGGTGTTGTTTAGGATCATTGTGTTTCAGTTATTTAGGGTACTGTACCTTACACACCCAAATGCCTGTTATGCAGGAAAGTACAGTGAAAGTCATTAACTTAGAGCAGGAACTTTGACAGACATTACGTCTTTCTTCAGAAGAGTTACAGATTCATTTATTGCAAAAAATAAGTTAGTGGCCTGACGTTTCGAGTAAGACTCTGCTATGGTCGAAACGTCAGGCCACTAACTTTTTTTTTGCATTTATACCACAGGTCCTTTTGGTTGGTAAGCAGTTTGCAACAGCTAATTCTATTTTATCAGATTCATTTATTCTCAAACAATTTTTTTATTTTTTATTTACTTATTATGTATTTCATTACACATTCAACAACACAAGCTCCAAGAAGAGGGATGATTATTAGAAAATGAGAAGAAGTGTTAAGTTTTAGATGTGGGAGGAAAAACCCCAAAGGGGGGAATCCGTGCAATCAGGTAGGGACTGAAAAACCCAAACCCACATGCAGGCTCCCGTCTGAGATGGGATTGTTTGTGTTTTGGGGGGGTCGAACTTTGGATGTCCAAAGAAACATAGATTCTACAATAGAGCAAGGACCAGATTGGACCGATGTGTGCATTATGTGGGTTGTTGAATTTGTGTTAGCTCCGTACATTCATATAGGCAGGTCCAAATTAACTTACTAGCCACCGTATGCGTGGCTTGTTTGACCTCGCAGTTTTCAGATTTTGGGCTGGGAGTGTTTCAAGGAAAAGACTTTACCCTGTTTTAGCATGAGGTAAGGGACTCGTAATAATGTTTTCATTTTCTTGGGGACTCCATCTATTGGAAAATGTAAAAATTAAATATTTCAGAGCATCCTTTAACACTTCCATTTCCACAATTTTCTACTTGATACTACAAAGCAATTTTTCACAAATGGAACACACTTGTTATTGGCGTCTGAGTCTATAATAAAATATTCGTCAAAGTCATTGTGATGTAGATGTTTTTGTTTTAGATACGTTTAGATTAAAACTATTATCCCTCACAGGGAAAACAATTACTATGGCCTTGACAATGAAAAGTATTACAATCAATAAGTAGCAAAAGGTTTACCAATGTTTTAAATTGCCAAAATACAAATACTCAAACTAGTTTTACACTCACATAATATTTAGTACAACTCTTACATTAAAACAGCCCGAGGTGAATTTGGTGATGAGGTGGTGGGATCATCTACAGGCCATTGCTCCAACTGAGCATTTTACAATTTGGTAACTGATAATAAAATTTTAAGATACAATCCTAGTATAGTATTCTTACTACTTGTAATAATTAAGACAAAGAACTAGTCGAATTAGTTTCCAATATGCTTAAATATAAATACCGAGATATGGTAAGATTAAAAGTTCAATATAGTAATATTATATATTCCTACTTCACTACTACTAATGTGTACAATTTCCTCCTCCCTCTCACTGAGTGTATCTACACAGTACACAGTCAACCCTCCTACTGTCTAACCATGTATAGGGAGAATGGTTACTATGGATTATTCTTACCCTACTTCTGCGTCTTAGGTGATAACTGGCCTGATGCTACGCTGGTCCGCCACACTCCAGTCAAATAATTAATGTTTTACAATATTTACAAAACTTATAGAAATTACGCCTAAGAGAAAATACCTAAAAGACTATGGTGTCCTCTAGCCAGAAGGTTGCTGTCTAGGAGTGGTTTACTGCCAATTCAGTTCCCAACCAGCCTTTGGACGACCATCTAAATACTAACCCTAAATAAGACATAACTAGCTAACATGAGGAGCAAACATGAGGAGCTAACATGAGGAGCTAACATGAGGAGCTAACATGAGGAGCTAACATGAGGAGCTAACATGAGGAGCTAACATGAGGAGCTAACATGAGGAGCTAACATGAGGAGCTAACATGAGGAGCTAACATGAGGAGCTAACATGAGGAGCTAACATGAGGAGCTAACTTGTCTCTCTTGAAAGCTGGAGAAGAGTGAGAGAGTCTTTGCCGCCATGGGTTTTTATATGCCTACATGTATGTACAATAATTAAAGGATTAGGGTCTGCTCTATGCATACACAAAAGAAGTTAACTAAATGCCTTTATATTACACTCGGGGTTTTTGGCTCTTCCTAGCTAAGGTATATAGAGAGTCTGTTGTGACTATTCACAGTTGACATTCCAATAACAGTTACACAAAAGGGAAGGACAACAGTCTCTTCATGTGAGCACTGATAATTAAGACATGTACTTGGCAGCTGTTAATGGAATTTCACTACACATTCAATATCATCCACTGTGGTTTTGAGTGACAGATGCACTATGCCAGCCCACAATATGATATCAAGTTTATTTATCTACACAGTACACAGTCAACCCTCCTACTGTCTAACCATTTAATGTCATCCACTGTGGTTTTGAGTGACAGATGCACTATGCCAGCCCACAATATGATATCAAGTTTATTTATCTACACAGTACACAGTCAACCCTCCTACTGTCTAACCATTTAATGTCATCCACTGTGGTTTTGAGTGACAGATGCACTATGCCAGCCCACAATATGATATCAAGTTTATTTATCTACACAGTACACAGTCAACCCTCCTACTGTCTAACCATTTAATGTCACCCACTGTGGTTTTGAGTTATAGATGCACTATGCCAGCCCACAATATGATATCAAGTTTATTTATCTACACAGTACACAGTCAACCCTCCTACTGTCTAACCATTTAATGTCATCCACTGTGGTTTTGAGTTATAGATGCACTATGCCAGCCCACAATATGATATCAAGTTTATTTATCTACACAGTACACAGTCAACCCTCCTACTGTCTAACAATTCAATATCATCCACTGTGGTTTTGAGTGACATATGCACTATGCCAGCCCACAATATGATATCAAGTTTATTTATCTACATAGTACACAGTCAACCCTCCTACTGTCTAACCATTCAATATCATCCACTGTGGTTTTGAGTGACAGATGCACTATGCCAGCCCACAATATGATATCAAGTTTATTTATCTACACAGTACACAGTCAACCCTCCTACTGTCTAACCATTTAATGTCATCCACTGTGGTTTTGAGTTATAGATGCACTATGCCAGCCCACAATATGATATCAAGTTTATTTATCTACACAGTACAACATCAACCCTCCTACTGTCTAACCATTCAATATCATCCGCTGTGGTCTTCTGCCAGCCTGTAATATGATACATGTATCATTTGATGCATGCATCATTTGATGCATGCATCATGTAAGCAGTACAGCATCAACCCTCCTACTATCAAAACTGTTAAACACCAGGATTTATTTATTGCTCTCCTACCCTCTTTTTGGAGGCTGTGTCAACACACACAAAATTCAAGAACACAGACTGGGAGGTCAAGTAAACTGGGTTGTCTGTGTGTGCCGGTGGTTGATTCACGATTGGTTGGCCTTCATTCAAGTGTAAATCCCAGTGCCAAAGACCACCATTTTTGGTTTATACATGTACCTTGTTTACTCTTGGTTTCATTTCTATAACATTTCACATTAATACATGTATAAGTATTTGGATTTCTCACAGTACTTTAGTAATACTGTGTTAGTATTTTGGATTTCTCACTGTAGTAATACTGTCCTAGTATGGTGAAAATTGAGAAAAGTACGCCATCCACTATTTTGTAGAAGCAAGCTTTTGACTCAACATTTTTTATTCCACGTACTGCATCTCTTTGAAACTCCTAAGAGTGTTTTAGAGAATTAGCAATTCCTACCTTCAGCTTCCTTGAGTTATTTTCATCTGAAATGTTTTCTTCTATCCCCTTACCAACAGTGGCTTTTAGCCTTATTCGAGGCCAACTTGCTTTAAAAAAAATTTTTTTTAATGATTATTTATTCAGATTCTTGATCTCGTCCTGGTTAAGGAGACGATCCAATATCATAAGATTGCTGTATGCAGCAGAACCACTGTAATCATAGGATGAAAGTTTTTTATTACATGTGTTGTCATACATGTACCCAAGTACAGCTTAGTACAATGATCGAATGATGAAGCAACCCCCTCACTGACTCTGTTTTCCTCAAGCCTAAATTCACTGTCAATGCTTCACTACATTTCTCATTCATTTCAACCGTTAAAGCCAAGTGAAACCACATGTCTAAAGGTATTTTAGTTTTGTTATATTTGTTAGCAATATGAGATCTGGCTGTATCGACATAAAATGCAAACTTTTCTTCCTGGCTTTCGTACAAGAACGCAACACCCCTGGCCTTACTTATTTGTCCTCCAGAGCTGATGTAGTATCTTGCTCCGGTGAAGCCCGATGATGACGTATTTACAGTAATTTCAAAGTGTTCACATAGTGACAAGGGCAGGGCACACTGTGAATTGAAACTCTGCAAACATACTGTGAAATCACTGCCAATAGGTATCTGGACAGTATTTTGATAGTGTGCTCACAGAGTTTCAATACACAGTGCACTTGTCATTACTTTTGAAATTGAGGACAAAAGAGGTCCGCACAATTGGCAGGGTTTTGAAACACTATGTGGACTTACAAACGTTATTTAAAGTGTTGAGGAATAGGATTTTCGTTAAACGTGTAGGACAAAGGACTACAGTGTGTTCTCGCTGTGAACAAACACTGTGGATAATTCACAATGTTTTCATCACAGTGTGTTTACAGAGTGTCAATTCACAGTGTGCCCTTGTCACTTTGTGTTCACAGTGTTTCCTCGATGTGGTCAAATTTTGAGCACTGCCAGGAAACACGTTGATGACTAAGGGAACATATCCAAAGATTGTTTCGAGCCTGTATGCAGAAACAACAAGTTAGATCTAAGAAGATTTAACGATATTTACAAATTGTATGTTTTCAAATTATTAGTACACATTTTCAAACTTAAAAAAAACATTTAAACTACTGGTGCGAAAAGGTAAGTTTAGTTTACAAACATTGCAAGTAACACGAACACTATGGTGAGCAGTAAAGTAAAAGAGCTTAGATAAACTTCTTTCATTTGCTTGTCTGACTAATTGAACATAACATACTCATAATTTTGATATAAGCCTTCCCAGGACTAAGCTTATTTAATTTCTACTCATTTAAACTGTCCATGGTTTTGTTGTACACCATTTACCTCAGAGATTGTTCAGTTTGTTATTTTGATCAGATTCTTGATCTCGTCCTGGTTAAGGAGGCGATCAAAAACCATGAGATTGCTGTATGCAGCAGAACCGCTGTATTCATTGGGTGAACATTCTATGGTACATTGATTGGTCATACCCAAGTACAGCTTAGTACAACCATCCTTAATACCACCCACCTGAATTTGGGTTTCATCATAAGGGCTGAACTCTCCGTCAACATAAAGCTTCAAAACATTTACTTCATTCTGATTCACTTCAATCGTTATTGCCAAGTGAAACCAGCTTTGTAAAGGGATTTTGGTTGTGTGATATTTGTTAGCAATAATATATCTGACAGTGCGGACATTAATTTCAAACATTTCTTCATTGCTTTTGTACAACAGCGCAATACCAAATGCCTGACCTGTTTGTCCTCCAGAGCTGACGTAGTATCTTTCTCCAGTGAAGCCTGATGACGTATTTATCTTGAGCCATAAAGACCACGTCATAGATTCACAGAGACCCGGGTCAGAGATACAGGTGTCTTTGAAGTCACCAAGATCCAGGTATGAGCCTGCCTGAGCGTACACAGCGCATGCGTGATCAGCTACTTCAGGACCAGGAACCATCTTGACCAGGCTTGTGTCCCCTCGGACAGTATACTCTGTGCTGTTAGCCGTAGGTCCGTCACAGACTCCATGGTTTCCAGGTTGGGCAAATGACTGGTAGAGAATGAGGTACTTCAGAAGGGGATCTATTAGTGATTTGTTACATGAGAAACAATCAAATAAAGAAAATACTGTATGCAGTGGCCTAATGAGAGATGTCACCCTCGCTCAAAGCCCTTAACACCCCACACCCCCCCTCCACCCTCGAAGAAGTGTAAACTCTGAGAGTAAAGATTTGTAATGCAAGAGTATTGCAAGAAGAGTCACTAGCCCATGCATGTCCCAATGTGCATGTTCAGCAAGCAAAGGATTCTGATTCTAAGAAACATCGACAGCCATCATTGCACAGTGTTTGAATCAAGCTGTACACAACACAGAAAATCTGTGTATATTTGGTTTTCTTCATTACCATGTACTTGTACTTTGCTGGTTCGATCATGTTCTTTGAGAACTTGTCTTGCTAATTATTCTACTGCTGCGGAGTAGATTTATCATAATTCGGGAGACTTCTCAGTTCTGAACTAATACCTGGGCAGAAGGTAGGAAATCGGCCGGGACTACTACTTTCGCTT